>CM031605.1:20192298-20197298 GCA_018398815.1 Conus ventricosus
AGATATCGGTGTGACATCCTGCAATGTCACGTTTATCAGGATCTGTGCACAGGTGCCGTGGAAATGAAGTTAAAGCCATGCTCCGGGTCCGTCTGTGGTCATGACACTCTGCCAGTAATACATCATTTATAATCGCTTAGCAGTCATTCTTGGTTTTGACTGTTCATCATATTGATTTTTTTACTTAAGCCAATAAAGTTTCATCCCTATTCAGGGACAGAAAAACATAAGATCAAAAAAAAAAAAAAAGGGAAAAAAAATCACTTGCGGACTTTTATCAAGTTTGTCTTTAAACATCAGTCATCGAAGAAGATGGTCAAATGACTCGAGAAAAAGACGAAAAGAAGGAAACCAACAAACCAACAAACAGCCACCACCTGGCGATAATGGACTGCCCCTACCTAGGCAAGTAACTCATTTTCATTGTGAGTTTGATCTTTGATTGAAACTACGCAGTAAATTCCTTCTTCGATTAAAAAAAAAAATGAAAGAAAAGAAACTGAAATCCTAGTACTGATCTTTGACGTCAATTGATATAAGGTCAGTCTGACGTCATGAGAAGTGGACCCAACCATTTGAAGACCACCCTTTCCCCCCAAACAAAACAAAACAAAACAGTGCAGCAGCAGCAGCAGCAGCAGCAACAACAATAAACGAATTTACTATCATCTCGCGATGAAAAGACGTTAAATAACACCACTGAACACGAGCAATTGGTTTGACTTGGTTACTTTCTTGATGAATTATCATCTTGACTTTTCACTGTCAAATTGTTATTGTGATAACTTGTGACTGTCTTAACGTGTTACTGTGTCAACTTGTGGCTGTGTTAACTTGTTACTATGTCCAATTGTTATTGTATTAACTTGTTACTGTCTTAACGTGCTACTGTGTCAACTTGTGGCTGTGTGAACTTGTTACTATATCCAATTGTTATTGTGTTAACTTGTGACTGTCTTAACGTGTTACTGTGTCAACTGTGATTGTGTTAACTTGCTACTATGTCCAATTGTTATTGTGTTAACTTGTTTCTGTCTTAACGTGTTACTGTGTCAACTTGTGACTGTGTAACTTGTGACTATATCCAATTGTTATTGTGTTAACTTGTGACTGTCTCAACGTGTTACTGTGTCAACTTGTGGCTGTGTTAACTTGTTACTATGTCCAATTGTTATTGTGTTAACTTGTGACTGTCTTAACGTGTTACTGTGTCAACTTGTGACTGTGTTAACTTGTTACTATGTCCAATTGTTATTGTGTTAACTTGTTACTGTCTTAACGTGTTACTGTGTCAACTTGTGACTGTGTTAACTTGTTACTATGTCAAATTGTTATTGAGTCAACTTGTTGCTATGTTATGTTAACATGTTACTGTGTCAACTTGTGACTGTGTTAACTTGCTACTATGTCAAATTGTTATTGTGTCAACTTGTTACTATGTTATGTTAACGTGTTTCTGTGTCGACTTGTTACTGTGTTAACATGTCACTATGTCAAATTGTTAGTGTGTTAACTTGTTACTGTGTTATGTTAACGTGTTACTGTGTCAACTTGTTGCTGTCTTGTCGTGTTTCTGTGTCAGCGTGTGCCTGTATTAACTTGTGACTGTGTTAACCTGTGACTGTGTAAGCTTGTGACTGTGTTATCTTGTGACCGTGTTGAACTTGTGACTGTGTTAACCTGATACTGCCTCGACTTGTTACTCTCTAAAAGTGTGACTGTGTTCACCTGACGTAATACTGGGTTCACTTTTCCTTTATACACTGGTTATTGTGTAATATAATGTATCACCTTTCAACAAGCTCACCTCAAAAACAATGGCTATCCACAATACCGAGGAAAAGATGGCGTTCTAATATTACTTTGGAACATGAGCACTTCGTCTGTCTGCCTGGGGGGGGGGGGGGGGGGGGGGGATGGGGGGGGGGATAATACTAATTAGACATCTGCAAACAAAGCTCCAATGACAGTTATTTCGTGGTGTCTATTTAGGGGGTGGGTGGGGGTGGGGGAGAAGATGACACTCTCGGATTTCATCTTTGCTTGGTTTGGCTGTGTCTGTCTATTTGAACGTTCATGACAGGAGTGATCGTTAGCTTGATACACTGATGTCTGGGGGACCATGTAGTTGAACGTTCATGACAGGAGTGATCGTTAGCTTGATACACTGATGTCTGAGGACCATGTAGTTGAACGTTCATGACAGGAGTGATCGTTAGCTTGATACACTGATGTCTGAGGACCATGTAGTTGAACGTTCATGACAGGAGTGATCGTTAGCTTGATACACTGATGTCTGAGGACCATGTAGTTGAACGTTCATGACAGGAGTGATCGTTAGCTTGATACACTGATGTCTGAGGACCATGTAGTTGAACGTTCATGACAGGAGTGATCGTTAGCTTGATACACTGATGTCTGAGGACCATGTAGTTGAACGTTCATGACAGGAGTGATCGTTAGCTTGATACACTGATGTCTGAGGACCATGTAGTTGAACGTTCATGACAGGAGTGATCGTTAGCTTGATACACTGATGTCTGAGGACCATGTAGTTAAAACGTTCATGACAGGAGTGATCGTTAGCTTGATACACTGATGTCTGAGGACCATGTAGTTGAACGTTCATGACAGGAGTGATAGTTAGCTTGATACACTGATGTCTGAGGACCATGTAGTTGATACGTTCATGACAGGAGTGATCGTTAGCTTGATACACTGATGTCTGAGGACCATGTAGTTGAACGTTCATGACAGGAGTGATCGTTAGCTTGATACACTGATGTCTGAGGACCATGTAGTTGAACGTTCATGACAGGAGTGATCGTTAGCTTGATACACTGATGTCTGAGGACCATGTAGTTGAACGTTCATGACAGGAGTGATCGTTAGCTTGATACACTGATGTCTGAGGACCATGTAGTTGAACGTTCATGACAGGAGTGATCGTTAGCTTGATACACTGATGTCTGAGGACCATGTAGTTGTACGTTCATTGACAGGAGTGATCGTTAGCTTGATACACTGATGTCTGAGGACCATGTAGTTGAACGTTCATGACAGGAGTGATCGTTAGCTTGATACACTGATGTCTGAGGACCATGTAGTTGAACGTTCATGACAGGAGTGATCGTTAGCTTGATACACTGATGTCTGAGGACCATGTAGTTGAACGTTCATGACAGGAGTGATCGTTAGCTTGATACACTGATGTCTGAGGACCATGTAGTTGAACGTTCATGACAGGAGTGATCGTTAGCTTGATACACTGATGTCTGAGGACCATGTAGTTGAACGTTCATGACAGGAGTGATCGTTAGCTTGATACACTGATGTCTGAGGACCATGTAGTTTAAACGTTCATGACAGGAGTGATCGTTAGCTTGATACACTGATGTCTGAGGACCATGTAGTTGAACGTTCATGACAGGAGTGATCGTTAGCTTGATACACTGATGTCTGAGGACCATGTAGTTGAACGTTCATGACAGGAGTGATCGTTAGCTTGATACACTGTTTGTCTGAGGACCATGTAGTTGAACGTTCATGACAGGAGTGATCGTTAGCTTGATACACTGATGTCTGAGGACCATGTAGTTGAACGTTCATGACAGGAGTGATCGTTAGCTTGATACAACTGATGTCTGAGGACCATGTAGTTGAACGTTCATGACAGGAGTGATCGTTAGCTTGATACACTGATGTCTGAGGACCATGTAGTTGGAGTCCATTGGAATTCTGCCAGAAAAGGGTGGGGCAGCAAGCAGTTGTCTCCACATGGAAAGGGCAATGACCGGAGCGCGCTGGGTGGATGCAGGGGAGGGGGGGGGGGGGTAGCTACGAAGGGGAGGGAGGGGAGGGGAGGAGAGGAAAGGTAGTGGTAAGGGGAAGAAAAGGCAGGGGAGAACGAAGAACGAAGAGGGTAGAGAGAAGGAGAAAGGAGGTGTTGTGTGTGTGTGTGTGTGTGTGTGTGTGTGTGTGTGTGTGTGTGTGTGTGTGTGTGTTTTAAACATAAATTTAGCCGTCAACGTTACGGTGGGGCGCGTGCATATACAGAGACATACACACGCACACACTCTCTCTCTCTCTCTCTCTCTCTCTCTCTTTCTTTCTGTCTCACACACACACACACACACACACACACACACACACACACACACACACACACACACACACACACACACACACACAAACACACACGCACCATTGTGCATGCGCCCTTGCTTGCTTGCTTGCTCACTGACATACATACTGCACACACTGTATTGACATACATTACTGCACACACTGTATGACATACATACTGCACACACTGTATGAATAACGTAACCAAATTTGCCGTTTGAAACGATGTGAACGGCATGAATAACAGGATTCTCTTGTGGAGTTCTCTGTCCTCTGTTCGCTGTGGCAACATCAACATTCCCACCCAGGTAGGGTTTTTTATGTGGGTCCCCCAACCTCCGTTTTTCCCACATTCTGTGCCTTGTCAATGTCTGTCTGTCTGTGTGTCTCTGTCTCTGTCTGTCTCTGTCTGTCTGTCTGCGTCTCTCTCTCTCTCTCTCTCTCTCTCTCTCTCTCTCTCTCTCTCTCTCTCTCTTTTCTCTCTCTCTCACACTCTCTTTCTAGTGGGACCTCATCCTTCAAATGTTTTCCCACTGCCTTTTTCTTTCTCTTCTTTGACTCTCGTTCACCATGCAAAATCTGTCCACAGTTTCATTTGTGAAGTCAGCGTGGACTGATCACGACTGCCCCATCGTTGGAGAACAATTCACCAAGGCACGGTCAACCGTTTGGTTTGCGTCCAGGGACGCAGGCAAAACACCTACCTGGACCAGAAGCTATGCTGTTTTCTTCTTCTTCTTCTTCGTCGTTCGCTCAGACAGGAACCCCCGATGCACTGACAAAGGCTGCCGTCCGGTGGAGGCCCTCCAGAGATCCGTAGAGTTTCTCCCTCATCGGTTGGTCGTATATATTTTGTCATGTTCATTTTACTGTCT
>CM031605.1:20202298-20203981 GCA_018398815.1 Conus ventricosus
TTGTTTATAATTCAATATTTCTTGCAGTCATTGCAACACCAAGCTGCTCTGTAGTTGCTGGACGGTGCTCGGTACTTATCCTTGGAATTTATTAGTTTGTTGTATTTTAGTCCTTGCGGATTCTTCAAGAAATGGCCCTCAGCACTTGTGTCTTAGAGGTTATCGTTTTCTATTTTCTACTTTTCACAAGAAAATGAGTTGTTTTGCTCTTTCATGATTTTTCTTTTGCTTTTTAGATGGCACCTTTGGTTGGTTTTTTGAAAACTCAACAAACATACTACGGTATTGCACACCAGCTTTTTCTGGGATTGCATTCTTCTTAAAACTGAAAAGGCAGAGGAGTCAAATTACCACTTTCCGCGATCACTGAGGAGAAACCACCAAGTTTCGAAATATCGGTATATGACCAGGAGTTATATGTTAGTGAGTTTCCCTCCCTATTGGAGGATGTCTCTCCCCCTTGGAGAATATAAGCTTGCTGAAGGCTCATTTTGAGAAGCATTTATTTTATTTTTTCCCCATCCACCCACTCAAGCACATACTGTTAGTTAGGCAGAATCATCTGCCACTGCAGGTATGAATGCGTATTCTCCCCTGTCAACCTCGGTGTAATGTCAGTGGAGGAGGACTAGCGCACAGCCCAACACACTCACAGTTGCTTACAATCTCATTCATATATCATGCATTCGTCACATCAAACCACTAGTAAAGTCTATAACTTTACTACACATGTTCATAGAACGAAACTCAATGCTATGGATTCAAATGAAATAAAAACATTCTCTCTTTCCTGAACTTCACAAAATCATTTATCTAAAACATCATTAACTAACCGCGGTATAAATAGAATTTCTACTTTACCTGGCCAGGTGATCTTAACTATTCACCGAATCACTGTCTTTTCTTTTCTTTTCTTTTTCTTTTCACTGTCACTTTCACAACCACGACACAACTGCCGGCACTGGTGTTGGTCTGATGGCGCCTGGTCAGGTGAGACTGTTGGCGTTGGTCTGTGGTCTGCTTGGCGAAGTGACGCTGCCAGGTATGAGGTCGAACCCCCGGTTAGGATAGAACAGTGACTATCAACATTCGATCTGTTCTCTTTCTTCTTTTCCTGCATTAAACGCATTGCACTCTCTTCTTCTCTCTTCTAGTCTGCTCTTATCAAATTGGACTATGGTTGCTTTTCTTTTCTTTTTTTCTTTTCTTTCTTTTCTTCTTCATTAATTAGCAACTCTCTCTCTCTCCACATTCTTCCTCAGTCCTTCCTCTGCAGACTATCTCATGCTAATCTCTCAACTTGGTTCTCTTCTCTCCTCCCTCATCTCTCTCTCTCTCTGCCCTTCTCTCCTGCAGAGCTCCATCGTAACGGTCTCTCTCTCTCCCTCCTCTGTTCGTCTCTCTCCCCTCGTTCTCTCTGTTCGTTCTCATCTCCCTGCCTTCCTGTAGGCGAGAGCCTACTTCCCCGAACTTCTCCCTCTCTCTCTCTGTCTGTTCCTTTTCCTCCCCTCTCTCTCTCTCACTCACGCATTCCTTTATTCGTTCCGATCTGTCCAAAAAGGGCGAGTACCATTGGTCAGTATTTTTACCGCCCTGACACCCGAAGTTATCCCCTCTATTCATTGGATGTTCAATCATGGACGTAGCCTACACACTTCTCTCTGTGGTGGTCAATGGTCATTT
>CM031605.1:20227139-20228731 GCA_018398815.1 Conus ventricosus
GTGATGAGCAGGTACTAGGTACAACTTTGATGTGATGAGCAGGTACTAGGTATAACTTTGATGTGATGAACAGGTACCAGGTATAACTTTCTGTTTCCTACACACTTTAATGTGAGGAGCAGGTACTAGGTATAACATCGATGTGATGAGCAGGAACTAGGTATAACTTTGATGTGATGAGCAGGTACTGGGAATAACTTTCTGTTTCCTACACACTTTGATGTGATGAGCTGGTACCAGGTATAACTTTCTGTCTCCTACACACTTTCACTCCAACCCCTAAATTTATCAAAATAAAAAAGACGCTCCCCGGCAATATAAAACAAAAAAGAGGAGAGGGTAGAGAAGACAAGGTGGAGGTGTGGGGGGGTAAACCAGCAACGACACAGCACGCTCCGTTGTTGGTGCTTGTGGAGTCACTGTTGTCAAGTAAACAAACCACGCCATTGGGAGACAACCCAGTCTATGTTGACTCTTCTGCTTTAAAGTTTCGTTTCTCAGGTAGCTAGGGGGGACACAGCTAATCTAAGTGATTAGACACATTTTCGCAGATATACACATTTCATTTTCACATTCACTTTTTTTTTGGTCTCCACCAATCCCACTCCCTCCTTCCCCCGCCCCCCCTCCCCTCGTCCCCATTCCACTCCCCTCTCTCCTCCTCCTCCCCTCCCCCCCCCCCCCCCCCCCTGCCCCCTTCCCCCGTTTCCCCCATAACATCCGCGTCTTCTTATGTCACCTTGGTGCTTATCATTTACCGTCAAACCCCATACCTAGGTGACGACGACAGAGAGTCCTTGATCAGTTTCAGGGGAGCAAACTCTTCGTCCAGCGTTGATTAGTTCATTAGTGAGTGGCGAGCCTTGTTCTCTCATCTGCCGAGTCCTCTCTTCCTCCCATCTACAGAGAAGAAGGTGAGGGGCGGGGGGAGGGGGGGAGGGAGAGGGTGCTAATCAGTGAGAAGCGGAGGTGTGGGGGGAGGGGGGAGGGAGTGCTGATGGGTGAGGTGTGATGAAGGCGAGGTGGGGGGAGGGGGGCCGGAGAAGAAGAGAGGATGGTCATGTGTGAATGTGGACGTATGATTGATCACAGGCGCTGGGATTCGGTCAGTGGGTTGTGAATCGTCCGTGCTTCCTTCTTTGTCCGTGTCGGCCCATTTAGAGTTGGTGCATGTATACATACGTGTGTGCATGCACGCATGCATGCATGGGTACATACAAACATACATACATGCATCCATGCATGGATACATACATACATACATGCATGCATGGATACATACAAACAAACATGCATGCATGCATGGATACATACAAACATACATACATGCATGCATACATACATACATACAAACATGCATGCATGCATGGATACATACATACCCACCTACCTGTGTTACCGTACGTAGCGTATACCCTACGTTCGTATTTCCTACCGTACCTACCACTACCTCACCAACCTACCATCTACCTACCTACCTACCTAACAACCAACACTCTACTACCTACCTTACCTAACAACAACCTACCTATCTACCTACCTACCTAACTACCTAACAACCAACCTACCTACCTACCTACCTTACCTAACAA
>CM031605.1:20228831-20231331 GCA_018398815.1 Conus ventricosus
AAACCAACTCGCTCAAATTCTTGTTTATTGTTAATTTCTCATACTTTCAGCTTTCTTGACAGTTTCATTAAATAAGACGTGCCTCATTTACGTCCACATGAATATGATCTTCCGCAGCTTTCAACGTTTCTAGAACATGTGGTGAATTAATAAGATCCGTAAACTGTTGACCATAATCTAAATTCCAGCAATACTGAACAATGAGCTGACTACCCTGACCACACTGTACACTAGGAGCAATACTGAACAATGAACTGACTACCCTGACCACACTGTACACTAGGAGCAATACTGAACAATGAGCTGACTACCCTGACCACACTGTGCACTAGGAGCAATACGACAATGAGCTGACTACCCTGACCACACTGTGCACTAGGAGCAATACTGAACAATGAACTGACTACCCTGACCACACTGTGCACTAGGAGTAATACTGTATGTGGCTGATCAGTCTGCCTTTCATACACATCACTAGTGGCAAGTGATCAGAATCGTAATCTTTCCATCACAGTAAGAGTAATCCTCATTTCAATACACATCACTAGTGGCAAGTGATCAGAATCGTATCTTTCCATCACAGTAAGATAATTCTCATTTCAATACACATCACTAGGGCAAGTGATCAGAATCGCATCTTTCCATCACAGTAAGAGTAATTCTCATTTCAATACACATCACTAGTGGCAAGTGATCAGAATCGTATCTTTCCATCACAGTAAGAGTAATTCTTTCATATAATAATTCCAAAAAGTATACAGATGCTAAAAAATAGTCATTCACAACTGCTCCCTACATCAGAAATGTACGTGAAACGACCTTCACGGTCGCCATTACATACACCATTCAGAATTATCATCCCAATACAGTGCACATGTTAAGTAATTTCTTCCATACAAATTTGATACCTGTCTTGAGAACATCTTTCATATAAATATTAACCTCCTTGTCATAATTAATGTATAATTCACGTTCGCATACAATTTCCGCAGAAATGTTTGAAGTTCTTGCATTCATGTCACCACAAAATAATAATTCAATATCATCAAAGTAACATCAAGTTATCGACAACACAATTCTCCAGCAATTCAATACCATCATCAAAACCACACTTAGAATAGAAAGGTGAATTTTCCGGAGGGACATACACACATACAAGTAAGACATTTTTACTAAACCGAAAAAATGTCTATCAAGCATAAATATACATTGAATACTGATGGTCACAATCCACTTGATGAACATACGGAAGAAGACTTTTCGTACCATACAAATCAGTCCTCCCGAACATCGACCCTGCTTCGTAAGCCTTACAGCCGGTTTTACAAATAATCTATGGTCTGGAAAAATAGTTGACTCAAATGATTCAGCAAAAGTTTCAACCAAACCATACAAAATCAAAAAAAGAAATAAAGTGGATAAAGTCTCTGTCGTGTAATTTACGAAATAATCCACAAATATTCCAGTGAAGAAAGGACACACTACTATTTCACATTTATTTAAGAAGACGTCAAAGGGATATGTGTATTTGTTTTTGTGTCATGTTCGTGTTCAGTCCGTACTGTCACCACCATGACTGAAAATTCCATCTTCCATCGCACAATAAATACCATCAGCCCACCCCGTCATTGGCACAAACAACAGCATCCCAAAGGTACAAGATCCATCAAGACTGTTAGCTACATCTGCACTGATACTGTCAACACTTTATCTATTTCAGCAGCAAGTACACAATCATCACGACAGCCCCCCCCCCAGCCCCACGTGTTCTCACAAATACACTCTGTTGGTTTCATACACTCCGTGTTTACAGTAGATGCATAACATCGCTATGAATCATGGAAGACATATTGCACGAAAAAAGACAGTTCGAAAGCCAAATCCAACTTTTCCACAGTTGACACATTAACCGATCGTGTGTTATTAGCATCTGACCCATTGCCGTCCACACCGATGTCAGTGACAAGCTGCACGGGATTTCCAACACATAGGCCTACCTGCTTCAAACCACAATCGTTCACTGCCCCAGTTAAAGTGTCAGAACGTGGAGACGGAATATGAATCCTCGTGCGGTGGCAGCTTAAATTTCGCCTCCCTCTGACTTTGACAACGGGCATTTTCCAAAGGGGCATTTTTCCCAAAGACAGGGGCCCCCTGAATCCTATCTTAATTCCGCCAGATTGCCACCGACATCCACACCAAACTTTTAACTGTCAATTCAAGATGGTCATATACCATTGACACTTCTTTCCTTGTGCCCGAGCGGACTTAAAGTGTGGGATAAGTTTTCTTTCTTGTTTCTCTACCTAAAAGGAAAAATTTTAAAAAAAACAAATATTTCTTACCCTTCATTTTCTTTTTGCTCGAAAAATTTTTTGTCCTTTAATTGAAGAACGTAAAAACGCGAAACTTTTGGGCGAGTCGGGCTTGGAGTTTAAAACGATGCACTCGGTCGGGGGGAAACCCTTTCTCCCTGCAATATCCATTTTATCAGTTAGCA
>CM031605.1:20241037-20266037 GCA_018398815.1 Conus ventricosus
AGACAAAGAGGGAGGGAACGATCAGAGAGAGACACAGACAGACAAAGAGACAAAGACGGAGACGGACAGACAGAGACAAGACAAGACACAAACAGAAAGAGAGAGATAGGGGGGGGGGGGAAAGACGCGAGACGAGACAGAGGAGAGAGAGAGAGAGAAGGAGAGAAGAAGGGAGGAAGAGAGAGAAAAAGGGGAAAGAGAGAGAGGAGCAAAGGGCTTTGGGCCGGCGCAGCGAAACATTCATTAAAGGGGGTTTTTATTCCCTAGCTGCTGCGTCTCGCATCGGGGAGAAGGCCTTTTGAGACAAGCATCCTCACGCCCGCAAATGATACGCTGATTTTGAGCACCATGGGTCTCCCTCTTCCCCCGGGCCACGACGAGCCCCTTTGGCCTGCGGGTGGCTTTTTGCCCCCACGGGAACTGTTTCTTTTCCTTTTTTTTTTTTTCTTCTTTTTTCGTTCTTTCTGTCTTTTTCTTCCTCTTTTTTCTTTCTTTTTTTTTTTCTTTCTTTTTTTTTTTTCTTTATTTTGTTTGTTTCTTCTTTTTTTTTCCCGTTTTTTTTTTTTTTTTTTTTTTTTTTTCTTTTTTTTTTTTCATTCTTTCTTTATTCTCTTGTTTTTTTTTTCTTTTTTTTCTTTTTTTTCTTCACTTCAAATTCCCTCCCTGCTATTTGTTGTCTGTACGATCAGGTTTACACCTCTTTGTCGATTTCCGCCCCCCGGGTTTTTTGATTTGGGTATTGTTTTGGGGTGTGTGTGGTGTGTTGGTGTTGGGGGGTTGTTTTGCGGCTGCGTGCGTGCGGCGTGCCGTGCGTGCGTCGTGCTGCGTGCGTCGTGCGTGGGCGTGCGTGCGCACGCGGTTGTGTGTGTGGGTGTGTTTGTGTGTGTTGTGTGGTGTGTGTGTGTGTGTGTTTGTTCTTTTTCTGATTAGCATGTTCTGGGGTTCTTTTTCTTTGTGCGTGACCTGGCGGCTGCGGTACCCTTTTCCCTTCGGGACCTGGGTTCTATCCATTTTTTGGCCCTAGTGAGTTCATCCGTTCTTTTTTACCGGGTGGTTGAAATCCGTTTTTGTGACCAGGTCAAAAAAGTAGTTTATCCTTCTTTGTGCCCTGGTGTTTTCATCCGTTTTTTGTGACCGGGTGTGTTTTATCCGTTCTTTCGCCCGGGTGTGTTTTTTTTCCTTCTTGGTGACCGGGTGTGTTCTTCCTTTTTTCTGACCGGGGTTGTTTTATCCTTTTTTTGTGCCCTGGGGGTTTTTCCTTTCTTTCTGACCTGGTGTGTTTTAAACCGTTCTTTGTGACCGGGTGGTTCTATCCGTTCTTTGTGACCGGGTGTTTCTATCCGTTCTTTGGACCTGGTGTTTTTCTATCCATTCACTGTGACCTGGGTGTTCATCCGTTCTTTAAACCGGGTGTGTCTATACGCTCTTTGTGACCGGGTGTGTTTACCCTTCACTGTGCCCGGGGGTTTTTCTGTCCGTTCTTTTTGACCTGGTTTTTACCGTTTTTTTGTGACCGGTGGTTGATCCGTTCTTTGTGCCTTGGTGTTTGCCGTTCTTGTGACCTTATGTTTCACCCGTTTTTGGGTGCCCGGGTTTGGGTTTCATCCGTTCCTGTGACCGGTTGTTCTATCCGTTCTTTGTACCTGGTGTGTTCTATCCGTTTTTGTACCGGGATTGTCACCCCCTGCCTGCACCCCCGACCCCGGACCTCGTGGATCCCCATCCCCCCCCCCCCTACCCCCCCCACCCCTCCCCCTCCACCCCCTTCCGTTTAAATTTCCCCCGGGGGGCACAAGGGAGAGGATGGGGTGAAAATGAGGGAGCCAAACAAGGGGAAATTTCCCGAACAATGACACAGGGGTAAAGGGGAAGACGTGTCAACCCCCCGCAAGGGGGGACTGGCTGCAACTGGTGGTGGGGTGTGGTGTGTTTTGGGGTTTGGGTTGTGTTGTTTTTGTTGGTGTTTTTTTGTATTGGGGTTTTTGTGTTGCTTATATTGTACGAATTTACTGTGCGTTTGTTATATTGTAAAAAACGTACTTATTGTATATTTGTCTTATATGTACGTACTGACTGTACTGTATTTATTTACCGCACTTATTGTTTTTTATGTATAAACTAAACGTATTGTTTTTGTTTGTATGTCCCGTACACACTGTGCTGTCGCGGTTGGATTTCACTGTGCTGTTTTGATCTGCATTGAAATTGTATCGTGTTGCTTGTTTTGTATTTTCAGGGTCATCTGACGCCCTCTGAAGGCCCCGGGGTGTCGGGTGATTGGTGCTGGAATTTGTCAGGGAAAAACGCCGTTAATGGCCCCAGATAGTTTTGTGGTTCTGGAGATGGGGGCGCGTTTCATACCATTGCTTCCCCCTCCCCCTAAAGTTTTTTTCGCTAGTTATTTCCCTTCGTCTTCTCTGTCACTTCTTTGGGGGCGTTTTGTTGTTGTCGTTGTTGTTGTTGTTGGGTTGTTTTTTGTTGTTGTTTTTTTGGGTTTTGTTGTATTTGCTATCGTCCACTGTTGTTTTTTCTGTGTTTTATGCCACTGCAGTTTTTGATCAAGACGGGGCCAGCTGTTCATCCGCTCTGGCGCTAGGCCGTGAGACTTACTTTTCCACCTGCGATTTTGGGCCCACTATAACTAATTTCAATTTTGTAGTTCTGCGAGTTGCTGATTTTTGTTGTTTTTATCAATCCCATTAGTATGATATTTTCATCAATATTGCTTCAATTTTCACCACCACTGTCTTTTCCTTTGTTACTTTGTTCATTTGAATATTTGTATTTACTTTTTTTTTTTTCCCGGGAGGACAATTCATGGAAAGCGGGACCCCCCCCCCCCCCTCCCCCCCCACCCCCATTTCCCTCCCCCCCCTCATTCTGCAACCCCAAGTTATCAGCCTTAAAATGTAACAGTTTCCCCTACTACTACGAAATTCACTTGCATAGAGACTAAAATTTTGATGCCTTTTTTCGGGAGGGACTTTGCGCAAACATACTTTTTTGAGCTCTTGTTTGTCAAGGGGTGACCCCCCTAAAAGGCCCATGCGATGGCGGGACTTAAAAAATATTACTCGACAGAAAAAAATGTCGACAGCTTTTTACCAATTTAGGGGGAGGGCTTAAAAATTTGGCATGGCGAGAAAAAAAAAATCGCTGAACATAAAAAAAAAACGAGGTTGGGAAAATCTGCAAGGGGGGTTATTTTGGGAAAAAATCGCATTAACGAAAAGTGACTCTGTCGTTTTCATGGGAAAATTGCGGGGGGGCCCCCCGGCCCAAAAGAAAAGACCCCCCCCCCAAAAAGGGGTTGTCCCAAATAAAAATCAAGTTTTTTTAACCAAATTTTCCCCAAAGGGTTTTTCCAAACAAAAAAAACCCCCCCCCGGGGGGGGGGGGGAAAATTTTGCCCCAAAAAGGAATTTTTGTGGGGTGAAAAAAAAACCCAAGTGGAAAAAACCGGTGGAAAATTTTCCCGGTAAAAAAAAATCAAAAAAATCTGACCCGTTTTATCCTTTTGGGTGCGCTTCAAAAAAAACCCCCCCCTGGAGAAATTTTGGGCTTAAAACCCCCCAAAATTGGGAGAAAAAAAAAAAACCCTGGTTTGGGGAAAGGAAAAAAACAAGGGTTATCCAAAACCGGGGCCCCAAAAAAAAATTTTTGGGTTCCCTGTTGGGGGGTTTGGGTTTTTTTTGTTTTTTGGGGGGGGGGTTCTGGGGGAACAGGTTATTACAGCCCCGGGCCCCTTTTCCCCCCCCTTCCCCCCAACCCCATTTCCCCAAAAAGTTTTAAACACAGGGTTTAAACCCCACTGTGGGGTGGTTTTCCCGGACAAATAACAACCCTTAAAAAAAATTCCTTTTCAATTCGAGGGAAAGTAAGATAAAGAAAACCCGGGTTGGTCGTTTAAAAGGAATTCAGTTTTGGAAATTTTTTTCCTTGGAAAAAAATCAATTTACAAAAAAATAATGCCCAAAAAAAAAAACTCTGTCCCTTTTTTTGGACGGTAAGGGTTTTTCATTCCAAAAGGCATGTGGGGCCCCCGGGCTCCCCCTTTTTTTCAACCCCAAATTTTTATTTTTTTTAAAAAAAAAAGGTTTTTTAAAAAAAAAAATTTTTATGGGGGGGAAAAAAAATTTCCCCTTTTTAAACAATAAAAAGGGGAGAATTTTATTTTTGTGCAAGGGGGAACCCCCAAATTTTGACCTGATTTCATGGTTTTGGGTTTTTTGAAATTTCCAATTTTTCCCCCGGGGGGGGCCCCCCAGTTTTGACCTGAGCGACTATTAAGAGGGGAGGGGACCCAGTTTTTCCCCGGATCGGGGGCCCCGCTTCCTCATTGAATTTCAATACAGGGGACCCCCCATGGGTTTATTTTGGGCCTGGGCCGAAAAGGGAAAGAATCGTTTGGGCGTTTCTTTCAGATTTTGTTTTTGTTACTTTCAAAAACGCCCAAAACTTTCAATCACTGCGGGGGGAAATCCTTTTGGGAAAAAACTTTTTCCAGACGGTAAAAGACCCTCCACTTTCCTTAAAGAAAAAATTGTAGGAGGAAAGTTCGATGGGGATCATATTTACCCCAAACGGGAGGAAAGAATTTTTATTTATTCTGCCTTACTACCCCATCCGGAGGAAAATTACGAAGAACTAATAAATGGATTTGGTAACCACCCCTAAAAAAAAAAGTTTTATGGTTTAAATGGATTTATTATTTTTTCAAAAATTTAATAAAAAAAAACGATTTTTTTTAAAAAAAATCTGTGTGGGTTTATCCTTTTCAAATTTTTAAAATTTTTCAAATTTTAAGGCAAATCCGTTTTTTTTCCTAAAAAAAATATTTTAATCCTTGCTTTATTGGCCCTGGGTTTTTAAAAAAAAAATTTTTTCCTAGAATAAATTTTAAAAAAGGTAGAAAAAGGAAAAAAAAAACCTTCAATTTGGGGGGGTTTAAAAACTGGTTTCTTTTTTTTTTTTAAATTTGTGTGAAGAAATTTTCGGGCCCCGTAGCCTCCCCCTTAAATTTTTGCTCTTTTTGCAAATTTTGGTGAAGCAATTTTTTTTCACAAACCCAACCACCCCTTTATTGCCCTAGCACAAAAACAACATCCTTCCCCGGGGCCCCCACCTGCTTTTTCTTGGGTTTTTGGTGGGAGGCTGCTTTTGGGGGGTATTTTTTTTTTTTTTTCTCTTTTTTCAAAAAAGGGAAACTTTTTTGGGCCCAATTTTGGGTTCAAAATCTTTTGATTTTCAAAAACCAACAACTTTTTTTTCACTCGGATCCTTTTACTTTAAAACTCAAATCTCCCTTCCAGAAACAAAAACGGAATGTGCAGAGGAAGAAATGTTATTTTAAAGAGTAAGGCTCTTAAAAAAGAAAAAATTTTATTAAAAATTAAAGGGGAAAACCGCAGGATTTCCAAAAAACCAAAAAAGCGAATTTTAAAAAAAAAAGGGGGGAAAAAAAAAAAAGGAAAGTTTTTCACAAGTGAACAAACCCCAAAATAAACCCTTTTTAAAACAACAAGGGAAAAAGGGTCCTTTTTTTAAACATCCATTTTCGAATATTTTGCTACGGTTTTTTCCCAAAATAAAAATAAACCTTCCCCTTTAAGGTCCTACCTTAATCCACCCTTTCCCCGGGAAAATTTTGGTATAAGAAAACTTTTGCTTTTTTGGGGGGTTTGGCTGTTTTCAACGTTTTCCCCTATTCGCCTGCCACCGCAATTCAGCTTAAGGCTCCCCCCGGGGGCCCCTTATTTATTTTTTTTTTTAATTTATTGGCTTTTTTTTTAAAGCAGGTCCTTTTTGAATTGCAACAAAAACAATTCAAAAAACCCAAGCACCTCTTGCACTTTGGTTTTTCACAACTTAAAAGTTTTCGTGTAACCAAAATACCCCAAGTCACCCCAAAAGTTTTTAATTTAAGTTTTAAAATCAAGTTCCCCCAAGTTTTTAAATATTCTAATTAAGTTTTTTAATTTTAACGTTCAAATTTTCCCAGCACAAGTCCCCCAAGGGGAAAAGTTTTTTTAAGTATAAAATTTTTTTAATTAAATAAGGGTTTTAAAAGACCTTTAAGAACCGAAAAGGCTTGAGATGGTTTTAAAAAAAACAAGGACGTTTCCAACTTTTACCCGCCCTGCTTGGGCCTTGGAATGCCAAAGGTTTGGGCTCTTCAAGGGGTTTTGGGAGGCGGCAACACACCTTGGTTTCACGGTAAAAAACTTTTAATTTTTATTCATTTACTTAAATTTTTTAAAAAAATACTTTTTTTTTGTTTGGTTTGTTATAAACTTACCAAAAAAACGCGTCACTTTTTCTCCCACGCTTTGGCGAAAAGGGTTAAAAAATTTAAAAGTTTTTTAAACACGTAAAAACCCTTGGGTTTTGGGTTTTGAAAGCTTTTATAGGACCCCGTTTTTATTTTTACTCATCATTTAAACAAAAAAAAGCCCCCTATTTTTTTTACAAAAAACAAAATTTTTAAAATTTATTGCTTTAAAGCCCAAATTGCTTTTGTTTTTTTTCCAAATCTTTTTTTTTCCTTTTTTTAAGTTTCTTTTTTTTACTTTTTTTTTCCCAGTTTTTAAATTTAAAACAAGTAATAAAAACCCCCAGACAAGGCCCAAAAATGCCATTTTTTAATTAAAATTTTCCATGAAGATTTTGTGCTGTGCCTTGAATAAAACTTTTCTTTTTTCGGGATTTTTTATACTGGCATTGAATCAACTTTTCGGCGTTGGGCGTTAGTTTTCGATGAGTTTTTTTCTGTGTTTGAAACATTAATTTTTTTTCTTTCCACTCTGCTAATTTTTTTCCGCTCAACACCTGAGGGGATCTTTTTACGGCCTTTCCCCCACCTGTTTTGGGGTTTTTGATTCTGTGATTTTTCGGGGCGGGGCTTTTTTGAAGGGTAAAAAAAATCTATATATAAGAAAAAAACCCCGTCACGGCACAATAATGTTCCAATCTTAAAAAATAAACCCCCTAAGATCTAATGACTTATTAAAACTGGTTTCCGCGCAAAACATACATAAAATCTTGTTCAGAATAATGGGCGCAAATCTCTAACTTTTTATGTACAAACTAAAACCTTGTCCTACATTTTTCCTTTGACCCCATTCACTCTACCTTTGTTTACTTTACAATGTCGTGGTGAATTTGTTAATCTGTTCTATCGAATTCATTTCCGGGGTACTGTTTGTTTTTCCACATCGCCAAAGATACACTTTCCCTTTTTTGGCATAATAGTTTGGGTCGTCAACTTTATTCATAATTCGGGAAGTTTGGGCGCCCTGTACTGTATAGATCATCGCTTTTTCTTTTTTTTATTAATTATAATTATTTTATTTTTTAAAAAGACCCGAAAAAACGTTCCCAAACCTTGTTTACCTTTCTGCTGTTTTGGGGGGCCTAATGTAGGATACACAATCTTTAAAAAGCCTTTAAAAAAAAAAAGGCAGATTTTGGCAAACTGACTTTGAAATTCCAAACTGATTGCTATTATTGCATTTCATTGTCAAAATTTTTTTTTTTAATTTAAGCGGGAAAATTTTTTCCAGACATATTAATAGAAAAAAAAAAAAAAATTTTTAAAAAAAATGGCTTCGCTCAAAAGATAAAGGGCGGGCCAAAGGAATGCGTTTGCTTTTAGGGGAAGTAATTACGCTTTTAGTAAACTGCGAGAGGGGGAAGAAAAAGACATAACAAATTTGGGGAGAAAACTAGCTGCAGCACAAAATCACAGAAAAGCGAGTTGAAAAGATTTTTTAATAAAAAGAAAAAAAACAGGGAAAAAAGCTTAAATTTAAAAAGGGGCCAAAATAAAAAATTTTACTTTAACACGACAATTTAAATTTCCCCCAAAATTCAACCTTTTAAAACCCATCAGAAAAAAAAATCAAAAAGGGTTTATTCTTTCAGACCATTGGTATTTTTTCCTAAATTTTGGGCGAATAAAAAAGAAAAAAAATCTATTTTCCCAAAAATTTTTGGAAAAAACCAAAAAAAAGCTAAGAAGCGCTGGATCAGTAAACAAACAGAAAAAGGGTTATCAAAACAAGCGTTTAAAATTTATTTACCACGCCTAAACGAAACAGAGCCCCACTTTGGTGAACACAACCAAAACCACCCATCAAGGGATCTTCTATTTTTACCCATATACAATTGGGGCGAAAAAGTTTTAAGTACCACTTACATCATTGACGTTTTCAAATACAAAATGGGGAACCTTTAACACAAAAAGTGTTTCTCTGTTTTTTTGCCATAAAACAATATAAACGGGGCCCTTAACTTACCTCGCAATTCAATTTTATGAGGGAAAAAATTTAAAGGGCCCAGTGAACAATTATTTTTAAAAAACAAGATTCCATTAAAAAGGGGACCGGGGATTCACAATCACGGGGCTTTATTGAAAACTTTAAAAAAGTTAGCAAAACTTTTTTCCTCCCATATCAAAAGGGGCTTTTGAAAATTTCCGAAACACAAAGGGTTTGAAACTGCCCCTTTTTCGGCAAGAATAAGAAAATTTAATTTAAAAGTCTAAAACCAGTCAAGCAATCAAAAAAAAAAACAATAAATGTTTTTGAAGACTCCATACCCCAGCAAACTATTTCCATTTTCTTGAAAGTAAGGGACCTTTTTTGCGAAAAGCAAAGGGGCACTCCTTTAGGCAACAGATCCATTTGAGTTTGAAACCCTATAAATAAAAAAAATTGTAAAAATGAATCCCCCTTTTTAAATTTTTAAGAAAATACACAAAAAAACAACCAGCTCCCCAAAATCTTTTGTAAAGGAACTGCAGATAATTTCCCCAGACACATTCCCCCTTTAATTTAAATTTTCTAAATTTAAATTTGAGTTAAATGGAAAATCACAAGAAAAAACCTTACGTATTGAGGCAAAGAAAAATTCTTACATAACAAACCGGGAAACAAGAAAAAAATGCAAACCTTAATTGATGCGGGGAAACATTTATTTGAATTCTGCTTTTAGGGCAACTTTGCGGGGCTCACAACGGCATCACCCCAACACCTACAAACCCCCAAATCCCAAATTTTACTTCAAAAATGGGGGTAAAGAAACTTTAAATAATAAAAAAAATTCGAGCCATCAAGCAAACATGAGAACAAAATTTTCTAATTGGAGGGTATATATTGATTTATAGATAAATTGGTAAAAAAAATGGACCCCAATATAAACCCGAAAAATTATAATTAGCCCTTTTTCCAAGCCCCTTGCTATGAAAATCTGGATTAAAAAAACCCGTTTTGTGTTTGTTTATTAATACTTTTTTGTTACAACATTTGTTTATCTCGTGTAGATTTGATCGTAGTTTTTTGTTTTATAAAATATGTTTTTTAAACAAAGCTTCTTTGTAGTTGTTATCATATCCGACTGCACAACACTGCGAATTCCCCTTTTTTTTTTGATGTTTTTTTTGGCTCAAAAACTGTACATTTTCGACCCTTCCCAACAAACTCCTTGACACCTTTCCCAAAAATTCATCCTTTATCTTTTCCCAAAACCTTCTTGTTTTGAATTGAATACAAACGAATCTTTTGGGTAAACAATGTTCTACCACCCCCAGCCCTTTTACTTTTTAATTCCATTCCTTTTTAGACTTCAGTAGGGATATCTATAAAAAAAACTGTCCCCAACTGTGAAAAATACTCTGGGCTCAGATACGAGTTTTGTAGTCGTAAAGAAATTTAACATCAAACTTTGATATTTTAAAACAGTAAACCCCCTAAAAACGGCTTTTCCAATTTACTTTCTTTTTTTTTTCATTATTATACAAAAAAATGATCATGAAATCTTCTAGTCCTGATAATGATTTTTAAGTCAGCTTTTAATTGCTTTTTTTTTCTCTGGTACCAATCAAACTTTTCGCTTGGCGGATTCTCCATAGTCTTTCCGAAACGCTGTTTTTCCAGTTAAAAAAGTCTTTTTCTGAAGCCTGTGAATTTGTTTTAACATGTTCTTCAGATTAGGTTTATGAACTGTTCTTTATCAAAACAATTATACATGAACACTGTCAACCTTCAAAACCTTCTTAAAAAAAAATTGTAAAGTCTGTAATGAATACATAATTTTTTTTGCCTCGAAGATTAGGCACACTTTAGGGGTTTGTTTTTGCCCTTTTAAATTTCTGCTGCTAAGGGTAGTCTTAGTAGGTCAGGGGGTTCCTAGGGTATTCTAAGTCAACTTTTAGAAGAAACCCCCTGTTGACCCGGGGTCAAAATGCCAACCACTTAATGTTTTTTTAATATAAATTTTTACCGCCCCGTGTCATTTTAAAATTTCGTAATGGAAGCGATTGGCCCTTCCCCTCCCTACAAATTGTTTGCTCTAAATAAGAGATAGTTTAACCCTTTTTTTTGGTCATAGTCGTCCAATATTTGTTGTTTGCTTTTTCAGTAATGTGCCCCCAACTAATTCCTCCCCGCAACCGTTTTTAATCATCTGAATCATTGGAGGGCGACAATAATCAATCTGTTTCCCGTAAACTTTAAGAAAGCGTCCCAGCTCACCAGGCGCAGAAATATAAGCGCGGGTCCAAACTGTAATTTTCATGCAGGCCTTTCGTAATTTTCAAAAAACTCCGCCCAACAAACATACACTGCCTCAAGTTAATCAAAATATCTCCCAGTTTTAACTCTAACTTCTGCCACGCATCTTGACTGCTGGAATCGGATCACTGATTCCCCTTTTCCCCTAAGGTAGAAAAAAAAACGAAAAATTTAGGCGGAAGTGTGTCTTTTCAAACCCTTTTCCCCAAATGTTATTATTCCCTAGGGTAAACCCCTTTCTAACAAAGTTGGGTCAAAATATTTTTCCGTTTTTAAGGTTTTTTGGCATAGCTATGGGCTCTAAGATCCCACATGTTTTGCATAATATAAAAAAAACATTTATTTAAAAAGGGAAAAACCCGTACTTTTTGTTTACTGTGCAATGTGCAACCCAAAAACCGGTTTTCTGTTCTTTTAATGAGGTCCCAACCTCGCAAGTTGTGAAAGAATATAGGGAGCTTCCTGTCTTTGGTTCAAACTTTATTTAAATTGCATTTATTGTGCTGCTCTCTAACTTTTCCCCAATTGATCATGGTCCTTACTGCTTGGTTTTTCCCCACTGTTTTAAAATTTTTCTAAACCCCCAAAACCCAAAATTGTGGTGGATTTTACTGTTGTTGGTTTTTTGGGCGTATTATGATTTTAATAAATTTAGATTATTTGAACAATCATTTCGCACTTTTTCATGCTTTAAGAAGTATTCGCGCAACGGGGCCCCTATACAATTCTGGGGCGAATGGGCCATCCACCCCGACAACAATGAAGGAAATGAAAAAATCTATGTTTCTCATTAAACTGTTTTTTTGAAGTTTTTTGCGGCCCTTCAAAAAAACAATAAGCGACTCAAATCTGCGTAAACACATATGGAGAATTTTTCTCCGTTTTCCAGTTTTTAAAAATAACTTTAGATCCCAGGGGGGGGCGTAATTATTCTGTATTACAGCAACGGCCAAACAGTGTTTTATTCGCTTGCGGGTTGAAAAGATAAAATTTTTGTTTAAACTTTTTTTACAGAATTTTTTGTTTATGTTCTGCTTTGAATTTTAAATCAAAATCTACTCATTGGCGTATTTAAATTGTAATGTGGTAGCCCCGGTGAAAAAAACGTATAAGTCAACTGGTTTTTTTCGGGGCACCTATTGTTGGGCTTTTTTTGGGCACTCTGGGTTCAGATTTTTTTCCTCATCCCATTGTGATTTAACTTATTGGTTTGTTTTTTTCTTTTAAACTATCAATTTGACTACGCAACAGGAAAGGGTATTCATCGAATTAAGAACATTAAAGTAATCCCAATAGTAGAACTTGCTGCGTTTTTGCGGACTATGCAACCCGCAAAAACCACCCCATGAAACATTTGCTGTCGAATTCTTTTTGTTTAAAACGCTCTTTTCCTACCAATGGGGGCAGCGGGGAAATTAAACCTGCCAAATCTGCTTTCTTCCCCGTTTTTTCTGATCTCTAAACTTCGCCCCTCTACCAACCAGGCCTCTCATTTTTGGGTTCTTCAAAACGCCAATCAAAGTGTAAGCAGTTCTCTGCCCAACCCGGGGGGTTTTAAATCATTTGAAAAAAGGGAAAAGTCTGTGTTTTAGTTTAGACCCAACTTCAGATTTTTTTCATTTATTGTTTTAAAAATTTGATTAAAACAGCTAACATTTCTTTAACGGGGGGTTTTGTTTTTATTTGGAACTTGAGAAATTGCATGTACAAAGCTTTTCCTGTACTTTGCGGGCAATGCTTCTAAATCAATATCATTCTCTCTTTTAAATCTTCTTCCTTTTTGCATTTCTTCAAAAAATTCGTCGGACCTTCTAAAATTTATCCTCTGGTTTTTTTTCAACTCAAAAAATATTTAAAAAAAAAAAAAATACAACGACATCGACTCCAGGGGCGTCTCCCCAAAATCGTCTTTTAACAAACAATATCAAGGTCTTTTTTCTTGGGCCATAAATAAATATAAACAAAACCCCTTTTGGGGGTTTTTAATGTGAGTTTTAGAAAAAAAGGTTTAATGTCTCGTCCTTTTTTTTAAAAATTCCTTTTTTTTTTCTGATCGGGGTCTGGCTGTTTAGAAAAAGTTTTCCTCGCCCTTTCTTTGAAGATCAAACTTTGTCTTTTGTAGTCATCAAAAACGGCCTGAAACAATTAATTCTTCATCCTGATGTTTTATCAAATGTGCTTTATTATTGTCATTTTTTCGAAATAATTTAGCGTTATTATTGAACCATAGCTGTGTCTTTTTGGGGTTTAGTTTTTTTTTTTTTTGCTACACAAACCCACAGCTAATGAACAAGGGCCCAAAAGCTAAAGAAAACCCCTAGAGGTAAAACTCGGGGGCGCCTATGCCCGTTGCTAAGAGACCAACCGTTCCTGCTGATGCAGCGCTTATACGAGCTCCAGTATTAACATAGGAAAAACATTAAAGGCGCAGAATACCCTTTGTTTGGTTTTGCTGTATTTTGAAAGGCCCGCTCTAGTTTTGTAGCATTTGGGGTAATTTGGTTTTTCTGAAAGTTTTTTTGTCGGGGGTTTCTATACAGCAAAATTGCCTCTACTCTTCTTTTGGATAAAAAGTAACAAAACTTTTTTTAAAAAAAAAAAAAAATTTAGTATTGGATTTTTTCTAATCTGTTTTTGAATATTCCGGCCCTATATATTAAAACAAAAAACATTTAAACGGATTACGCCTCTTTTTCTTTTCAATTTGAAGTTTATTTTGTCTCTAAAAATTTTTCCCGCTTCCATGTAACTGATTACCTCCGTGACCTTTGGGCAAACCCAAAACCCTATTTTGTTTTAAAAAAAGACTCAAAAAACTGTAAATGTAATCTTAAAACCAAGGTCAATGTTGGATTTTCTACACCTCCCCCCCTCCAAACAGTTTTTTATTTCATCAAAAGCGATAAGGTTTAAGCCCCCTAGCGTAATTTGGTTAGGGTACCCCCAATTTACATTGCACTTTCGTTTTTTTTTGGGATTTAAAAAAATTTTCAGTTTGTTTTTTAATGGCCACCACAGCAAAAAATACCTTTAAGCGATCTTCTGCGGGACTAAAACTAAAATCCATTAGTGTCTGCCCCCTTTAGGATATTTTGAATGAAAAATTTTTTCTCTTTCGAATATATTGCTAATTTTGTCTTATATTTTTGCTCGATCAGCCTTGCAAATTAGGGTTGCTAACAACGTCAAATCAAAAGCGATTCAGAAAGCGTACTTTCTTCAGGTCTTCAGATATAAAACAGTTTGTAGTCATTTAAAAATTAGTTCATATGACAATCTTCTTTTAATCCCTTGAAATTGGGGGGTGCGCTTTTAAAACTCAAAATCTAGGGGGAGAAAAAAAAACATTTCCATACGCAAACTTACGGCTACAAACCTTTGCCTTTTACTCTGCGGGGCCCACTATTTTTTTTGGCTTCTTCATTTTTTGATTCCTTTAAATAAATCACCCTTTCGCCCGGGTCCTAGATCGAAAATTTTTTTAAAAATTGTCCTTGTGTAAAAAAATATTTCTTCTCCTAATTTTATAAAATTTTTTTTAACGTTGCCCCCCCCAGATTCTGTACAAATGTTTGTTTTGGGTCTTTTTGATGCAGTTTATTTTAAAGTAAGACGCGCAGAGCCAGCACAATCACTTCATCCGCTCCTAGGCTGGAAATTTAACAGTAAGAAATTTTATCTGAATCAAAAGTAAAAGGGTTTTTTGGAACATTTATTCCCTTATTTCCCTCACCCAAAGGGGTTTTTTAGTCTTCATCGGTCAAGAATCGGCCATATCTTGGGCATTTTTTTTAAAAACAAAATAAAAAAATTAATTATTTAAAAACATTCAGGCTTGAAAGGGGAAGAAGATTATGATGTTTTTGATCCTGGAGAGACTGAAGTGAAATGACTCCTTTTAATACACCGCTCAAACGCTCTCATTCTCGGGAATTAAAAAAAAGAAAGGGTTGTCATTGTACCAAATTTAGGCCTTTAAAACCCCCAGAAATTTTAGCCCCTGTGATTTTGTAAAAGATGATGATGGCCCCTTTTTATTTAAAGACAATCAAGGAAAAAATTTTTTAGCTTTAAAAAACGAGACTCATCAAAATTTTTAGGGATGAATTTCAATTAGACAAAGACTTTGGGGGGAAATCGAAATCGCCTTGGGATTGTTAAACCAAAAATAAGGGAGGGGGCAGTTGCAAACTTCAAACACACTGCAAGAACTCCCAACAGATAACCAAATACAAAAAAATGGTTAAAAAATTCCAACAGTGGGAAGTATGCAAGCAGAAACCCTTTGTCAGAAGAAACATTACCAAAAACTATCGACACCCCCCCACACCCCCCAAGAATCGAGGACTTTTTTACGTCTTTTAGAACTGTTTAAAAAAGGGAAATTAATAAAATAAGAAATACGCGTGAACAGATGGGATATAGAAAAAAAAAAAAAAAAAACTCGCTGAGGTGAAGACGCCAAACTTAGGCCTGGTGTTTAAAAAAAGAATAAACCCAAACTAAAATTATTTTGAAAACAACTAGAAGTTTTTTCTCTACCCGAGAACAATTTAAGAACTCAATGACCAGAATAAAAAGAAACAACCGAAGAATTTTATATGAGACACGACACTAGCAAACGAATAAAAACATGTTTAAAAGCAAGGTTACATTTGCGGCGTTATAACACCTTTGGGTTTGCAAAAAGTACACATGTTGGGTATTACAGGCGGCGGGGGTCAAAGTCCGGGGCCTCCCCCCCCCATCTCCTATCACCGCCTGAAAAATCAATGGGAAAAAAAAAAAGTTGATCATCTTGCGAGTTTATTAAAAAAAATTAGCCGAAAGCCCTGGCGCTTTACCCGGATTTAGGGGTATTGTTGCTGGGTTTTTTCTACTGCAACAAAGTATTGGCTTTAGGCTAGCACTTATGGGCATTAGCTCTTAAAAGTCGGGGTTTAATTTTTTTCAAATAAAGACCAAGTAATCCAACAAGTTAATCCAAAAACAAGCGCTGTCTTTTCATAATTTAGGTAATTTTTTTTTTTGACTTCTTTAACGGTCTTCGGGCTTTGGGGTGCGGGGGTTGGATATTATTCTTTGGAGGTCTTTTTTTGTTTACTGCTTGCAATTTACCGGGTCAGAAATTTTTGTCGTTTTGCCAAACCTTTGTTCATTTCCTCAACAAGGGTTTCATTGTTTAGTTTATTTTTGTTTTCCCACCCGGGGTCTGAGGCAGAAGGGAGCATGAAAAAACCAGGGCCCCAGCAAATCCTTTCCTTGCAATTGCAAAACATTTGGTACCTTTTAATCTTGAAGGCAAATAAAAAGTAGAATTAATGGCGTCCTCTAAATTTGCCAATACTGTTTTTTTTCACAAAGCCAGTAGAAGGATCATTATCCATCTTTCCTTGGGTTTAAAAATCCAAAAAAACCAAAAGAAGACGAATAAGTCGTTTTTCTTCTATTCCGCTTTATTTGGCCCTTTTGAAGTTCTAAGATAATTTTCCATGCTGTTTTATTCCGTTTATGGGCCCGAGTGAACCCTGTTCGAAGAGAAAGATGTGTAAGGAGGAGCCAGTCTAGTTTACTTTCGTGACCCCCCAAAAAAAGGGGTGCCTAACCATGATTAAGGTCCAACTTTTTCTAAAGCTCCTTAACATTAAATTAAAAATTTGTTACAGATCCTTTCAAAAACCTTTTTTGTCTATTCGGTTGCGAAAGGGTTAAACGGCTTTTCATTTGGTAAAGGGGCTTTCAGTTCACAAAATACGTCTGAAAAGGTGAAAAAGAAATAAATCTATACACCGACCTCACCCAAAAGGGCAGGAGATTTAAAAACAGCATAAAGATATCCACACCATTTATGCCAAAAAAAAAAAGCAAAGTTTAATTTCTGATAAACTGCACGGATACTGAAACCCCACTTTTGCGATGTATCTTTTTTTAAAAGGGGTTAAGATTCGTTTAATGGATATCACCTTTACTTGAAAGGGGTTTATCGGGTCACAGAAATGACAAATATCATTCTTATTTTTTTAAAATTTGTAGTGCGGGCCCCCCAAAATTTTTGCATTTGTATATTTGAATCACCATTTTTTATTTCGTTTAAAAAAAAGTTTGAACAAAACAATCAAGACCGTCCTTCGTTTTTTTGAACATGCTATTAATAACAATTGCGGAACCCAAAAAGGTTTCGCTTCATGAAATATTTACAAAGTTTTTATGGTTTAATAAAGTGAAACAAAGAAGAAAAATAAGTTCAAAAAATTATAAAAAGGGGGGCCCTATTTGCCCGTTAACAAACCCGAGTTTATTACGGGGTTTGGCCCCACTAAAAAAGCAATGAAACTTTTACATTACTCTCAAACTTAACAATGCGAATCTGAAAACAATGGTTAACATTCAAGCCTGAAGAAGAAGTAGGTTACTATTTTGATGGAGAGCTAGCTAAAATGTTAGGCTTTACAACTGCCAATCGACCCATTCATAGTTTTAGAGTTACACCAAACAAAACTACTTATGAGGGAGAAAATCCGCTCGATCTTGCATTACATTCATTACTCTATGTTCATTTGGATGAGCTAAGCACTGATGAAAAACTTATATGATGGAAGACCCTCAACTGTTTTAAGAGCTCTTCCATCAGGAAAGCTGCATATTGCGATTATGAAATTATACAATTCCCTAATTTACAGTTTAAAAGATTAGTTTGTGGGAGGGTCGGATCATTTAATATAAAAATTGCAGACAAAACAGGGAAAGTCGTGAAATGTGATAACCTGCACATTGTTTTGGAAGTAAAATAATTAGCTGTTCTAAAATATGTCGTGTGGACCAGAAGAACCGGGAGTTACATTAGCACCTGTAAGGTGTATAACCTTAGAATTAAAAGACCTTGCAGACGTTGCGGACTTTGAACAGAACGGTGAGATAGGCGCTTTGTATGGTTTTGAGTACACTAAAGATGGTGATTATAAACGCAAAGAGGTTGGCGACAACAAAAAGTTTCCTAAACTAGAGCAACTGCGCAATGTAGAAGCAAATAATGCTGGCCAGTATGAATATAAAATAGTTCGAAAACCTGACAGCAAATGGCATTTGGAACCATATTTAGAATGGGAAATAAAATTTGAATTCATAAGCCCATTTACATTTTTTAGCCGTCAAAAAAGTTTCAGAAAAGCATTCAACTCTGGCCCTTTACATGTAAGTCTTATGCCGGACGACAATAGTCAGAAAGAGATTGAAATAACGCTGTATGGGAAAAAACAGTACATCCTCCACAGAAGAGAAACGGTTTTAAAGAAAGCTTCTACAAAATTACAGTTCTTTCCAAGCAGAAAATTAGGAGACACGTTCACAATGATATTTGAAATTTCTGTCTTTAAAGATGTGGAGAGGGATGGGGTTGTGGCGTTAGTGACGTCCTTATAAAAGGAATTAATATTAGCTGGCAAAACTTAGACGTTAAACGCCTTAAAGTTACCATCGTCGTTCTTCACAATGGTGAGGATATTAAGACCATAACAACAAGCAACAAAATCAATGTTGACTTAAATAGAAACAATCTTACAGAACTGAATTGGATTAATCTTACACATTTAGGCCTCATAGGGTTTTATTATACTGAACAAGTTTTGACGGAGAGTATGATAAAAATAATAACTGGATTAGATTAAATTCTGTTATAAAACTATGGAGCAGTTAAACTTTATGACAAAAACCCCTCATTGTTCATTAATTTGTGGACAAACTGGTTGTGGGAAAACAATATTTGTCCTCAACCTATTACAAACAGTTTATCGCTATAATTTTGATTATATTGTAATTTTCTGTCCAACGCTTGAATTTAACAAAGCATATCATGATAGAAGGTTTATATGGACAGATGATGACATATATTTAGTTGATCCTAGCAATAAGCTAAGTGAGTGTTTAGAATACTTTTATAAATTTTTTAAGGGAATGCAGACACTATTTATTATAGATGACTGTTCGACAGAAAGAGATATAGTTAAAAAGAGAAACACTTTGTCAAAACTGGCTTTCAGTGGAAGACATGCTGGGATAAGTGTGTGGATTTTATGTCAAAAATATAACACAGTTTTAAAAGACTTTAGAGAACAATTAAAGACTGTAGTTTTATTCCACATAAAAGACAAAGATGCATTTGATGAATGTATGCGCGAAAATGATGTTATTGAAAATGATCAGAAAAAACACAGGATTAAGCAAAAACTAAAATCTGAAAAGTTTAGTAAATAGTATTGAAAACGGATAACCCTACACAGTATGTTTGTTTGTAAAAAATCGTTATTTTTTTGGTTATTGAAGTCTTACTTGTCAGAGAACTAATAAATGCCGATTCTGGGTCAGCCATCCCAAAACTGGTTGAGGGATGGTTGAGCCAGAATCGGCATTTATTAGTTCTCTTACAGGAAAGGAAATCG
The DNA here is from genome assembly GCA_018398815.1 of Conus ventricosus. NCBI lineage: Eukaryota > Metazoa > Mollusca > Gastropoda > Neogastropoda > Conidae > Conus > Conus ventricosus. Next base: position 20,260,044 of record CM031605.1, read on the forward strand.
TGGTCATTTCTGGGTCCTCAAGGATATACCTATCCTAGGAACGGACAGGATCTTTCCGCGGTTCGAGTGACTTTCGTCAGTACCAGTACTCACCGCCGAAAAACCCGTGCTCCTCAGCAAACCGTTCCGAGGTCGTGGACAACGACCACCGCGTAGACCTTTTGGGCCAGTTCGTGGACAAAAACCGAAGTTCACAAAATCAGTCAGCTGCCGATCAGACAATGCGATGTTTCTTTGTGATGGCAAGTTCCATTTGAAAAAGAATTGCCCTTTCAAACCAAATGATTCAAAATCCGCATTAGTCTCCACTGATTGTGAAGAAAGGCCTTGTTTTGGCACCACATCAATCGGTTGATATACTGGTGTTTAGAAAACGGAGCCATCAACGGATTGCAGGCTTTGGTTTTGCGAGACACTGGTGCACCACCGCTGGTGTAAGAAAATCTTTCGTACTTCAAAACCAGTATCTCAACACTGTCCAAAAGTGTAGGTCGTTTGGAGGCAAGATTGAAACGTTTCCGCTGGCGAAAATTTCGGTCGATACACCGTACTACTCCAGATTTCTCAACCCCTGTGTTATCGATAACCCAGCTGCGACTTGATCTTGGGCAATTTGCCAGGTGTCGCTACAGTACATGGTGGTGCTTGAGGATCGTTCGTTCCTTGTCTTGTGAGTACCAGATTAGACATCATAGTGCAGGGAAAGGCTACAAAGCCGCTAAAAGTCTCAAAACTGGATGAACTCCAGATTACCCCAGATGATCAAAAAGAAATGCAGGAAAAGACGAGACGCTGACGACAATACTTTCTGCAGATAAACAGACTGTAACTGACATACCAACGGACAAACCAACGTACATACTGGACTCTGACAGTCTCTACAGGTGTGTACCTGGACAGGACAACAAACAAGTTGTCGTTCCAAAGCCACTTAGAGAGACGGTACTACACACAGCTCATGATGCATTGTTCGCTGGTCACTGTGGAATCAAAAGAACATTAAAGAGAGTTCTTGATTCTTTTTATTGGCCAGGTGTCACAAAGGAAGTTAAAGAATACTGCCGTTCATGTGACATCTGCCAAAAGACATCTCAGAAGGTCGCGTCCCATGTGCACCTTTGCACAAAATGCCTCTCATTTCCGTCCCCATTTCGGAAGGTGGCTATTGATTTTGTTGGGCCTTTACCACTGTCTTCTTCCGGATATCACTATATCTTAATTTTGGTGGATACAGCGACAAGCTATCCAGAAGCGATTCCACTGAAGAAAATTGATACAGGTCTGTCGCTGAAGCTTTACTTGCGTTTTTTTCCAGAGTGGTCTTCCAGACGAAATTCTCTCGGATTGTGGACGCAATTCATTTCCGATCTCATGAGAGAAATTTACAGACTGTTGTCAATCTCTTCCATTTCAACACGCCATATCATCCCAATCGAATGGCATGGTTGAACGTTTCAATGGAACGTTAAAGTCCATGTTGAAAGGTTGCAAGGCAGGAACCCCATGAATGGATCGTTTCATCCCGGCTTTGCTTTTCGCATACAGGGAAATGCCGAACGAAACGCTGGGATTCTCACCATTCGAGCTTCTTTTCGGACACTCCCCAAAAGGGGTCTTTGGATCTACTGATGACACAATGGACGAAAAAGACGGACATACCTGACAGTAAAACTGTTTACCAATACGTTTATGATTGCATAATCGTTTGAAAGATGCATGTGAGCTTGCTCAACAGTCAGCTGATAGAAAAACAGATGTGTACAAGGTCTTTGCAGACAGAAAAGCAAAGGCACGTTCCTTCAGTGTAGGGGACAAAGTCCTTGTACTACTCACTGATGGACATAACAAGCTTCGTGTTATGTGGAAGGGTCCTTTTCAGGTGGTCGAAAAACTTTCTGCAGTTAATTATAAGATCAAAATGGCAAACACTGAGAAGGTTTTTCCATGTGAACATGTTGAAGAAGTATGTTGAACGTACAAATGTTGCCATCAACCAGTCAGTTGAGTGGATATGTCCTATGTCAGAAACTGATGTCAACATGACAGATATTATCAGTGATGATTTTGTACCCATGTAACGTACAGGGACAGGTCAAGGTTGTGAAAACAGCAAATGTAGGAGTGTTAACATCTACCAGTGTAGATGATGTTGTACCCTTCCTACTCTGTCTATCAAAGGTGAAACCTATGATGATGTGATTCTGTCGAATGATTTGTCTGTAAGTCGGACAGAACAGCTCAAAGAAATTTTGAAAGACTTTCAGGATGTGTTGACAGATACCCCAGGTACAGTGACTGGTATTGAACCCCATAGTATTCAGTTAACTACTGAAATACCAGTGCGAACCAGACCATACCCCTCCCATTTGCAAAAAAGAGGTTGTCGAGAGAGAGAAATCAAAGTAATGCTGGATTTAAAGGTCATAGAACCTTCTACATCTCCGTACAGCTCACCAGTTGTACTGGTGACAAACCTTATGGCTGGGTGCGGTTCTGCATCGATTACAGGAAATTAAATAAGATCACTGTGTTCGATGCCGAGCCCATCCCGGATCCCAGACATTGAAGAACTTCTGTGTCAACTCCTCAGAAGGAAATTATTTTGTGAAAGTATACTTGACTAAAGGAATTCCAGTTTACTATTGAACCAGTGCCTGGAACACAAAATGTCATGGCAGATTTATTGTCACGTGTATGATATTCATGGACAAATGTAACTGTCTTCAAGGAAAGACTATTCCTGTTTTTTGTCTTTCTTTATAATTACGGTGTGCTCACATTTGACAGTGCATTGTATGTTACTGACTATTTAATCAAGTGGTATTTATGCTTAATTTGCTTGTGAAGTGACTATATGTTTTACAAGCAAAAAACTACTTGATGTTGATGTAATACATATTTATTCTTTGCTTTATTCTTTGGTAAACAATGAAAAAATCATCATGTACTATGTATGTCTAATTGCTTGTGAAGGTGAATATATATGTATGTGTCATGAGCAAATAACTCTTTAGAAATGTATATACACATGTTTTGATTGTGCAGTGAGACAAACCTATTGTTTTCATTAGTTCATTTTCAACAATGGAAAATATGTTTCACTTTTCAATGGACTATAACATTACGTGTGGGAAAAACCCTATGTTTAAACTATGTTTATTTTGTTTACATGTCTATTGAAAACATTTACACTTAGAAATATTCTCATTTTCATGAGGGTTTTTAAACATATGATGTGAGACAAAGATCAAGGGAAAAAATGTGCTTCACATCTTAATAATAAACACAATTTGTACTTTGAATTGTTAATATCCTAATTGTTTTGTCCATGTAATTTGTGAAATGTATTTTGTGAGATGTGGTGATCAATTAAGAATTTCGTTTTTTTTTTTTAGAAAGACTGAAAGTTTGAAATATGTATTTATGGTGGATCACGATGATTGATTCTATAAAGTTGATTGTAATTTGGTGAATCATGTGTGATGGATACACATTTTGAGATTCATGGCTGAAGATGGGTTTTAAGTGAAGTTGTATATCCTTTAAAAAAAAAAATTCTGGAGAAATTTTTTTTCACCCCAGGATGGGGGGTGTCATGTGACGTAGCCTCGCATCAAGGCATGTGACGCTCCATCACATGTAGTTAGTGATATGAATCATTTCCCCATGCCACAACTAAAAAGGAAGAATATTTATGTGGCTTGACTAGTGTAGCGGGCGTCCCAAATAATTGTGAGAATGACTCATGAAATGAACAACGGTGGTCATTGGGTGAAAGTGACCATGAGAGATAGTTTACTAAGGGCTGGTAGGGTGCTGGTCATGTGATTTGAACACTGAGTATGCACTCACTAGGAGGAGGAGGAAAGAATCAGTTTTAGCCCAGCAGATGGCTTAGAGACTCGAACCTGTCAGGACGCTGGTCCTCACTGCTGACCATCATTACCAGGTGAGCCATGGATATTGGGGAAAGCTACAGGGGAAAACCTAAAGAAAGAGAAAGAAAGGATTCATGTTAAATTGGGAAGCAGGTTACTTACACGAACCTTATTCGTGTTTCAGCCCTTCAACCCTTCACCCTTCACCTTTCACCCTTCACCTTTCACCCCGTGAGGTGGTTAAAGATGGCCATGGTGTGGGGAACACACCGGTAGTTCAGCCCCAGCAAATAAGGACTCCAGGGAGAAGAGTCGGAACTCATATCTCCAGTGACGGAGAATTCAAGGGGCGATACGCTGTCTGAGAGAGACAGGGAATCATGACAGTATGGAGCGAGTCTTAATTTTGATGCAGGCATAGCATCAAGGAGTGAAAGAATTATTTATTCTCCTGGTCTGGATCTTGGGCCAGTGTTATGTGAAGGCCATGACTTGACAGAAACTTGTATTGATGTAAATGGGAAAATTAGTTTATCTCTCATTCTGGAAAAGAGAGATACATATATAGAATCTATTCATGAATTGTTTGATGTGATTTAGTAAAGTGTTTTCCTGAAGGAGAGGGGAGAAGAAAAAAACATTCGGTAGTGTGCCTTTTGGTTGATTGGAAAGATTGCGTGTGCGTATGGAGTAAATGCTGTCATGAATGCGTGTGTGCAAAAGTGACAGTGTGACAATCTCTAAGACTGGAACCCTGAAAGGAAATCTTGTTGAATTCTGTTCAGGTTTTGTTTTTACCCCGTCCATTCCAGCTAGTAACGTCACGTGCTTGGTAAGAAGAACCATCGGACTTTTGCTGTGTTGATATAAGATGAACACAGATGGCGGCGGCGGAGTGTTGACGAGGTATTGATGGTTGATGAGGGCTCTACGGTGATCACGTGCTGTCACACAAAGGGTTTCCTTTTAGCGAAGGGATCATCATCCTCTCTGTCTCTGTGTGGCCTTTTGTGTGCTCTTTCTTCTCCATTTTCACCTTCCCTTTTTGGTGTGATATCCTTTCTTGTCAAAACAGACGTGGTAAACAAAAAACAACCAAAACAAACTGCCAGCAGCGAAATCCACGGGTTTTTAACTCCCGCATTGAAGAGTTCTCACGGCGGTCGAAATGGCAACTCCCCTATTCTTTCTGGTAAACAAAAAAAAAAACCCACCTCTTGCTATTTTCAGCCATGACAACAAAAAAAGAATTGCCGGGGGGGGGGGGGGGGGGAAGAAGAAAACAGTGTTACATGAACCTACTTGAAAACAAAGAAACAAACAAGAAGAAAACCATCCTTTATTCTTACCAAGTCAGATTGTCCAGGGCCGCTATGAAGTGGACGAGGAGGAGGAAGAGAAGCAGGGCGGAGGTTGGGGGAGTAACTTCCCGGTCGTGTCACGTGACATACCGCCCGGTCGGTTATGGGTCGGTCGATCAGGAGTGCCGGAAGGTGTCCTAGGCGAGAAACTGGACGGTGTTAATTATTCACCTCCAGTGCCCGCGGCCACAACTCGCCCGATGACTTTCCGATCGATTTGCCCTGGTCAATGAATGGTACTGCCCTCTCTCTCTTCTCTCCTCTCTCTCTCTCTCTCTCTCTCTCTCTCTCTCTCTCTCTTTTCGCTCTCTCCTTGCTCTCTCTCTCTCTTGCTCTCTCTCTCTCTCTCTTGCTCTCTCTTCTCTCTCTCTCTCTCTCTCTCTCTCTCTCTCTCTCTCTCTTCTCTCTCTCTCCTCTCTTCTCTCTCTCTCCGCCATCCTCTTCTTCCTACTGAGCGTGTGTGGAGGCGTGAGTTTAGCTTTGTTTGCATAGAAGGGGGGTCGGGGAGTCGATCGTTAAGTCAAAATTTTCTTTTGGTTGTTCATGCCATTGGCCGTGGCTTTGGCCGTTTGCATAGGTGAAGGCGCTTCCCCATTTGTTTCAACGTTTTTTTATAGGGTATTTATGAGACCCAAAAACAAGTAATGACAGTGAAACAGAGCACAAAACAACGCTTTTTTCAATGCAAAACTAGAAACGGGCAAAAAAAAATCGTCCAACAAAAAATGTTATTATCAATGTGACATAAACATCCA
>CM031605.1:20271037-20275141 GCA_018398815.1 Conus ventricosus
AAAAGCCACTGACTTGTGCTTATTCCTTTTCCTCAATACCTAACATATCGTTCGTTCGTTTACACACACACACACACACACACACACACACACATACACACACACACACACACACTTCTCTCTCTACTCTCTCTCTATCTCTCTCTCATCTCTCTCTCTCTTCTCTCTCTCTCTCTCTCTGTGACAGAATGACAGAGACAGAGAGACAGAGACAGAAACACAGAGACAGAGACACAGAGACAGAGACACTGCAAGCCATGTAAACATGACGACGCGTGTTGTGTGTGTGTGTGTGTGTGTGTGTGTGTGTGTGTGTGTGTGTGAGGAGAGAGAGAGAGAGAGAAAGAGAGAGAGGGGGGAGGGGGGAGGGGGGCTAGCGATAAGAGAGAAACCAAACCAATCCATGCAATAAAAAAGGGGTCTCCGCACTCAACGTAATTAAGCTAGAGGATCACCAAAACCAATCACCACCACCACCGCAACCAGTGTCGCCCTGGTCAATATTTGATGCTTGCGTTGCTGGCCAAACAAACCCCAGCTGAGCTTGCCTGACGTTTGCCTGAACAATCCCCCATGGTTCCAAGGTTTCTCGGAGACAAATTTATCCACCGAGCGGGGTCTCTCTGCGCTGTGGAAATGCACGTTACTTTTTGTTGTTGAAACCTTACAATGCCCCCGACTGTGTTGGGAATTCATGAGTGTGTATGGATCTGTTGAATGATGGTCGGGGTGGGGGGGGGGGAGTGGGGGTGTTTCTACTGCGAATTATTCTTCTTTTTTTTCACGCTTGAAACGCTTTAAAACAGAATCAGTTGAAAACATATTTCTAATTTCTGCTTGAAATTTTAGAGACTCAAGAGACGATTGAGTACCCTCATAATAATTATCCCCCCTCCCACTCCTCCCCTCGTAAACCTTATTGTTATCACCTGTCCCCTGTCTGTCACTGCCTACCCTTCCTCCCCCTCGTCGTCTGTCCTCCCTCCTCCTCTCCTCCTCCTCCTGTTTCTCCTCCTCCTCCTCCCACTCTGTTCCTCCTCCTACCTACCCTCCTACCTCTTCCTACTCCTCCTCCTGTTTTCCTCCCTTCCTCACCCCCTTCCTCGTCCTTCCCTCCTCTTGTCTCCTCCTCTCCTGTTCCTCCTCCCTTCCTCCTCCTCTGTTCCTCCCCTGTCTGTTGTCTGTCTGTCTGTCTTCTGTCCGTCTTTTCTCGCTCTCTCTCTCTCTCTCTCTCTCTTCTCCCCTCTCTCTCTCTCTCCTCCTCTCTCTCTTTGTCTGTCCGTATATATGTATGTGCTGTCTTCTCTCTCTTCTCCTCTCTCTCTCTCTCTCTCTCTCTCCTCTCTCTCTTCTCTCTCTCCTCTCTCTCCTCTCTCTCCTCTCTCCTATCTGTTTGTCGCTGTCTGTCTTCCCGCCCCTTCTCTTCTCTCTCTCTCCTCTCTCTCTCTCTCTCTCTCTATCTCTCTCTTCTCTCTCTCTCTCCTTCTCTTCTGAAGCGCACACACAATACAGACACCCCACGTACGCACACACTCACACACACACACACCACACACACCAAAACACACACACACACACACACACACACACACACACACACACTCACACACACACACACACACCACACACACACACACACAAAACACACACAACACACACACACAACACACACACACACACAACACACACACACACACACACACACACACACACTGCGATTTATATGAGAAACAGAAGTCAGTGAAGATCGTGTTCGTATACACATTAGAGCATAATTTTAAAAAACTGCCTGAGAAGAGATGTTTTCAGATTTGTTTGAACAAATGAGAATCATGGCTGTGGCAGTCATCGAAAGGCAAAGTCCATGTTGGGGCCTCCAAAAGGGAAAGGGAACGGTCTTACACCAATTTCCTCTCTACTGACCTTCGAAAGAAGGCAAACAGGTGAATGTTCACGATTTTTTTGTACCAATCGGAAGGAATCTTACATATTTCAGCATATCACTTTAGTCGGACATATACATTACCATTCATAAACAAAAGATTCAAAGAAAAAAAAAGATGACAAAATCTGATTTCGAGTTTACATTCTCTCTGTTTAAAAATCCATCTCATCTTTGAGATAAACGCTGTGATTGTTGTGTTTATGTGTTGGCGCCATCTTGTCGCCAGGCAGACGAACAAACCAACGGAACAGACTAACAACTATGGGTTGAAGCATGATCTCTTTAAGGGGGGTTGTTTAAAGTGCTGATGTGTGTGTGTGTGTGTGTTTTGTGTGTGGGGTGTGTGTGTGTGTGTGTTGTGTGTGTGTGTGTGTGTGTTTTGGGGTGTGTCTGTGTGTCAGCCCATTACTCTCCTTCTTTCAAACACATCATAAAACATCTCTTTTCAAGCAGTCTTTGGTTTAAATGGGCCTTGTGTCCATCCAAAGCCATTTTGCGCCGAATATGAGTTGATAAGTCGTTTTTCGTGTTCGTTTTCAATGCCCTAAATGTGGCTTGTTTTTGCCTGAAGAAGACCCACGAGTCGAAATGTGTTGTTTGGTCCTGGAATCTGTTTGTGTGTGTCTGTGGCGGCAACTGACCCTTTTCTTTCTAACTGTTGCTCTTTAATGGGGTAAATGCTGCAGACAAGGTGCAGAAGCGGCACTGCCTTCTCCCTCCCTCCACCCATCCCCCTTCCGTATGTATATATACACACCGACTTCCTCCTCCCAACAACGTTTTCGTCCTCCGTCGACCACTGGAACGACTCTGGAAATGGCGGTTTGTGAAATATCTTTTTACCGGATTAAGGGGTGGTAGTTGGGGTGGTAAATGGACGCTTTGCGTTTCGGTCATTCATAGTTGAAAGTCACATTATTTGTTTGAATGCGGACGCTGCGTATTGCATTGTTGTATTGTTGCAGCAGGTTTCTTTTCCTTTTTTTTTTTTCTTTTCCCCTTTATTTTTCTTTTCATTTTTCCCCTCCCATCTTTCCTTCGTTCCTTTTTTTTCTTTATGCTCCTATAAAAAAAACAACAACAACAAAAAACAACAACAACAACAACAACAACAACAACAACAAAGAAAAGCTGAAACTGCCCCACAAACTAAAGGAAAAGACAACTGTAAAAAGACAAGCCCCATTCGTTGATGAATACCTAACCACAGCAGATGAAAGAGAGAAAAGGGGGAGAGGAAATACTCATAACTAGCAATTGATAGGAAACCAAAACTGTAAGAAGACAAGCCTTCATTTGATGAACACCTGGCCACAGAAAATAAAAGAGAAGCCACCAGTTGATGAAAACCCTGGCCACAAAAGATGAAAGAGAACCCACCAGTTGATGACCACCTGGCCACAGAAGATGAAGAGAAGCCACCGTTGATGACCACCTGGCCACAGAAGATGAAAGAGAAGCCACCAGTTGATGCCCAAACCTGGCCACAGAAGATGAAAGAGAAGCCACCGTTGATGACCACCTGGCCACAGAAGATGAAAGAGAAGCCCCCAGTTGATGACCACCTGGCCACAGAAGATGAAAGAGAAGCCACCAGTTGATGACCACCTGGCCACAGAAGATGAAAGAGAGAAGGGCAGACACACAACAGATGTCTCACAGGCCAGGTCGTTGTGGCCAGTCAAAATTTCCTTTGGGAGGCAAATGCTTCCTTCTCTTCTTCTTCTTCTTCTTCTCTCTTCTTCTTTCGTTCACTCAGACAGGAACCCCAAGGCATCTGACGAATGCTGTACGGCGGAGGCCCTCCAGTGATCCATAAAGCTTTTCCCTCATCGGTGTGTTGGCAGGCCAGGTCTCTGCCCTTAGCTTTTCATGTGTGGGACAGTCCTGCAGGAAGTGTTCCACTGTCACTGGGGCTGTACCGCATGGGCAACTTGAGACTCGCCAATGCGGAATTTTGTGAACATGTGATGTCTCAGTCTGGAGTGCCCTGTCCTCAGTCTAGATGCTTCTTCATTCAGGACTGTGCCACACGGCAGTTGCCCACCATTTCATGTCGACGATCAGTTCGCAGCCACTTGTGTCCTGCAGTTCCTACTACATACCTTGTTACCTGAAGATCCCAGGTTAGTTCCAGCTTGCCGCCATTTCACCACTGG
>CM031605.1:20285241-20294375 GCA_018398815.1 Conus ventricosus
TCTGGAGTTTGTTTGTTTGTTTGTTTGTTTGTTTTCATGATCTTTGAATTTCTAAAAGAGATCATCATTTTTTCATCTGATCTAGGATTTTACGGAATAAAAATTTTTAACGAAATTTCTGGTGTGTTTTTAGATGTATTTTAAAGGGTTGTGTGAATGAGGGATTTTAAAAAAATTGACTTTTGAGTTGACTTCATGGCGGTTGTCAGCCCTGATATGGGACGTTTTGCGGTCAGCTGGGCTATAAGCAACATTACCTTACCCATTACCTGGAGAATTGTCTGCGATCTTGCTGGCAAGAGAGACAAACTAACAAAAAATGGTGGGTGAACACGGGTGTAGATTCGAAGAGAGGTGACTTCAGGCGGAGATGGAAACAAACTTCAAAAAAAAAAATAATAAAAAAAGACTATTCCGCCGAACGAAAGAGACAAACAAATGACAAGACAAAACACCACGCGTTTCGACCTCTTCGGTCTTCTTCAGGCAAGACAAAGCACATTGGACACATTGAAAACGAAGAAGGAGCAGTCACATGTCTCCTCATATTGGGCGCAAAATGGAAGTGGACTCTGTAACGTCACCGCCTTGAGGGAGGTCAGAAGGTAGACTAAAAAACATAGTTCTCATAGAGTGGTCAGTGAATATTGAGGGAGGTCAGAAGGTAGACTAAAAACAATAGTTCTCATAGAGTGGTCAGTGAATATTGAGGGAGGTCAGAAGGTAGACTAAAAGCATAGTTCTCATAGAGTGGTCAGTGAATATTGAGGGAGGTCAGAAGGTAGACAAGAACATAGTTCTCATAGAGTGGTCAGTGATATTGACGGAGGTCAGAAGGTAGACTAAAAACATAGTTCTCATAGAGTGGTCAGTAAATATTGAGGGAGGTCAGAAGGTAGACAAGAAACATAGTTCTCATAGAGTGGTCAGTAAATATTGAGGGAGGTCAGAAGGTAGACTAAAAACATAGTTCTCATGGAGTGGTCAGTAAATACTGAGGGAGGTCAGAAGGTAGACTAAAAACATAGTTCTCATAGAGTGGTCAGTGAATATTGAGGGAGGTCAGAAGGTAGGCTAAAAACATAGTTCTCATAGAGTGGTCAGTGAATATTGATGGAGGTCAGAAGGTAGACAAGAAACATAGTTCTCACAGAGTGGTCAGTGAATATTGAGGGAGGTCAGAAGGTAGACAAGAAACATAGTTCTCATAGAGTGCACAGTGAATATTGAGGGAGGTCAGAAGGTAGACTAAAAACATAGTTCTCATAGAGTGCACAGTGAATATTGAGGGAGGTCAGAAGGTAGACTAAAAACATAGTTCTCATAGAGTGGTCAGTGAATATTGAGGGAGGTCAGAAGGTAGACTAAAAACATAGTTCTCATAGAGTGCACAGTGAATATTGAGGGAGGTCAGAAGGTAGACTAAAAACATAGTTCTCATAGAGTGGTCAGTGAATATTGAGGGAGGTCAGAAGGTAGACTAAAAACATAGTTCTCATAGAGTGGTCAGTGAATATTGAGGGAGGTCAGAAGGTAGACTAAAAACATAGTTCTCATAGAGTGGTCAGTGAATGGTGAGATCAATGAAGTAAACTTGTTTTCTGTCACCTGGCTTTGGTGCGTATGTGTGTGTGTGTGAATGTTTGCGTGCGAGCATGTATGTATCGGTCAATGTTGTGTGTGTGTGTGTGTGTGTGTGTGGTGCGTGCGTGCGTGCGTGCGTGCGTGCGTGCGTGCGTGCGTGCGTGCGCGCGTGCGTGCGCGCGCGCGCGCACGCGTATGTGTGTGTGTGTGTGTGTGTGTGTGTGTGTGTGTGTGTGTGTGTGTGTGTGTGTATGTGTGTGTGTGTGTGTGTGTGTGTGTGTGTGTGTGTGTGTGTGTGTGTGTGTGTGTGCGTGAGTATGCGTGTGTGTGTATGCGTGTGTGTGTGTGTTGTGTGTGTGTGTGTGTGTGTGTGTGTGTGTGTGTGTGTGTGTGTGTGTGTGTGTGTGTGTGCGTGCGCGCGCGCGCGCGCGCGTGCATTCGTGATCTCGCTGGCATGTGCATCAAGGTAGATTACTATGGTACGCGCATAAAACGAAGCAGAAGACAGAAGAGATAGTGTTTATAAAGGAAAGAAGTTACAACACGTCATACACTCATAGATGCGCAAGCATAAAGAATTGGTGATTGATTTGAAGTCTCCACCTCTCGCCTGTACCCCCCCCCTCCTCCGCACCCAACATCACACAGACACACATTCGCTACAAAGCAGACACTTAAACCACCACCAGCAGTCAACACAGTGCACAGCAAAAGTCAAAGTGTTCACATTACCTGCGGTTTCCAAACTTACAATCCCAGGGGGCCACTAAAAGAAAACACCCCATCTACTGATTCATTCCAAGCCCCAGTCGTCACCTTCACTGTCGTCACGGCAGACTCAAAGTCCTCACTGCACTGTCGTGGACACACTCACCGACCTTCCGCTGGTGTGCCAGACACCTTCATCAGTCACATCGGAATCCATGGACAGGTCAAATCTGAAGAGCAAAAATCACCCGCACGGCCTACCAACAACTATCATGGTGACATCCTCTCGACAGTTGACAAGAATCCAACGTAGCCAACAGATATCTAAACGATACTGGACCCTCCTTGCCACTTGTTGCACAAAGTTCCCAAGACCTCGACGATAGCGTGTACAGTCAATTAGCAACTAACCACACACAGATAGTCGTAGGTACTCCTCCGTCCCAGGCCGCTGGAGATCACCACCTGTCCAAGTTGTAAAGCAGCGAAGAAGCAAGTAGTAGTAGAAGAGGAAGAACGTCACTAGGCGGTGGGAAAGGGGAGAGAAATCGGGCCTCGCCCCAGCGCTCGCTTCAGTCCCCAGCTGACAGGGTTCCTGTGACACAGCCTCCACTGGAAGCGGCAGGCGAGTGTCGCCTGGAAGAGCGGCCATGCCCGACAGCGCGTGGCTCGCTGCCAACGGTCGGCTCAGCCCAGCTCTGCACGTGCATGCTGATAATGCCGGGCCACAGACGAGGCAGGAGGCGGAGAAGGAGAGGAAGGGTTTGTCGTCGTCGTCGTTGGCTGGGAATCGAGTGATCAATCAGACCGTTCTAATAGCTCGCAGCCATTGTGATCAGAACAAGGCTGGTGTGGGTCAGGGCTGGGGGAGGCGAGGGTTGACGAGGATGACACTGATGAAGATGATGATCGTGATGATTATGTTGATGATGATGGGTTTCACGGCGTTGTCGTTTACCTGGAATGAACGAAATCAGACTGACAGCCGTGCATTTAGGATGGAAAAAAAGTCAACCAGAGAAGACAGAAACGAAAGAGCGAAAGAGGGTATGGTCCTTATCGTAAAAGAGAAATTCCATCACGGTGACAGATCGGTGCCTCCCTGTTGCTACCCCGTGCACCACACAAGTTAAAAAAAAACAGCAAATAACGAAAACAAATGTGTACACTATACACACAATCCATAACAGAACTGGTCAACTACTGACCGCCTTGACGCAGACAAAACTAGGTCGTATTAAGGATACTAGGCATTCCCTTAGTTCATCACCCCAAACTGACCAAAAACAAATAAGAGTAATAATAATAATAATGGTTTCTTATATAGCGCTTAATCAAACGAATTTCTCTAAGCGCTTTACAAAGTCATACTACATACCCTTCTCATATACAATAGTACACCCTGCACCTAGCTACAAATACTATTACTACAATAACAAACAAATCCTAATCCTACGAGTGTGACATTCACTTATTTTTCAAGTATCACTACAAACACTTAATCCTATAACGCTCAGTCATACAACAAATACATGTAATGGAGAACATACACATACACTACATTTGAAAAGGCCCAGACGGCTATGAGTTAGGTTGTTCCCCCCCCCACCCCACCCCCCCGCCCCCACAGCATTGATTAATTATGAGAAAATAGATGGGTTTTAAGTTTAGACTTGAAAGAAGGGATAGAATCTGAATGTCTGAGAGAGTCTGGCAGTCTGTTCCACGTCGCTAGAGCTTGAAAAGAGAAAGATCTTTCACCAGTAGTAGTCCTGAAGCGAGTCATTCGTAGAAGGCGGTCGTCAGCACAGGAGCGTAGTTGTCGAGAGGGGGTGTAGATTTTAAGGAGATCTGTGAGATAAGAAGGTGCATTTTCAAAGAGAGCAGAGAAAGTGAGAGTTGAGATTTTGTACGAGATACGGTTTGAAACAGATAGCCAGTGAAGAGAGTGAAGTAGAGGCAAAATGTGATCATATTTTCCTGCTCTACAGACGACTCGGGCTGCATGATTTTGGATTCGCTGTAATCTTTCTATCAGGTATTTTAACAATTAGTTCAAAGAAAACAAATCGTGCTAAAAGGAACATACAAAACCACATGAGCGAACAGACCCCGCAGAATGGTCAGTTTCTGTCTGTTCTGGACAGAGTGTAACCACATGAGCGAGCAGACCCCACAGAATGGTCAGTTTCTCTCTGTTCTGGACAGTGTGTAGTCTCATTTCTTAGTCACCAGATTTTAAGCTGGCAAGCTATACATTGTGACAAGAAGGAAAAGATGGTTTCTGGAATAAAGGCAGGTTCAACGGCCGTAAAGGTAAAAACTGTAAAAAAAAAAATTAAAAAAGAAAAAAGAAGGGAGGGGGAGAGGGGCGGTGGGTGGGGGGACCGAATAAAAAAATGAAGTGAATGTGTGAAGGACGAGTGTTTATTAGCACAGAATTCCATACAGGACACGGAATAAGATATGGACATTCCGCGGAATGTTCTTTGCCGATTTCAATACAAGATTAGTAATCAGTTCTTTCCTTGGTTAAAGGAAAACTATTTTTCAATCAAATTTTTGAAAAAGAATTGTTAAGTTTTATAGATAACAAATAGGTCAACAACAACAAAACATTCCATCGATGAGTCCGGCAGTCGAACAGTTTAATGATCAGTCACTTGGATACTCATTTTTTTTTAACCCTTTGTTGTAATACAAAATCAGTGCGTAGTTTCTCTTGCAGCGACTTCAAACAGCTCATATTGTCCTCACCGGCGAAAACGTAAAACGATGACACTTCCTTTATGAGCAGCCACTTGTCATGAACAAAAAGTCTTGCAAACTGCAAGATCCCTTTTGGCATGATTTCCGCCCCTTCCCCTCTGTCAGACTTACTGTCTCTAAAGGCAGTGAAATCAAACTGGGAAGAGAACAGAAATACTGTCGAAGCCGCTCGTAACGAATCGCCGGGGACATTCATAAGTGGTTCGTTATATCCGGCTTTCGTTACCACCGACGCGCCGGTTATAACGAATTTCTATCTGCTTGCTTCGTTATATCCGGCTGTGACGTGTTTCCCTGTCTCTGTGTCGTCTCTGTCTCTGTCTGTCTGTCTGTCTCTCTCTGTGCCTATCTCTGTCTCTCTCTCTCTCTCTCTCTCTCTTTTCACACACACGCGCGCGCGCGCGCGCGCGAGCGCGCACACACACACACACACACACACACACACACACACACACACACACACACACACACACACACACACACACTCATACGTGCGCCCCCGCAAACATGGGCAGTAATCGAGCTCGCTTCCTGGGCTGTTATTTACTTTAATAGAAATGATCTTTACAAAATGTTTCCAATATTACAGATCACACAGCTCTACATTGCAATTTGAAAGCTTCAACATCGATAATAGGTGAAACAGGCAAAAAAAATTTCACTGTATAATTCTGAAGACTTCAGAAGAATAAATTGTCAGAAGAAATTGCACCGCGCCACGATTTAAAGAAGTGGGGGAGGGGAGGGGGGGGGGGGGGGTCTGCGCTGTTCGTTTATTGTTTCCCATTGTTAAGTCATTGGAGTATGCACTGGTATGGAACCCTTGTGTAACTGATTTTAAAATACATGCACTCTGCTGTCCTGGAGAGCAATGTTTTTGTGCTTGTCACAGCTTAACAAGAAATCACAATAAGCAGAAATAATATGTGTCTGAATTAGGTCTTCAAAAGACAATGATTATTTTTGCTTGGCTTCATCATCACAGCGAAAGTCAAAGATGTGTTATTATGTGTTTGTGTATACAATCAAGTGTTCTTTATCGTTAGCAGTACACACTAGGTCACCCATATACAGTTAATGGAAAGACAATTATAATGTCAGAGATTTGAATGTTCACATTCTATGAAACAACAGAAAAGAATGACCGTTGCCACACTGGACAAACAAAAAGTCCCTCAAATTCTCACATTCTGTGAAACAACAGATAATTGTTGCCACACTGGACAAACAAAAAGTCCCTCAAATTCTCACATTCTGTGAAACAACAGATAATTGTTGCCACACTGGACAAACAAAAAGTCCCTCAAATTCTCACATTCTGTGAAACAACAGATAATTGTTGCCACACTGGACAAACAAAAAGTCCCTCAAATTCTCACATTCTGTGAAACAACAGATAATTGTTGCCACACTGGACAAACAAAAAGTCCCTCAAATTCTCACATTCTGTGAAACAACAGATAATTGTTTCCACACTGGACAAACACAAAGTCCCTCAAATTCTCACATTCTGTGAAACAACAGATAATTGTTGCCACACTGGACAAACAAAAAGTCCCTCAAATTCTCACATTTTGTGAAACAACAGATAATTGTTGCCACAGCTGGACGGAGAAAAATCCCCAAATGTCACACTCTTTGACATAGGAGATATGGCTGGTTGTTGCTACAGCTGGACAACAAAAAAACAACAACAACAAAAAAAACAAAACATAATCAGTGAAGAGAGAGATCTCAAAAGGATAATGATTTTGTTTTTCATCCTCGAAACACAGCAGCCCACTTGATTACACAAAGGCTAACTATAGTACATGTACGTGCAGCAGTTCTGTCAAACTTCTTGGTTGATTCTCTCCGATAGGTATCTAAAAATGAGTTCTGGCTGGCTGCGATGTCCTCACCACCAAAATACTGACATTTACACTTCTCTTGGGAAGCCAGAATGGTTGCCAGTATCGACGGCGTCATTTCATATTCTTCCTCTATTGTCTTCTGTTTTGCTGGATTTCTTTCAACTTCTTGAATATTTTCAGTTTTTTGCTTTAGCGAGAGACCTTGGCGACGTGCAGACGCCATGATGAAATGGCGTATTAACTCAAAGCCTGACACCCTGACACCCTCCTTCCCCTTCACCCCACCTTCGTCCCTCCGGCGCCTCTCCTCCATCTACAGTGTCTGAGCCTGACCCCACTTAAGTTGACTGCTCTGCTTCGATTATCATAGGCACTCGCATTACAGGACATTAGAACACGATTTTATTGCTTACGAATTACAGAGGTGGCGTTCACCACACACACACACACACACACACACACACACACACACACACACACACACACACACACACACACACACCAAAACATACAGTAAAAATACTGAGTACTTTCAATCTACCTGTGTGAAGCTGTGTAAAAAAAAAAGAAATAATCCTAGGTTATGCAGCTAGTAAACCACATGTATAAACGTGTGATTTCTATTTAGAGCAAAGCATAGAAAGCCTACATTCCATGCGCTATGCGGGCATTCTCCATCTCCCCAGAATAGCAAGTGAGCGTATGAAGCAATATACACCGCAGGGAACTAACCAACCATTTCTGAGAAATAGTTCCCGAACGCAAAAGTAACCACTTCGTTATATCCGGCTTTACAGGGCCGAACGTATGATTCGCTATAAGCGGCTGCTTCGTTATAACCAGCGTAATCGGCCACTGGGGACCCCAAAACCATTTCGTAATAAGCGGCATTTCATTACATCCGACTTTGTTACATCCGACGTATTTTCACTCATGTAAAGAATTTTTGCCGGTACCAACCTTTTGCTTCATTATATCCGGCAATCGTTACATCCGACTTCGTTAATAGCGACTTTGACTCTCTGTGTGTATGTGTGTAATGTGTGTGTATGTATGTATGCATGTATGTATGCATGTATGCATGTAATGTATGTATATATACACATGCAAACACACACACACACACACACACACACACACACACACACACACACACACACACACACACACACTTAACGCGCGCAGCCTGCTCGCGCGCCTGTCAGCATTTAGGCACACACACACGCTCGCGCTCGCGCGCTCGCACACAAGCACACACACACTCACAAACATGCGCCCGCGCGTGTGCGCAAGTACACATGCTAACACGCACGTACTCACACACATGCACACACGCATGCGCACGCACTCAAGCATGAGCGCACATGTATACACACATACACACAAACATATACACGTACGCGCGTGCACGCACACAAACACCCACAAACATACAAATGCACACGCGCGCGCGTGCGTGCATGCACACACACACACACACACACACAGATTACAAAGCTCACCTAGTGACATTTTCCATTGCACGTGAAAACAGTGTTGGGAGGATGTGTGTGTCATCACGTGATTTTCCCGTGTCCAGTCAGGAGAGGGCGCGCGCTGTTTCCTCTCACTGTTCTGCAGAGCGTCGCTAAGTCCACCTCGCTGGGAACACGAAAGCCTGGTTCTGACCGGTGAGTGAGAGAGAGTGTGTTTTGTCTGTCTGTCTGCCTTTGGTCAGTAGGAGTCTTTGACCAGTACACATAAGGAAAATTGAAGACCAGAATTTAGAGGCCTGTTTTTATTTCAGTTTCACACTTCGTTTAATAATGAAAAAAAAAGTCTCGCAAAAGAAAAGTTCTTTTTTTCTTTCGAGTCGTCACTAAGTACTTGAAAGAACTTAATGCAAACGTCAAAGCTGTACAAGATGTTAAGTTTCAAGAATCATCTGGACAGAATTCCAAATGTGAATTTTTTTTAAAAATGATTCATCAGTTATCTTTGGCGATATTACTGTGACCAGACCCCATTTTCAGATCGGTTTATGAGCGGACGCGAACCTAGCTTCATGGAAGCCAGTCCTTGCTACTACTACTACTACTACTGCCGCTGCTGCAACCTCTGCTTCTTAATCCACTCAAACCGAAAAGGAAGCTTTCACATGGACCGCCATTCTGAATGTGGTTGAAGTGACCTTGTCACCTGATGTCTTGAATCCCCCCCCCCCCCTCCTTTTCTTTTTAA
>CM031605.1:20301372-20316372 GCA_018398815.1 Conus ventricosus
CTCAAGTCTGGCGAAATGTTCTGTCTTTCAAGTGGTGGGGATTTCTGCATCGTGAGCCAAAGAACGGCGTTGTTGGCGGTGACCGACTGCCTCCCTGCTTGACAATGACATCACACATGAGAGCTGTCCATACATGAGTTTTTGGTCCTGTGTTCTGTCTTCCATTCCGTACCAACCGTTTAGTTCTTTGGTTCATTTTCATCTCTCTCTCTCTCGTCTCATCTCTCTCTCTCTCTCTCTCTCTCTCTCTCTCTCTCTCTCTCTCTCTCTTCTCTCTGGACTGATGGGGGGGGGGGGGGGGGTAAGCGGGGGATGAGAGAAGGTACCGGTGAAGGGGAGGGAGGGAGAAGGAAGAGCAATTAAGAGAATAAAAGCAATGCAAGGACTCATGAGCAGTCGCCAAGACAGACATCGTGTTGCCAACACACGCCACGGTAATGTCCGCAAGAAGAGAGAGAGAGAGAGAGAGAGAGAGAGAGAGAGAGAGAGAGAGAGAGAGAGAATTTAAAAAGTTTGTACAGGTTTAAAGCCATGCTTCATACTTAAGGGTTTTGCTCTATGAACAAGCACTGTGTAGGCACACATCAATATAAATATACAAACAAATGAGCGCAAATGTCACAAAAAATGTGCACTGGCTCTATAAGTATATTAAGAAGTAACAACGTGTGGATTATTTTGTACTTCGTGGACATAGTTACCTAGATCACAGAAGGAGAGACAGACAGAAAGAGGAAGAGAGAGAGAGAGAGAGAGAGAGAGAGAGAGAGGAGAGAGAGAGAGAGAGAGAGAGCAGAATATTGTTAGTATGTGTTGTGTGTGTGGTGCGCGCGCGATGTATACGCGCGCTCGTGTGTGTGTGTGTGTGTGGTGTGGTGTTGTGTGTTGTGTGTGTGTGTGTTGTGTGTGTGTGTGCGTGCGTGCGTGCGTGCTTGCGTACGTGCATGCGTGCGTGCGTGCGTGCGTGCGTGCGTGCGTGCGTGCGTGAGTGCGTGCGGTGTGTGTGTGTTGTGTGTGTGTGTGTGTGTGTGTGTGTGTGTGTGTGTGTGTGTGTGTGTGTGTGTGTGTGTGTGTGTGAAAGAAAGAAAGAAAGAAAGACAGAGGCAGACAGACAGACAGACGGACAGACAGACAGACAGCAGACAGACAGAGAGAGAGAGAGAGTGGAGAGAGAGAGAGAGAGAGAGAGAGAGGAGAGCAAGGGACAGAGACAGAGAGAGAACTCAGAACTGCGTCACAGTGCATTGACTTTGGACCAAAAGTGAGAAGAAAAAAAAAAATGTGACGACGGAAAGGCCAACCAATTACTAAATCAGTTACGTGCTAAAATGGCAGGGATTAACCCTTTATTTCAGCCACTCCCCACAGACTCTGTACGGAAGCCCATCACCGAAACGACGGAATCTGTGATTGCAAAAAAACAGCGTGTCACAAAGTACAGCGGCACAAGGTCCCACGTGCATTACTCTCTCTCTCTCTCTCTCTCTCTCTCTCTCTCTCTCTCTCTCTCTCTCTCTCTCGCTCTGTCTGTCGTCTCTCTCTCTCTCTCTCTCTCTCTCTCGGGGGTTCCTGTGGTACACGAACTTGGCAGGTCACGTTTGTTGAGCTCTGTGCTTTTTCTTCGTTTTTCCTTTGAAATTTTTGGTGTTGTGACTTTACAGTCAGCAGTGACATTTGTGAGTTGTCATGCCTTCTGGACCACTGACATTCAGGCCTGTATGTGGAGCGTTTGCTCATGTGTTTGTCTCTTTTATGACAAAACGGGCAAAATTCAAATCCGCCATGAGGATTTCTGTGTTAACGTTGAGGATCACGCATGGACGTGTCACCCTAGGTCTGCTACTCTCTCTGTTTGTTACGGACATTTACTCCAACGGTGTGGTGATTGGAGCTGAACCCAGACCTGGCCCTGCTAAGACCGACAGCAAGCGGCAAACTCGCCTGGAAAAGCGCCGGAAGTACCCGCAGAGACAGGGGACATGGACCGAGTTCTGCTCCTGCAGCTTCTAAGCTCCCGCCGGACCCTACCTGAGAGATTTTTGTGCCCATGTTGACCAACTTAACCTGTAAGTCCGATTGTGTCAGTGAAGATGAAAGGATGTGAAGCAATGGTGTGACCTTACAGGATGAACTGATTGGTCTGAAGCAGAAATGACTCATTTAAAAGCAGACAATGACCGATTAAAAGATAAAAACAGCAAACCTACTGCCAGGGGGGGAAGCGTTGGACAAAAAAGGTGACGATTTAGAAACCGGTCGAAAAGGAATAACATAATAATTCATGGTATTCCCCACAGGAGCAACGAGACTTGCAGAACTGTGAAGAGTTGGTAACAGAAATGCTAACTGATAAAATGGATATTGCAGAGAGGTTCCTTCGACCGAGTGCATCGTGTAAACCCCCAAGCCAAAACTCCCCAAATAGTTGCGCGTTGTACGTTCTTCAAAGATAAGGACAAAATTTTACGAGCAAAACAGAAACTGAAGGGTACAGAAGTATTTGTTAATGAAGTTTTTTCCCTTTCAGTAAGAGAAACAAAAAAGAAACTTATCCCACACTTTATCCGCTCGGGCACAAGGAAAGAAAGTGTCAATGGTATAATGACCATTTTGTAATTGACAGTAAAAAGTTTGGTGGGGATGTCGGTGGCAATCTGGCGGAATTAAGATAGGTTTCAGGCCGGCCCTGTCATTGGAAAATCCCCCTTTGGGAAAAAATCCCCCTTTGGGTCAAGTCAGAGGGAGGCGAAATTTAAGCTGCCACCCCCACAAATTCATTTTCCCGTCTCCCACGTTTTGACACTTAACTGGGGCATGAACGTTTGTGGTTTGAAGCAGGTAGGCCTATGTGTTGGAAATCCCGTGCAGCTTGTCACTGACATCGGTGTGGACGGCAATGGTCAGATGCTAATAAACACGATCGGTTAATGTGTCAACTGTGGAAAAGTTGGTTTTGGCTTTCGACTGTCATTTGTGCAATATGTCTTCCATGATTCATAGCGATGTTATGCCATCTACTGAAACACTGAGTGTATGAAACCCAACAGAGTGTATTTGTGAGAACACGTGGGGCTGGGCGGGAGGCATGTCGTGATGATTGTGTACTTGCTGCTGAAATAGATAAAAGTGTTGACATATCAGTGCAGATGTACTAACAGTCTTGATGATCTTGAAACCTTTGCATGCTGTTGTTGTGCCAATTACGGGGTGACTGAGGGTAATGATTGTGCATGGAAGAGGGAATTTTCATCAGGGTGGTGGACAGTACGACTGAACACGAACATGACACAAAAACAAATACACATACCCCTTTTTGACGTCTTCTGTAAATAAATGGGGTAAATAGTGTGTCCTTTCTTCACGGGAATATTTGGGGATTATTTCGTAAATTACACGACAGAGACTTTACCCACTTTATTTCTTCTTTTGATTTTGTATTTTTTGGTTGAAACTTTTGCTGAATCATTTGAGTCAACTATGTTTCCAGACCATAGATTTATTTGAAAAAACCCCGGCTGTAAGGCTTACGAAGCAGGGTCGATGTTCGGAGGACTGATTTGTATGGTACGAAAAAGTCTTCTTCCGTATGTTCATCAAGTGGATGTGGACCATCAGTATTCAATGTTATTTATGTTTGATAGACATTTTTTCGGTTTTAGTAAAAATGTCTTACTTGTATGTTGTATGCCCTCCGGAAAATTCACCTTTCTATTCTAAGTGTGGTTTTGATGATGGTATTGAATTGCTGAGAATTGTGTTGTCGATAACTTGATGTACTTTGATGATATTGAATTATTATTTTGTGGTGACATGAATGCAAGAACTTCAAACATTTCTGCGGAATTGTATGCGAACGTGAATTATACATTAATTATGACAAGGAGGTTAATATTATATATGAAAGATGTTCTCAAAGAAAGGTATCAAATTTGTATGGAAAAAGAAATTACTTAACATGTGCACTGTATTGGGGACTGATAATTCTGAATGGGTATGTAATGGCGACCGTGAAGGTCGTTTCAAAGTACATTTCTGATGTAGGGAGCAGTGTGAATGGACTATTTTTTTGCATCTGTATACTTTTGGAATTATTATATGAAAGAAATTTCTCTTACTGTGATGGAAAGATACGATTCTGATCACTTTCCACTAGTGATGTGTATTGAAAAAGAGAATTACTCTTACTGTGATGGGAAAGATGCGATTCGATCACTTTTCCACTATGATGTGTATTGAAATGAGAATTACCTTACTGTGATGGAAAGATACGATTCTGATCACTTGCCACTAGTGATGTGTATTGAAATGAGGATTACTCTTACTGTGATGGAAAGATACGATTCTGATCACTTGCCACTATGAGTGTATTGAAAGGGCGAAATGATCAGCCACATACCAGTATTACTCCTAGTGCACAGTGTGGTCAGGGTAGTCAGTTCATTGTTCAGTTTGCCCTAGTGCACAGTGTGGTCAGGGTATCAGCTCATTGTTCAGTATTGCCCCCTAGTGCACAGTGTGGTCAGGGTAGTCAGCTCATTGTTCAGTATTGCTCCTATGTTACAGTGTGGCAGGGTAGTCAGTTCATTTTTTCAGTATTGCTCCTAGTGTACAGTGTGGTCAGGGGAGTCAGGTCATTGTTCAGTATTGCTGGAATTTTAGATTATGGTCAACAGTTTACGGATCTTATTAATTCACCACATGTTCTAGAAACGTTGAAACTGCGGAAGATCAATTCATGTGGACCCTAAATGAGGCACTGTCTTTATTTAATGAAACTGTCAAAGAACAAGCTAAAGTATGAAGAAAATTAAACCAATAAACAAGAAATTTGAGCAGAGTTGGTTTGATCAAGAATGTAGGGCAGCCAAAAGTAAATTACGTAAATTGTACAGAACTTATTTGAAAACGCTGGATAAAAATGATATCGTTCTGTATAGCAAGAAGAAATACAAAATTTAAATAAAAGAAAAGAGAAGAATACAATGATTCTCTATTTAATGATCTTGTGTCCTCAGTCAAAAATCAACAGTTCTTCTGGAACACTATACACAAAATTCAAAAAGAAATACCAAACCCATAAATAACATTCCAATGGAAGATTGGTTCCTACATTTTAAAAATTTGTTAGAAAAAGATGACCAAGTGTACAGTGATCAATGTGGAGATTGATAATGAAGAAAATATATATGATAGACCAATACCAAGAAGACATAATACTACCATTAAAAAATTGAAAATGGTAAAAGTGCTGGACCTGATGTATCATTGGAGAGTTTTTTTAAGAATTCCGGTGAGACCGTTGTAAGCTTTTATGTAAACTCTTTAACTTCTTTTTGACACTGGGTTTATCCAGAGGACTGGAAAGAATCCATAATATTGCCCTTGTTTAAAAAAGGAGGTAAATGATGTAAACAATTATAGGTATATCTTTGTGCAATATATGTAGTAAACTTTATAGTTCCGTTATTAATAACCGATTACATGATTGGATATCTCAGAATAATGAAAAGGAGAACATCAAGCAGGATTCAAGAAAGGCTACTCTACAATTGACCATATGTTTTAGTCTTTTTGCTGCATTCAGAAACATTTGTGAATAATCGAAAGTTGTATGTTTCTTTCGTAGATTTTGAAAAAAGCCTTTGATTCAGTTCACGGAAATTGTTAGGCCTATTTTATTGAAGAATGGAATTAAAGGTAAACTGTACCGTTTGTGTAAGGATAGTATAGTGAAGTGAAAGCTAGGGTCAGATCTGGAGCAAAATTATCAGACTATGTCATGTGTACCAGAGGAGTTAAGCAAGGGGACGTCTGCAGTCCAGTTTTGGGTTTTCCTGTTCATAAAATGAACTGGCTTGGAAATTATCAAAATGGAAGGCATGGCGTAACGTTTTGACCTTTTGGGATTTTTTTTCTTTCTTTTTGCTGACGACATTATTTTAATGTCTACAACTGTTGGGTTTGGGCTTCAAAACAATTGAATAGTTTGCATTCCGCTGCATCCAATTAGAATTAAAAGTAAAAAAATAAGAAATATCATGTGTTCCGTAAAGTGAATTTGGCTCGAAATGAAGATCTATATTTCTTGTTTCCAATGCGTAAAGTATTTGGTTTTTTTTACAACAGATTAAGTTCACTTTGATGCCAAACCTTGCAAAAGACAAAAACAGCCACTGTTTACTTCCACGTTAATACTGAGCAATGAAAACGCATCCCTTTCGGCCCCAAAATGCAATCACAAATATGTAATATGCACGGAGCACCACACGCGTATTTGTATTGCGACGACTTATGAAGCAAGTTGGTCATACGAGGTAAACATCAACACATCTTAGATAACTGCAAACGTGCAACACAGCATACGTGATTGCATCAAACCCCATGACGTCCCCTATAAAAACACCATTTTTTTACGACACTCGTCGCCCATGCCGCGTAACTAAGACCAAGAATCACCTTGGCATCGAGGGAGGCATGCTCACATCAGGCGCACACATTTCAATGTACACCATCAACCTAACACGCTTTCGACTCGGCACAAACACTGAATGTAAACGACGTCACGCCCGGGGCCAAGGTGACGACGGACGACAGACGCTACATGTCAACAGCACTCCGAATCGCCCCGCTCAAACCCGCAACACTTCGGGACTAAGAAAGACCAATCCACCGTCCGTGCGTCGGCGTCTGGGACACACTACTCGTCGACAACAAGGCAGTCTAACCACGCCATCGACTACACCAGCGTGGCTGCCCGGTGGCTTTCTGGGAACAGGGTTTGGGGGAATGTTTTTTTCGGGTGAATCCCGGTTCAATGTCTCTTTCCCGGATGGCCGTGATCGTGTGTATCGACGTCAGGGTGAACGTTTTGCGCAACCCTGTGTCATTGAGCGAGATCGTTATGGGGGTGGAGGGGTAATGGTCTGGGTGCCATAAATGCTCAATTTCGATCGGAGCTTGTGTTTGTGCCAGGCAACTTGACGGCAAGGTGTTATATTGACACTGTTCTTGAGCCATTCTTCTTCCTCTCTGGAGACAGCATGGTGGCAACAGACTAGTGTTTTCAGCAGGACAATGCTCGACCCCACACAGCCGTTCTCACACGAAATTTCCTTCGGGACAGCAATGTGGATGTCATGCAGTGGCCCTCCGTGTCCCCAGACATGAATCCCATTGAACATTTGTGGGACGAACTTGGACGACGTGTGCAAGGTCAGCAGAATCCCCCAACTACCGTTGCTGAGCTCACCCAAGCATTGCAGCATCACTGGAACGTGATACCGATCCGTATCATCGTCGTTTGTGCGCTTCAGTGCCCCCGACGTTTGCAAGCTTGTGTTCGTGCTCAAGGGGACACACCAGATATTGACAGTGTATTCCTTCTGTCGCGCCTAAATGGGCTTCACTTCAGGCGAATGTGCACCTGTTATAGGCAAACTAATGTACAGTGGTCGCACTTTTGTCACACGTATTTGCTTTGATGTGTGTTTGTTTCATTTCAATAAAATTGTCAGTTGACAATGGAATTGCGTTTTCTTTGCCTCTCAGTAGATTGAATTGTAATGCATTTTCAGTGTTCTCAAAGCTATTTGACTCTCAGGTGCAGCCAATATTACAATATGGGCGGAAATTTGGGGCTCTTGAGAAAAGTGTTGAAATAGAAAATGTCCATTTGTATGCAATGAAAAGATTTTTAAATGTAGACAGTCGAACACCGAATGATCTAGTTTATGGTGAGCTTGGACGATATCCAATCTATGTTAACTCTCTTTTGAAATGTATTATATACGGGCTGAAAATAACTAGAATGGAAGAAACCCAAAAATACCTCTTAAAGCTTACAAAGTGTTGAGAAATCTGATTGTAATGCAAGAAGACATGGTTACTAATGTTCGCCAGTGCTTAACTTCTTATGGCTTTGGTTATGTTTGGGACAACCAAGGAGTTGAAAATATACCAGGATTTTTTAAATGTTTTTAAACAAAGAGTAATTGACTGCAGATGGCAGGACTGGCATCACATCTATAGTAGTGACAGATTTGCGCAATACAGACTCTTTAAAACAACGCATATGATAGAACCGTACATGAAAATGGATATGAATAGATATGTTAAGAGTGCACTGAGTAAGTTTCGATTTGGCGTTTCTGACATTGCGTGTCATCGTTTTAGGTACAGTACCATTAGTGAAAATGAAATAATATGCCGCTTATGTAATTTGGACAGGGAAGATGAAGTACATTTCCTTTTTTGCTGTCCTGCTTTTCATGACCTTAGAGTGAAATTTATAAAGCCAAAGTATTATTCTGAACCCTGTAGTTTTAGACTGAACTTACTCCTCGCATCAAGAAATGAAAATATTCTCTTAAATTTTGCTCGGTACATTTATGAAGCACAAAAAAGGCTGCGTACTGTTTATTCTTAATATTATTGAATTGTGCATGTATGTTTGCTTTTTCCTTGCATTTTCCTTCATGATAGTATTTATATCATGTGTATTGCAAGTATCACCCTTCAGTATGGGGCTCTGGCCTTTATCTGAATAAATTTCGCATTCGCATTCTCTCTCTCTCTCTCTCTCTCTCTCTCTCTTCTTTTTTTTTAATAGAAGGGAGTGAACTGTGCGCACTTACTGACACGACAGTGACGTATTAACATACACCCCCCCCCCCCCCCCCCTCAACACGATTGATGCATGGCTGAAATGGGGAAGAGGTGTGTGTGGGGGGGGGGGGGGGGGGGGGAAGAGAAAGAAAATAAAAATAACATTACAAAAAAATAAAAAGAAACAAAGCAAAAAAAGCGGTAATTCGAAAAGATCTTTATTTATCTGATATTCTTAGCGTTTATCCACTCGATGTTACAAGGAAAATGTTTTGGGAGAAAAAAAACAACAACAACATAACATACGATTACATTTCCAGCAAGAAAAAAAAACTGTCAAAGGAAACGAAACAGACGTGTTTTTTTCGTTTCACTTCTCTGACCTCGACTAAGAAAGGAAGAGAGAGCAAACACAACACAAAACAAAACAAAAAAAAAACTAGGAAAAGAAATGGAAAGAGAGAACCCAAACAGCAGTGATATAAATACAGCAGCAGCAGCAACAACAACAACAACAAATAATAGTATTTATAATAATAGTTAAATAATGGTATTCATACATTAATGTGCTGTTTGTTTGTACAATCCGACACTGGCCACGCTTCACTTGAAAAAAAGCACACACACACACACACACACACACACACACACACACACACCACGCACGCACGCACGCACGCACGCACGCACGCACGCACGCACGCACGCACACACGCACACACACACACACACACACACACACACACACACACACACAATTATATCATGTGTTGCAAGGGTTCCCACACAAAGGAATAACAACAACAAAAAATAACAATACACGTTTCGCTATCAATAGCAACAACACGCTACAGCAACGAGCATCAAGAACCACACACACACACACACACACACACACACACACACACACACACACACACAGAGAGAGAGAGAGAGAGAGAGAGAGAGAGAGAGTATTAACGAAGCCCTGATTGTTAATTACTTAGCATTACTTACAGTACTCTTGCTGCTATGCTACACTCAATTTGAAGCGTACTTGCCTAATTCCGGAAAAATTGACACATTTACATACAAGCACGCATGCACACACACACACACACACACACACACACACACACACACACACACACACACACACGCCCGCGCACGCACACACTCGCACACACACACATACACTCACATCCACAATTTGTCCCTGTATCTGGCCATCTCCAATCTTAACTCATATTATAAGAAATGTTTATTCATACGACACATTTTCAAGAAACAACCACACAGTTAATACGCACATTCCATATACTTCAACACATCGTCTGAAATCACTTTTAGTGGAAGGACGTTAAACTGAAGAAACTAACGAAGCCCTGAAAGGCAGGACTGATGGGAAAGCCCTGTCCTAGTCAATGATGGACAGCCGGAATTCACGTGCATTGTTCGCGCTGTCGTTCTCTGATTGACATGGCACGGACGTAGTCACAGCATTTCCCATGAGAGGGAGGAAGGGGAAGGTGGGAGGGTGAAGGGCAGGAGAAAGAGGGTGAGGAGGGGAAGGGACAATCATAGTATTGATAAAGAGAGGGAGGGAGAGCTAAGCGCGTGGGAAGAGAGAGATAGACAGACAGACAGACTGACAGACAGACAGACAGACAGAGAGAGAGAGAGAAGAGAGAGAGAGACAGAGAGAGAGAGAGACAGACAGACAGACAGAGAGAGAGAGAGAGAGAGAGAGAGAGAGAGAGAGAGAGAGAAGGCTTGTTTCGTAGTTTCAAAGAAATCTTTTTGTACAAGTAACACATGTAATCACATCGATTTGACCAGACGGAATGCAGTTAAAAAAAAAAAAAAATATATATATATATATATATATATATATATATATATATATATATATATATATATATACCAGTTTAAAACAGGATTTTAAAATGAAGATGTTAAAACCTACAAGCTTGTTTCAAGCTAAAAGCGCTCTCCTCAGGGTATACAATACAATTTGGGCACGCCGCCGGTGTCATATACCGTGGTGTGTGGGCGCGTGAGTTCTGTGCGTGTAGCACGTGGCCTGCCGGTTTTTCTTTTTTGGGGCGCGTTCAGGGGGACGTGCCACGGAATGGTGCATTGACAAAGATTTCCATTTATGCCTGCAATTGTTTATCATTTCTACTTTAGAGTTCAGGGATGCTAGGTGGGGTTTACATAATATCAGCCACTTTTCTGTAGTACATAAGTTGCATTTTTTAGAAATGTTGTTGTATGGTGTTGCTCTTTTTATAATTTTCCATGATATGTTGTAATCTATTTTCCTATTTTTCAGCTTCCAAATATATTTACTTAATTCTGTTTGGTTTTTATATTTTTCATTTTTGAAAGACTGTTTATGGTTTGCATATCTGGTTTTAAAGTGGTTAGCCGTGATTCCTATGTATGTTTCTTTATCACTGTCTGTTGTTACCGTAGCTTGGTACACAATATTGTTGTAGAGACATTTATTATTCAAAGGGCACTGGTCTTTTTTAGTGCAATTACAAGATATCCTTTCATCACCCTCTTTGGTTTGTTGTTTTTGGTTTTATTGGAAGAATCAATTATATTTTTAAGGTTGGGCATACACGAGTATGATAGCTTGACGGTATTTTTGTTGAATATTTTAGATAGTACATGTTCTTTTGGGAATGATGTTTTAAGGATTCTGAGGAATTCTTTTCCTACGTTAGTTTTTGTTCTTCCATCATATGGAGGGTTATACCATATAATTTTTCTTTTCCTGTTTTTCCTGTTGCTGTTCATGTTGTTATCTGGGTTGTATTGTAATTTGTAGTTGTAGCCACTTTTTTTCAGCGCCTCTTGATATTCAGCTGCTGCACTGTTAAATTCTTTCTCATTGCATGACAGTTTAGATAATCTTTTGTTTATACCATTAGGTATGGTTTTTAAGATGGAGGGTGGGTGGTTACTATTGATGTCTACGTAGACGGGTGTGTCATTAGGTTTTTTATATGGTTTGTATGTATGATCCTTAAGGTCTAATGTTATGTCTAAATAATTTACTGTTTTTTTGTTGGCTTCTACTGTGATTTTTAGGTTATGGCTTTGAAAAAATTTTACAAAGTTCTTTTTTCTTGTTTTCAATGATTTTTGGTTTATTGTTTAACGTGGCAAGACCGTCATATATATATAAATAAAAATTTAAAAAAACTCGAGCAAATAACAGAAGAGCATAATCATTGTTCACTAAGAATCAAAATAGCCTTTGAACACACGAACACAGCAAAAAAAAAATTGTCTGACTTAACCCCCCTAGATGGCTGAATAAATGAATGTCTGCAGCGCGCAGGGTCTACAGGTAGATGGCTTTATAAATGAATGTCTGCAGCGCGCAGGGTCTACAGCTAGATGGCTGAATAAATGAATGTCTGCAGCGCGCAGGGTTTACAGGTAGATGGCTGAATAAATGAATGTCTGCAGCGCGCAGGGTTTACAGGTAGATGGCTTAATAAATGAATGCCTTTAAAAGAAAAGGTTTGAGAAGAGGGGAGACCCTCTGAAAACTCTTGCGCGCTGTTGAGCACAAAACTTAGCAGATACCTGACCTGTGCATCTGTCTGTCTGTCTGTCTGTCTGTCTGTATGTCTGTCTGTCTGTCTGTCTGTCTGTCTATCCGTCTATCCGTCTATCTGCTTATCTTTGTATTTATTTGTCTGTCTGTCAGTCTGTCTGTTTGTCTGCTTATCTCTGGATTTATATGTCTGTCTGTCTGTCCGTCTGTCCGTCTGTCCGTCTGTCTGTATGTATGTAACTCTTATGTACGCATGGTATGTATGTATGTTTTGAATATACTTTGCAAATACCTGATCTGTGCATCTACTTGTCAGTTTCTCTATCTGTCTATCTACTCATCTTTTTATTCATCTGTCTGTCTGTGTGTCTGTCTGTCTGTATGTATGTATGTATCTATCCTGTTCTATTTCATGCCATTTTCTGTCGCTCTATCCCCATGTTCTATCGGTGATTTCATCACCACACTTCTCACTCCTTCTCGCCTTACACAACCGCATCCAAATCTGTTCTGTCGCCGGCAAACAGAGCTGCCTGTGGAAAACAAAGGACACTCACCGGCGAAGAGCCTGCACCGCCCCTCAGTCGGGTTTTTTTTTATGGTAGCAGAAGTAGTAGCGCTTCATTGATTTTAAAGACATGCAAGTGAAGTTCAGTCATGGCAACAATCATGCTGGTTAGAAGTCACACGACCACGAAGGTCGTACTGAGACTAGAACTTCGTTACGTTAAACAATAAACAAGTAGAGTAACTCTTGCTCCCATAAGAAAACCCAACACAGAGTAACTTTTATTCAAGACTGGCACAGCCTTTTGACTTTGAATAAAGTCAGACAAATTCAAAGACGAACACTCTAACAGTGGGGGGAAAACAAGCGCAGGCCAACAACCCCTCTGTCATCACAGTCATGACTTTGTTGGCCTGCGCTTGTTTTTCCCCCACTAATTAGATTGTTCGTCTTTGTATTTGTCTGACTTTATTCAAGTTTAAAAGGCTGTGCCAGTCTTGAATAAAAGTTACGCTGTGTTAGGTTTTCTTATGGGAGCAAGAGTTACCCTACTTGTTTATTGTTTACTGTTCCCTGCCTCATTTCATTTCAATTTCGTTACGTTAGTTTGTGTCAGTTATCATCATGGATGTGTTACTGTGTGCGCGGGATGACCCATATAAGCCACACTATTTCTGCTAAGCCACTAATGCCACCATTCCAAATGGGAAAACAGCCACACAAAAAAAAAATAAAATAAACGACTGAACAAAGCAGATTGGCAGATGGGCTCGAGAACACCAGTAGCAGATTCGTGACGTACGTGTTATCCCAGCGGGCAGGTCAAACCCTTGAGAAAGTAGGTTAAAAAATAAAAAAAGAAAGAAAGAAAAGAAAAAGAAAATGGACAGGAAACCCTGCTTAACAAACTAACACCGACATGGAGCGGTTTATAAAGCGCTCAGCTGAAGATAGTAATGACTGAGACACGCTCAGACTGATCAACAACAACAACAACAAACAAAAAAAAAAAAAAAAAAAAAAAAACCGGCCGCCGTAGCCATGGGAACAGCCCCAATGAATCTGCGGTCATTAAAGACCTCGCCATGAATCCATCACAGGGATTGACACCCATAGGAAATTGACACAGAGGTCACGCAGGGGACAAGCCGCGCAGAATTAGAGTCAAGGTTTCCTTGAATCGATGGCCAATATGGGTATGTGAAACTGATTAGTTTTGGTCGGGTGTTTGACATGTGAACATCGAAGTGATTTCTTTAATGGAAGTGGTTAGTCTGTTTGGTGTTGTGTGTGTGTGTGTGTGTGTGTGTGTGTGTGTGCGACTTGGAGAAAATTGTCTCATGTCTTTGGTATGGAATTTTACAGCAAAATAACGAACAAGAGCAGTACACTATACTCCATCTTCGGGGAAGGTGCATGCTATGTGTAAAGTGTCATCCATACCAACGGCTAAACTGGCCTTCTCTTCCGAAAGTTGGTGATGGGATTTTACGTGTGTGCAAGATGTTGTACGTGCGTTCACACACAGAACCTCGGTTTATAGTCTCATTCGAAGGACTGCATGGGGAATGGAGTCAGAACCAATGTTAACTCCGTGGGAAAAATCCCCCTGTACCGAAATTCAAACTCGCCTCGCAACCCCAGGACCACGATCCGGCGCTCTACCAACTGAGCTATTCCGGCCCCCGGTAGGACAAACCACGTTCAACACTATAGAAACAAGGGCGAGTACACTGTCATTGTATTTTGGCGCACACTGCAGCGTGGGTGAACTGAAGAGAAGCGGGAAGAGAAGGAAGGGGGAAGATACGGATGAAAACGATAATGATAATGGTAGAATGATAATCATAACAAATCTAACAACAACAACAACAACAACAACAGCAACAACAACAACAACATCAACAGCATTAATAATACTAATGATGATGATAGTAATAATGAAAGTAACAATAATACAGACATGGGAAAGATAGCGTGATAAAATTTAAGAAATCTATCAATGGCTATACTAATAATTACATTGATAACGATGATAACAAAAATAAAGATAATGAAATAAGGAGGAGGAGGATCGTGATAATTATAACGCTAATGAAGATAAAAGATTATAACAAAAGTCTAAGAAATTCATAAATGCTTCAAATTTGGAAAGTATAAAAGCAGTCAAGTTCATCATAAGGTACAAATAGTGAAAACACCACCACCACCACCGCCACGACAACAACAACAACTACCACTACTACCACGACCACCATCGCCACCACCACCACCACCACTACTACTGCAGCTGCTGCTGCTGCCGCCGCTACTGCTACCACTACAACCGTTG
>CM031605.1:20326372-20331372 GCA_018398815.1 Conus ventricosus
AGAAGAACATTTGTAAAAACAAAAGAGATAGTAAAACGAAAAACAAAACAGAGACGATGTTCTAATAATCGGGAATCTGATTCTGATTTCTCCTCCCCTCCACCTCCTACTCCTTCTCACCCCCTCCTCCTCTCTCCTACTAATTCTCCTCTTCTCCTCCTCCTCCTCTCCTCCCCCCTCCTCCTCCCCTCCACCTTTCCCCCTCTCCCCACCTTCTCCTTTCCTCCTTTTCTCCTCTTCCTCCTCCTCTTCCTCCTCCTCCTCCCTTCCCTCTTCTTCTCTTCTCCTTCTCCTCCTCTCTCCTCCTCTTCCTCCTCCCCTCCCTTCTCCTCCTCCTCTTCCTCCTCCTTCTCCTCTCTCCCCTCTTCTCCTCCTCTTCTTCCTCCTTTCCTCCTCCTTTCCTCCTCTTTCCCTCCCTCCTCCTCTTCCCTACTTCTCCTCTCTCTCTCCTCCTCTTCTCCTCCTCTTTCCTCCTCCCTTCTCCTCTCCTTCTTCTCTTTCCTCCTCTTTCCCTTCTCCTCTCCTCCTCCTTTCCTCCTTCTCTCCTCCTCTTCCTCCTCTTCCTCCTCCTCCTCTCCGTCCTTTCCTCCTCTTCTCCTCCTCTTCCCTCCTTTCTCCTCTCCTTCTCCTCCTTCCTCCTCCTCTTTCCTCCTCTCTCCTCCTCCTTCTCTCCTCCTTCTCCCATCCTTTCTCCTCTTTCCTCTCCCTTTTTCCGTCCTCCTTCTCTCTCCCCCTCCCCTTCCTCTCTCCTCCTCCTTCTTCTCTCTCCTCCTCTTTTTCTCTCCTTTTCTTCTCTCCTCCCCTTTCCCCATTTCTGCTGGCACGGCGCGCTGCACGACTCCCTAAAAAAATTTTCCCGGGGCGCCAAGCCAAGACACTTTAACGATCCAGACCGGGAAAAAAGAAAAGAAAAACCAAAAGGGCAAGGGGGGGCGATCCGGTGCCAAGGAGAAGGAAAGGGGAGCGGAAGAGGACGCAACCGCAGAGAGCAAAACAGAGGAGGGAGCGCCGAGCGAAGATAGGGCTTTGCTTAAGTGAGGATAGATCTACGGCAGGGCGATCGGAGCTGCAGTGCGGGTGACAGCCACGACGTGCGCTGTCGGAGGCAGAAGAAACGGAGAGAGTCCCGAAGAGAGATGCGACCGCGTCAAGAAGCAAGACCCAAGCGAATGCACTCGCACGGGACCTCCGAGGGCAGTGGCCCGGAGCCGCGCGTAGCCCGCAAGCCCAGCCGAGGGACGACGAGGCCAGGGAGAAGAAGGCGTAAGACGAGAGGAGAAGAAGCGGAAGAAGATAGCCAGGCGACGCCCGAGCAGAACGCGGAGAGCCCAAAGAGGGCAGAAGATGGGCAAGCCGCAGCGAAGAGCGCGAAGAAGATGCCCAGGCCCGACGGGAAGCCTGAAGGATGAAGCCACGAGGAGACATGGAGAAGGACGAAGAGGCGCAGACGAGCCGCAGAAGACAGGGAAGAAGAAGGGCAGCAGGAAGGGAAGAAGGGAAGAAGAGAGCAGAAGCGAGAAAGAAGAAGCGGGCACGCGAGGCATCGCGGAGAGACGAGGAAGAAGCCGCCGGGCGCCGAAGACGAACGGGCGCGCCTGCCCCGGGACGAGAGGAGAAGACCAGACCGGGACAGAAGAGGAAGCGAAGAAGGGCCGAGAAGAACCAGGCAGAAGGGACGACGGGACGCCGCGAAGAGGGCGAGCAGCGGCGGGCCCGCCTGAGGCCCCGCATGTTAATCCGCACCCCGCCTTCCTCTTTCTCCCCTTTCTCCTTCTCCTCTCCCTCCTCTTCCCTTCTTTCTCCTCTTCTCCTCTCTTCTCTCCTCCCTTTCTCTCTTTCTCCTTCTTCCCTCTTCTCCTCCTCCTTTCCTCCTTTCCTCCTCCTCCCTTTTCCTCCTCCTCGTCTCCCACTCTTCGTCCTCTCTTTCCTCCTCTTTCTCCTCCTTCTTCCTCCTCCACTCTTCCTCCCCTCTCCCTTTTCCCCCTCCTTTCCCCCCTTTTCCCCTTCCTTCTCCTCCTCTTCTTTCCTCCTCTTTCCTCCTCCTCTTCCTCCTCCTCTTCTCCTCCTCCCTCCTCCTTTCCTCCTCTTCCTCCTCTCTCCTCCTTCTCCTCCTCCTTCCTTCTCTCTCTCTCCTTTCCCCCCTTCTTCTTTCTCCTCCTTCTCCTCCTCTTCCCTCCTCTCTTCTTCCCCTTTCTCCTCTCCTTCTTTTCTCCTCCTCTTCCTCCTCCTCCTCCTCTTTCTTCTCCTCTCCTCCTCTCCTCTCCTCCTTTTTCTTCTTTCTTATTTCAAACTACGTCATCTTGTTACACAAACACAATAAATGCTGTCTTATTGGACTCGAGAGAAAAGAAAAGGAAATCTTTCGAAATACTTCCGCCATATATAGTTTTTCTATCCGTGTTCAACCAAAAAAAAAAAAAACAAAAAAACAAAAAAAGGAAAAGAAAAAAAAAGAAAGAAAGAAACGTCCTCTCTTTAATAGGAAGAACGTTTGGCATTTGAACAATCTCTTAAAGGCTCTTCGCACATGGCACGTGCGTGAGTGGGCCATAGCGACTAAGCCCGCGTCCCCCATCTCCTCCTCACTCCTCCGCCCTGCCCCCACCCCCTCCCACCCACCTTCACTTCTCATCTTCCCCCTCCTTCCCTTTTCTCATTTCTTTTCTTTTCTTTTCTTTTTTTTTCTTTTTCTTGTTTGTTTTGGTTTTGGTTTTTGAAGACTTAAAAGCCACTGATTGCGTGCCGGTGCGCGCCTTGTAATTGTGGCGTGTGGTCAGCTGTGATGAGACCCAATCAGCCCCGCAGCGCGTATGGGAACTCGTGAGGTTCAAAAAAACACACCAGAAAGAACAACAGTCCACCACACCCCTTGGCCCCTTTCCTACCCCACCCCCCACCCCACACACACACATACACACACCTCCTCCGCCCCCCTTACCATCCCCGTCAAGACTGAGAATATCACCCCCTTTCCCCCGAAAACAATGTCAAAATAAGGATAATAATTATCACAAACGGCGTTGCTTCGTGATTTTTTTTCTTTCTTTTTCTTTCTTTCTTTGCTTTTCTTTGTTGTTGTTGTTGTTGTTGTTGTTGTTGTTGTTGTTCTTGTTGCTTTTTCGGTGTGATATGGCGATCCATTGCGACCACCAGGAAAAGAAACAATGATGTCTGCAGAAAACTGTCACCAATGAACCATGAAAACAGGTCACTATAGCCAACAACAACAAAAAGTGTGAGTGACTCATGAAAACGTCTTGTGACTCGTAAATAATAGATAATTATGACTCCCCAAAAAAAACCAGGCAACCAAGGCTCATGAAAACATATAACTGTTAATCATGAAAACATAGAACTATTAACCATGAAAACATAGAACTATAAACATAGAACTATTAACCATGAAAACATAGAACTATTAACCATGAAAACATAGAACTATTAACCATGAAAACATAGAACTAATTACCATGAAAACAAGTGACTATTAACCATGAAAACAAGTGACTATTAACCATGAAAACATAGAACTATTAACCATGGAAACATAGAACTATTAACCATGGAAACAAGAGACTGTTAACCATGAAAACATAGAACTATTAACCATGAAAACATAGAACTATTAACCATGAAAACATAGAACTATTAACCATGGAAACAAGAGACTGTTAACCATGAAAACATAGAACTATTGACCATGAAAACATAGAATTATTAACCATGAAAACAGGTGACTATTAACCATGAAAACAGGTGACTATTAACCATGAAAACAGGTGACTATTAACCATGAAAACAGGTGACTATTAACCATGAAAACAGGGGACTATTAACCATGAAAACAAGTCACAATGACTCATGCAAGGAAGTAACTATGATTCATAAAAACAGGTTGCCACGATCCACGAAAAGAAATAAACATAACTCATGAAAAAGGTAACTTGAAAACAGGCAACTATGATCAGTAAAAACGGGTAACTATGATCTATGAAACAAGTACTTGCCACCCATACACATGTAGCACTAGTATCATCGCACCGACAGTCGGCCTTTCAAAGACAGCTTTGTCGAGATCCAGCCAAAAATAATTCTCAAAATTAATTAAGTTCATTACTTACGACTTACTAGGCTCATAATAGTTGTTTTCCTTCTTTTTGACACATAGCTAATGTCTTAAAAGCGTCAAAATCAGTGAAAACAACAAAGTTCATACCAAAGTGACTTATCAGCATCGTACCTGTCGTTTCCTTACAGCGATAATTCCTAATTTCATGTAATAAATGAATGAATTTTCTGTTTAACGTGCTTTCCACCATGGGTAGTGACATTACACTAATTTCGCGTGAACTATGTAATCGTGACTCTTTTTACTTGAATGTTATTCATGTTTTTCACGATTTTTTGAGTCTAACAGGCTGCCATACGTGCGCCCACTCTCTGTCTTCCTCACCAAGCAAGCTCGGGTGGAGAAACATAGAGCATTCACTTCAGAAGCCATTTCAGCGTCTGATGACCAAGTTGAAGTTTTAATGGTCCGACTGGGCTTTCTTGCGTAAGGCCCATGTCCCAAAGCTTTGCTGCAAATGCATTCTCCCAGGGGAGGGGGGAGGCAGATTCTCTCCTCTCTCTCTCTCTCTCTCTCTCTCTCTCTCTCTCTCTCTCTCTCTCTCTCTCTCTCTCTCTCTCTGTATAACTTAACAGCATATGTCATCGACTTGGCATCTGTCTGCGACATGTCCTCAACACTTCAAATGAGTTTAGATGCACAGTCTGTCGTTTCGTAATCTGTAGTTCAATGGTGTGTCCTCTGTTTCTGTCTGTCTGTATGCCTGTCTGTCTGTCTGTCTGTCAGTCTTTCTCTCTCTCTTTCTCTCTCTCTCTTCTCTCTCTCTCTCTCTCTCTCTCTCTCTCTCTCTCTCTCTCTCTCTCTCTCTCTCTCTCACGGATTTATCTTTATCTATGTGTCCGTTGGTCTGTCTGTCCGTTGGTCTGTCTGC
>CM031605.1:20346372-20353872 GCA_018398815.1 Conus ventricosus
TGCTGTTGACACATTTAAACTGAACTGGGAGGAGGGGGAAGAGGAGGAGGAGGGGGATCGGAGAAGAGAGGCGGGAGCTGGAGAAGATGGAAGCCGAGATGTGTGTGTGTGTGGGGGGGGGGGGGGGAATCAGAAAGACAGGGTGGAAGAAAGAGAAAGAAAAAGAAAAGAAAAAGAAACAGGAAAGTACCAAAGCTCACATCCGCCGCCTGTCACACCTTGAGGATCAAAGCCGTTGGCAGTAGCGCTGCTGCCAGTTTGTCGATAGCCTCTCTCTCTGTTATGAGCATCGTCTTCCTGTACTGCTAGTGTAAGTGACGGGAGTTAGACCCTCAGCGGGTGTGACATTTATGTCAAATGCCAAAAGAGCAACACTCACACATCTCGGATGGGGGAAGAGGGGGGGGGGGGGGGGGGCAAAATTCGATAGGCCTATGGCACGTGAGTCTCTCCCCCCACCCACCCCCACTCTCTTCTCTCTCTCTCTCTCTCTCTCTCTCTCTCTCCTCTCTCTCTCTCTCTCTCTCGTCAATTCTGCTCTCCTCTTTCCCTATATAAAGGATGTAAGGAAAGACAGACAGACAGACAGACAGACAGCGATTTGTGTTCCGCTCAGTAAACTTTATGCAACCAAACATCAAGATTTCTGGTTGCTAAGGTGATACATCTGGTTGATTAAAGATACTCATGGTTGATAGTGGGGATATTTCTGATTGAATAGAGGCATTGGTGACTAATAACAGATATCTCCAGGGCTGGTGAACAACAGGAAGGGGTCATTTCTGGCCAGCAAAGTGGTAGTTTTGGTTGATAAAAAAAAAATGTCTGGTTATTAAGAGATGATCGTCGTTTCTAAAGGATATTTCCCAATCAATCGAAGACAGTTATTGATCCGTGAAAGGTATTTCTGGTTGATAAAGTGAGCAGGGGTGGGGGTGGGGGGTGGGGGATGTCGTTTAAAGTGGAGAAGAGATCATTCTGGTCCACAATGAGCATTTTGTAGTTGAAAAATGGGATTTTTTGGCGGCTGAGAAGTATTTTTCCTTTTTATACTGAGATACTATTGGCCGATGAAGTATACATCTATTTGATAAGGAGATATGTGTGGATGATTATGAGCAGCTTGGGGGGGGGGGGGGCGGAATA
The DNA here is from genome assembly GCA_018398815.1 of Conus ventricosus. Classification (NCBI taxonomy): domain Eukaryota; kingdom Metazoa; phylum Mollusca; class Gastropoda; order Neogastropoda; family Conidae; genus Conus; species Conus ventricosus. The sequence continues at coordinate 20,347,519 of CM031605.1, forward strand.
GCTGTTGGTAGAGCGCTGGACTCGTAATCTTGGGGTTGCGGGTTCGCATCTCCGCCGCGCCGTTTCGGTACAGGGGTTTTTTTTCCCTCAGAGTTAACATTGGTTCTGACTCCATTCTCCATACAGTCCTTCGAATGAGACTATAAACCGAGGTTCCGTGTGTGAACGCACGCACAACATCTTGCACACACGTAAAATCCCATCTCCAACTTTCGGAAGAGAAGGCCAGTTTGGCCGTTGGTATGGATGACACGTTACACATAGCATGCACCTTCCCCGAAGATGGAGTATGGCTGCCTTAATGGCGGGATAAAAAATGGTCATACACACAAACGTGTCAGAATAATCAACATGATGACTGTGGACACTAAAAGAAGAAGAAGAAGAGGTCTGGGCGATAAGACGTGTTTTTGACCGATATACAGCTTGTTGATAAGGCGGTATCTCAGCTCCATAAGGGTTTATTACAGGCATGCAAAGGGGGGGGGGGGGGGAGGTATCATCTTATCGATCAGGGGAACATTTCTGATCCACGAGGAGTCATCCGAACGATGTAGGGGTATTTCTGGTTGACCCGGAGTATTGTTCATAAGGGGTATTTCCTGTTGTCAACAGGATGGGGTTTATTTTATTTGACATAGGTATTTTCAGTCAAGAAGGGCATTTGAATGGTAATGTCTGTTGATATGGGGTATTTCTGGTGGATGAGGGGGGTATTTCTGGATGGTTAGGGACAGGATTCGGGTGCATGTTTAATTTTTGAGAGATATTTCTAGTTGATGAACAAAAAAAATTATGGTTGATAACAACAACAACAACAACAACAAAAAAATTCTTGTTGACAACACTAAAAAAATTCTTGTTGATAACACTAAAAAAAAATTCTGGTTGATAACACTAAAAAAATTATGGCTGATGACAATGATACTTGGTGAGCAGGGGGTATTTCGGTTGATGAAGATTTGTCCCTGGTTGAAAAAAAAACAACTTCTGGTTGAAAGGCGGGCATTTTTGTTTTATTGGTATGGGGTATTTCTGGTTGAGAGGAGGGTATTTTCTGGTTGATAAGGGCATTGTTTGGTTGACGAGGGCATAGTTCTGAGTGAGATTTTTTTTGTAATGGATATTCCAGCTCGATGAATGAGTGTATCGATTGATAAGAAGGAAAGAGAGTTTCTGGTTGATAGTGTGCAATTTTTTGGTTGATAAGGAGGCTATTTCTTATCGCTAAATGTAATTTGTTTTTGATAATGGTTACTTCAGTAGACTAGGGTCTACCTCTGGATGACAAGGGAGTATTTGTGGTTGATAAAGGTGTGTTAATAGAGAGTATTTTTTAATTGGAGCATTGTGGTAAACAAGGGGGCTATCCCACCTAGAGAAGGAGTATTTCTTGTCAATACGGAGATATTTCTAGTTGATCAGAGGTTAGTTTTGGTTGATAAGGATGGAGGGTGGGAGTGGGGGGGGGGGGGGGGCGTCCAAGGTGGGTATTTGAGGCTGGTAAGGGTGTGCATAATTGGTTGACAAGAAGGTGCGGGAGGGGGGGGGGGGGGGGGGGGGGGGGGGACGAAGGTATTTACGGTTGATAATGGTGTATTTCTCATATCCCTCCCCAGCCTCGAACCGACAAGTACCAGTTTAGCAGGGTTAAGAAAAGAAAGGTGAAAAGAGGGGTGGTGGGCAAGACAAGAGGAGAGAACGGAGATAGGACGGGGGATGGGGACTGGGGGGGGGGGGGAGGGGGTGTAGGCTGAAAATGAATTACCGAGAGTCCATTTTTTCCCGTGCTTGATGAACAGATTCGTCTTGCAGCCTTGGTGATACCAGGCCATCTGAAGCCTCACCGGCGTGAGGAGAGACACATTTTTTTTTCTTGTTGTTGTTCAGTGTTTAAAAGACAGGGAGATTGGTCCTGGCGGCCTCGCTACCATGGACACCCGGAACGACACGTGCGGAGAGCCATCAGGGGGCGCTGCAGAGAGGCCGGCCAGTCGTCCTGGCATTATTTTATCCCACCTGTCGCCTGGTCGCGCACTCGGCCACGAGGAGGGAGCGGAGAACGAGGAAGTGGGAGGAAAAAGAAATGGGAGATCGGACGGAGGTGGAGAGGGTGGAAGGGGTGTTGCGAGTCCGACCTGACCAAAGAATAGCGTTGACAGGATCAGTATCTTCGGTTTTTCCATCGTCGGACTCTTTTGTGCACATTAGAAGGTATTCGTCCTTCCTGCTAATCTGATTGGCTCTGTGTTTGCCTCCTGCTAATCCGATTGGCTCTGTGTTTGCCTCCTGCTAATCTGATTGGCCTGTGTTCGCCTCCTGTTCATCTGATTGGCTCTGTGTTTGCCTCCTGTTCATCTGATTGGCTCTGTGTTTGCCTCCTGTTCATCTGATTGGCTCTGTGTTTGCCTCCTGTTCATCTGATTGGCTCTGTGTTTGCCTCCTGTTCATTGATTGGCTCTGTGTTTGCCTCCTGTTCATCTGATTGGCTCTGTGTTTGCCTCCTGTTCATCTGACTGGGTCTGTGTTTGCCTCCTGTTCATCTGACTGGGTCTGTGTTTGCCTCCTGTTCATCTGACTGGGTCTGTGTTTGCCTCCTGTTCATCTGATTGGCTCTGTTCACCACACTTCACAGTTAGGGTCTGTTCACCACACTTCACAGTTAGGGTCTGTTCACCACACTTCACAGTTAGGGTCTGTTCACCACACCTCACAGTTAGGGTCTGTTCACCACACCTCACAGTTAGGGTCTGTTCACCACACTTCACAGTTAGGGTCTGTTAACCACACCTCACAGTTAGGGTCTGTTCACCACACCTCACAGTTAGGGTCTGTTCACCACACTTCACAGTTAGGGTCTGTTCACCACACCTCACAGTTAGGGTCTGTTCACCACACCTCACAGTTAGGGTCTGTTCACCACACTTCACAGTTAGGGTCTGTTCACCACACTTCACAGTTAGGGTCTGTTCACCACACTTCACAGTTAGGGTCTGTTCACCACACTTCACAGTTAGGGTCTGTTCACCACACTTCACAGTTAGGGTCTGTTCACCACACTTCACAGTTAGGGTCTGTTCACCACACTTCACAGTTAGGGTCTGTTCACCACACTTCACAGTTAGGGTCTGTTCACCACACTTCACAGTTAGGGTCTGTTCACCACACTTCACAGTTAGGGTCTGTTCACCACACTTCACAGTTAGGGTCTGTTCACCACACCTCACAGTTAGGGTCTGTTCACCACCACCTCACAGTTAGGGTCTGTTCACCACACCTCACAGTTAGGGTCTGTTCACCACACTTCACAGTTAGGGTCTGTTCACCACACTTCACAGTTAGGGTCTGTTCACCACACTTCACAGTTAGGGTCTGTTCACCACACTTCACAGTTAGGGTCTGTTCACCACACCTCACAGTTAGGGTCTGTTCACCACACTTCACAGTTAGGGTCTGTTCACCACACTTCACAGTTAGGGTCTGTTCACCACACTTCACAGTTAGGGTCTGTTCACCACACTCACAGTTAGGGTCTGTTCACCACACTTCACAGTTAGGGTCTGTTCACCACACTTCACAGTTAGGGTCTGTTCACCACACTTCACAGTTAGGGTCTGTTCACCACACTTCACAGTTAGGGTCTGTTCACCACACTTCACAGTTAGGGTCTGTTCACCACACTTCACAGTTAGGGTCTGTTCACCACACTTCACAGTTAGGGTCTGTTCACCACACTTCACAGTTAGGGTCTGTTCACCACACTTCACAGTTAGGGTCTGTTCACCACACTTCACAGTTAGGGTCTGTTCACCACACTTCACAGTTAGGGTCTGTTCACCACACTTCACAGTTAGGGTCTGTTCACCACACTTCACAGTTAGGGTCTGTTCACCACACTTCACAGTTAGGGTCTGTTCACCACACTTCACAGTTAGGGTCTGTTCACCACACCTCACAGTTAGGGTCTGTTCACCACACTTCACAGTTAGGGTCTGTTCACCACACTTCACAGTTAGGGTCTGTTCACCACACTTCACAGTTAGGGTCTGTTCACCACACCTCACAGTTAGGGTCTGTTCACCACACCTCACAGTTAGGGTCTGTTCACCACACCTCACAGTTAGGGTCTGTTCACCACACTTCACAGTTAGGGTCTGTTCACCACACTTCACAGTTAGGGTCTGTTCACCACACCTCACAGTTAGGGTCTGTTCACCACACCTCACAGTTAGGGTCTGTTCACCACACCTCACAGTTAGGGTCTGTTCACCACACTTCACAGTTAGGGTCTGTTCACCACACTTCACAGTTAGGGTCTGTTCACCACACTTCACAGTTAGGGTCTGTTCACCACACTTCACAGTTAGGGTCTGTTCACCACACTTCACAGTTAGGGTCTGTTCACCACACTTCACAGTTAGGGTCTGTTCACCACACTTCACAGTTAGGGTCTGTTCACCACACTTCACAGTTAGGGTCTGTTCACCACATTCACAGTTAGGGTCTGTTCACCACACCTCACAGTTAGGGTCTGTTCACCACACCTCACAGTTAGGGTCTGTTCACCACACTTCACAGTTAGGGTCTGTTCACCACACTTCACAGTTAGGGTCTGTTCACCACACCTCACAGTTAGGGTCTGTTCACCACACCTCACAGTTAGGGTCTGTTCACCACACCTCACAGTTAGGGTCTGTTCACCACACTTCACAGTTAGGGTCTGTTCACCACACCTCACAGTTAGGGTCTGTTCACCACACTTCACAGTTAGGGTCTGTTCACCACACTTCACAGTTAGGGTCTGTTCACCACACTTCACAGTTAGGGTCTGTTCACCACACTTCACAGTTAGGGTCTGTTCACCACACTTCACAGTTAGGGTCTGTTCACCACACTTCACAGTTAGGGTCTGTTCACCACACCTCACAGTTAGGGTCTGTTCACCACACTTCACAGTTAGGGTCTGTTCACCACACTTCACAGTTAGGGTCTGTTCACCACACCTCACAGTTAGGGTCTGTTCACCACACCTCACAGTTAGGGTCTGTTCACCACACTTCACAGTTAGGGTCTGTTCACCACACCTCACAGTTAGGCTCTGTTCACCACACTTCACAGTTAATAGTGTCAAAGCACACCAGCCGCCGTGGCGAAGTACTCAGCGTCACGGAATCCTGGCTGAGAGGTCGTGGGTTAGATTCCCATCAGGGCCATTCATTTGTGGAATTTTTCTGCTCTGACCAGCTCCTACCCAGAGTTGAATTTGCTCAGTTGGGAAGACTGGGACCACACAGTCGAGTTTCATCCACTTAATGGATGCGTCTCTGAGAGTGTTGCTCAAATTTCCTGACCAGCACTGCAGGTGTCTGTATCTCTCGGGCCTAGTTGACGCTAGGATATTATTATGAAGGTAAGCGTAGAGTACAGCCCTGCCATGTGGTCTCAGACCTGAATGGAAATCCACAGCATGATCTTCATTTCTCTCATTCTCATCGATTAGCATTAAAAATGTCTCAAATTCTGTGGCCTTTCATGCCCTGCTCTCATGGTGACCTCAGTTTCGATGTCCTCTCACGTGCTTTGCCTTGATTCGATTCTCTCGGGGCCAGCGATATCGACATATTCATGGGGACTGTCGTTGGAACCTCCAGAGGGAGAGCTCACTCACGCTGGCTCTGCGACTAAACAATTGTTGTCGTCAGTAGAGGGCTTAGTAAGTAGTGCCCTGCGTTTGTTGGATCAGAGGTCAAGCATTACTGGATACCATTGAAGTGACTCGGCAGCAGTGCAGTGTCTCCTCTGGTGGGTTGCCTTATGACGACTTGACATTAACAGCTCCCTGTGGACTGCCGATGCCGGTGCTGTGGTGGGTTGGGCCGGGCTGTGGCTGTGAACGAGGAGTCGGGATGAGCGGCGTGAGTGCAGTTCCACTACAGTGGCACAGAAGATGAGACAGCAAAAAAAAAAAACCCAAGTGTCAATATATCAGGTTTGAATAACACTCACGGCGGTTTGCGTGCCAGCCAAGACTACGTTCAGCCATTAAGCCGACCTCGCTGAAGAGCGCACGACAAGACACTGGCATACATTCTGACCGTAGCGGGCAGCCCGCCAGACTGAACAATCATCTGGCCTGAAAGTGGTTAGTTGCCAGCACGGGTGAAAGGGACTCCGGCAAAGGTAAATCATTGTGACGTAGACCAGATACTGATCCTTCGCCCTCCACATCTCTGATCAGACGTTCCTCTAAGAAGGGGAGGGGGGAGGCGAAGCAGACAGGCGTAGGGGAGAGAAGGAGAGAGAGAGAGTAAGGAGAATGACGGGGCTTCTGTCGCACCATCTGGCCTTTTTCAT
>CM031605.1:20358872-20371372 GCA_018398815.1 Conus ventricosus
GTGCCACGTAGGTCGAACTGGGCTATCGTTTCCCTTTTTAGTTTTCCACACGTTCATCTTTAACGATCGCTACGTCATCACATGCTACACAGGGATCGTGGGCGGAAGATATCACGCTGAAGCACAGAAAAGGAGCGGTGAAAACTGAGATCATGGATCGTCGCAAGGTGAGGCGACTGCAGGCGGAGATATGAACAAATCTTCTTCTTCTTTTTTTTAAGTACTGTATCCGCCAATATGAACAAACGAATCACAAGACAAAACACCGACGCGTTTCGACCTCTTAGGTCCTCTTCAGGCCAGACAAGCAACACCCAAGACAACGACATTGAAGAAAAGGAAGAAAGAGCTTCACTTTCCTTGTCCTGAGTGTTGTTTGTCTTGCTTGCAGAAGACCTAAGAGGTCGAAACGCGTCGGTGTTTTGTCTTGTGATTCGTTTGTTCATGTTAGGCGGATACAGTACTTTTTTTGTTGTTGTAAAAGATGAGATCCTAGAGTTCACCAGTCCCAATGACTTTATTGTTTATCATGCGGCACGTGGTTGGTTATATATTTCCATTCTTATCTGTAGTCCTCAATGACTTCATTTACACGTGTCTGCATTGAAGATGGAATGGGTTTTAAGGTGGCGTGAAGTTGAATAAGAAACTGGATTGCTTAAACTTACTTTGTTTCGTTTCTGGCTAGTTTACTGATGTGCATTAATGTATGCGTCGGGTTTTACGACTCATCGAATATTGTAATCCACCTTGCCGTTGGTGCTGATGATACCATCTGCTGGCAAAGTTTGAAGAGTGCCGAAAGGGCAGCAACTGAAATTCCGGTTTGATCAAAAGGGCAGCAACTCCATTTCCGTTCTGATCAATAACGTCACCTGTCTAGCTACGTGACTGTGACTGGTGTCTGCTGACTAGTTTATTTTCTACCATAATCTGAAATATACACCGAAACACTATCGAATTCATGGAAGCACGTACACACAAAGCACGTTCTTAACATAAAACCAGTATTAAACCAAGAATAAGCTATCTCTCTCCCCCTTCCCTCCTCTCCCTCCAAACTAATCATTTATGATACATATAAGCATTTTCACCGTAGATATCACTGACAGTCTATGCAGGCATGCCACACCATAGCTGACGCCAGCATCCAGGTTGTAGAACTATCCTGTGATCGTAGCTCTGCGGCCGGCAGGGTTCCCTGAATAGTTCCATTCCATTCTCTTTCATCTGTCTGCTAACCTCCATCCCCATTTCACCCCCACCCCCCACCCCTCTTTCCTATCCCCTCTTTTGTCTTCTGCCTCTTCGCCAACTGCTGTTTTATGTTCTCTGCCACAGACATCAGAGTGGCAGACCTTGAGTTCAATGTGCTGTTTTATGTTCTCTGCCACAGACATCAGAGTGGCAGACCTTGAGTTCAATGTGCTGTTTCATGTTCTCTGCCACAGACATCAGAGTGGCAGACCTTGAGTTCAATGTGCTGTTTATGTTCTCTGCCACAGACATCAGAGTGGCAGACCTTGAGTTCAATGTGCTGTTTTATGTTCTCTGCCACAGACATCAGAGTGGCAGACCTTGAGTTCAATGTGCTGTTTTATGTTCTCTGCCACAGACATCCGAGTGGCAGACCTTGAGTTCAATGTGCTGTTTTATGTTCTCTGCCACAGACATCAGAGTGGCAGACCTTGAGTTCAATGTGCTGTTTTATGTTCTCTGCCACAGACATCAGAGTGGCAGACCTTGAGTTCAATGTGCTGTTTGATGTTCTCTGCCACAGACATCAGAGTGGCAGACCTTGAGTTCAATGTGCTGTTTGATGTTCTCTGCCACAGACATCAGAGTGGCAGACCTTGAGTTCAATGGACGTCGTTCTCTGCCACAGACATCAGAGTGGCAGACCTTGAGTTCAATGGACGTCGTTCTCTGCCACAGACATCAGAGTGGCAGACCTTGAGTTCAATGGACGTCGTTCTCTGCCACAGACATCAGAGTGGCAGACCTTGAGTTCAATGGACGTCGTTCTCTGCCACAGACATCAGAGTGGCAGACCTTGAGTTCAATGGACGTCGTTCTCTGCCACAGACATCAGAGTGGCAGACCTTGAGTTCAATGGACGTCGTTCTCTGCCACAGACATCAGAGTGGCAGACCTTGAGTTCAATGGACGTCGTTCTCTGCCACAGACATCAGAGTGGCAGACCTTGAGTTCAATGGACGTCGTTCTCTGCCACAGACATCAGAGTGGCAGACCTTGAGTTCAATGGACGTCGTTCTCTGCCACAGACATCAGAGTGGCAGACCTTGAGTTCAATGGACGTCGTTCTCTGCCACAGACATCAGAGTGGCAGACCTTGAGTTCAATGTGCTGTTTCATGTTCTCTGCCACAGACATCAGAGTGGCAGACCTTGAGTTCAATGTGCTGTTTCATGTTCTCTGCCACAGACATCAGAGTGGCAGACCTTGAGTTCAATGGACGTCGTTCTCTGCCACAGACATCAGAGTGGCAGACCTTGAGTTCAATGGACGTCGTTCTCTGCCACAGACATCAGAGTGGCAGACCTTGAGTTCAATGGACGTCGTTCTCTGCCACAGACATCAGAGTGGCAGACCTTGAGTTCAATGGACGTCGTTCTCTGCCACAGACATCAGAGTGGCAGACCTTGAGTTCAATGGACGTCGTTCTCTGCCACAGACATCAGAGTGGCAGACCTTGAGTTCAATGGACGTCGTTCTCTGCCACAGACATCAGAGTGGCAGACCTTGAATTCAATGGCGTTTCATGTTCTCTGCCACAGACATCAGAGTGGCAGACCTTGAGTTCAATGTGCTGTTTCGTTCTCTGCCACAGACATCAGAGTGGCAGACCTTGAGTTCAATGTGCTTTCATGTTCTCTGCCACAGACATCAGAGTGGCAGACCTTGAGTTCAATGTGCGTTTCATGTTCTCTGCCACAGACATCAGAGTGGCAGACCTTGAGTTCAATGGACGCGTTCTCCGCCACAGACATCAGAGTGGCAGACCTTGATTCAATGGACTGTCGTTCTCTGCCACAGACATCAGAGTGGCAGACCTTGAGTTCAATGACGTCGTTCTCTGCCACAGACATCAGAGTGGCAGACCTTGAGTTCAATGGCGTCGTTCTCTGCCACAGACATCAGAGTGGCAGACCTTGAGTTCAATGGACGTCTGTTCTCTGCCACAGACATCAGAGTGGCAGACCTTGAGTTCAATGGACGTCGTTCTCGCCACAGACATCAGAGTGGCAGACCTTGAGTTCAATGGACGTCGTTCTCTGCCACAGACATCAGAGTGGCAGACCTTGAGTTCAATGGACGTCGTTCTCTGCCACAGACATCAGAGTGGCAGACCTTGAGTTCAATGGACGTCGTTCTCTGCCCCAGACATCAGAGTGGCAGACCTTGAGTTCAATGGACGTCGTTCTCTGCCACAGACATCAGAGTGGCAGACCTTGAGTTCAATGGACGTCGTTCTCTGCCACAGACATCAGAGTGGCAGACCTTGAGTTCAATGGACGTCGTTCTCTGCCACAGACATCAGAGTGGCAGACCTTGAGTTCAATGGATGTCGTTCTCTGCCACAGACATCAGAGTGGCAGACCTTGAGTTCAATGCACGTCGTTCTCTGCCACAGACATCAGAGTGGCAGACCTTGAGTTCAATGGACGTCGTTCTCTGCCACAGACATCAGAGTGGCAGACCTTGAGTTCAATGGACGTCGTTCTCTGCCACAGACATCAGAGTGGCAGACCTTGAGTTCAATGGACGTCGTTCTCTGCCACAGACATCAGAGTGGCAGACCTTGAGTTCAATGGACGTCGTTCTCTGCCACAGACATCAGAGTGGCAGACCTTGAGTTCAATGGACGTCGTTCTCTGCCACAGACATCAGAGTGGCAGACCTTGAGTTCAATGGACGTCGTTTTGTCCTGTTTACGCTTCTTCTTTGTTGCTTTGTTTTTCTTGTTCCTTTCTTGCTTTTTGTCATGCCTGCAAGGCGTCGCTTCTGGAAAATACTTGTTGTTAAAATCTGCTTCATCTTGTTGTTGTTTTGCTGTTGTTGTTTGTTGTTGTTGTTGTTGTTCTAGTTTTGTTGTTGTTGTTGTTATTGTTTTGCCCTGTCTGAGCATCAGTCATGTTATACATTTCGATTCATAAAAGAGGAAAATATGGACCCCCCCCCCCCCCCCCCCCCCCCTCCTCCTTTCTCCTACTCACGCCTCCTCACCTCTCTCATCATCACAGTCGTGTATCATGGACATAGAATCTTGGATGACAGTTAACAAACTTCAGCTCAACAATGAAAAAAACTGAAATGATCTTCTTTGCACCCAAAAGACTTCTTTCATCTGACTGTTTCCCAAACTCTGTCAAACTGGAAAATTGCCTTATTCAGATATCTTCATCTGCACGGAATTTAGGTGTTACCCTCGACTCAGCACTCTCCTTCCAGCAACATGTTTCCACTGTCTGCCGTGTCTGTTACTTTGAGCTTCGCCGCATTGGTTCTGTGCGACATCTTCTCTCTGTTGATGCCACAAAAACCCTCGTTTCTGCCTTCATTCTATCTAGACTTGATTACTGTAATTCTTTTCTAGCTGGCTGTCCCCAGAATCTTCTTAGATGTCTCCAGAAAGTACAAAACAATGCTGCTCGTTTGATTCTTAGACAACGCAGATCTTCTCATGTCACTCCCTTACTTCTTTCTCTTCACTGGCTGCCGTCGAAAAACGAATAGACTACAAACTGTCCTTCCTCTGCTTTAAATCTTTGAATGGCTTAGCTCCTTCCTACCTTTCTGATCTCCTTCATCTCTATGTTCCTTCTAGGCAGTTGCATTCTTCTACCGACAATACACTGGTCAAAATCCCTCGATTTCGAACTTAAACCTAAGGGAATCGTTCTTTTTTTCTTTTCAGGGTTCGTTTTCTTGGAATAAACTCCCAATATCTTTGCGTAGTTCAAACTGTCTGTCTTCCTTCAAGGCATCTCTTAAAACAACCCTCTCCACCTATCAATAGCAGCTCTTTCTTCTCCTTCCCTTGCCCATCATATTGATTCTGCGACTAATGTGTGTGTGTGTGTGTGTGTGTGTGTGTGTGTGTGTGTGTGTGTGTGTGTGTTGTGTGTGTGTGTGTGTGTGTGGTGTGTGTGTGTGTGTGTGTGCGCGAGCGCGCATGTATGTGTGTGTGGGCGCATGCTCTTGTGTCCGTTGTACGACAGTGTGTGTGGGATCTTGTGTGTGTGTGGTGTGTGTGTGTGTGTGTGTGTGTGTGTGTGTGTGTGTGTGTGTGTGTGTGTGTGTGTGTGTGTGTGTGTGTGTGTGTGCATGCGTGGGTGGGTGGGTGGGTGTCAATATACACCCTTGTTTGTAGATGCATGGTACTTACTGTAATATTCATCTTCTTATTGGTTTCATTTATGTTTTCTTTAACCTTTCATACATTTGTAAGCGCTTAGGGCTGATGATGTAAGATTAAGCGCCATAACTAATCATTATCATTATTATCTTTCACGTTCACCATCAGTGGCATTTTTTTCAGCCTGGCTCCCTACACACAGCTGCATTCAGGTCCCGTCCCGTCACAGCCCCATCAACGACAATCCACAGGAAGCAATCAATATCAAGTCCCAGTGAAGCCACCATCAAGAGGAGACCGTGCTGCTGAGTCACTTCAGTGGTGTTCTGTGGTGCCTTTGATCCAGCAGACGTGGGGCATCACCTCCTAAGCTCCCTACTGACGACAACAATAACTGATGAATCGTAGATCTAGCATAAGGGAGCGTCCTTCTCTGGAAGGCACCACTACGTCCGTGCAGCGACACTCCCCTTGAACTTGCTGGCATGGAAACTGTGACGTAGGAGGCATGGACCTGGAGAGTCGGTGGAAACCGAAGCCTCCACTAGATTACAGAGTGAAGGACCATAGAATAGGAACCCGATTCTTATGGGGATTTATGAGGATTATGAAAATGATGCTATAGGGCTTCGTTCTGATCTGAAACCACCTATCTTCTCGACGCTTCCTTTCCGAGTGTCTATCCCAGCGTCAAGCAGGCCCGAGAGATACAGTCACCTGCAGTCTAGGTCCATGAAGTGGATGACACTCGACTGTGCGATGGCGGCTTTTCTCCCGTCTCCGTCCATCGCGCACAACCACCTCTGGGCAGTAGTCAATGGCCCGGGTTGACAAAAATCCCACAAGTGAATGTCTCCCTCGGGATTCCACGACCTCCAAACCCAGGAACGGTAACCACTTCACCATGGCAACTGGAAATGGGATGTGTGTTCGTTTGTACGGTCGTGATTTATGATGCAGGCGGATGGGGAAAGGCGGGTGAAAGGGATGGGGGATAAGGTGGGGGGAGGGGGGAACTGGACGGTAGTGGCATTTGGATGTTTGTGCGTCTGTCCTACCCCCTCCCTCCACCACCTCCCTCTCACCTTTGAGTATCTATTTATCAATTCTGTGCCAAGCTGCTCGTCGTCAAGGATGTATATTTGGTCCTGCGTCAATGTTTCTGGGATGGTCGGTTAATCCAGTACAGAATAATTCGGTATTCCACGCTCGGTCTTTTTTGAGAGTTTTCACTTTGGAAGTTATAAAACGTGGGACCTGTTTTACGTTTCTAATAACCCTGTCAATTGCATATGGGCGGATGTGTGAAATGGTCCTATGGGCACGTTGTAAGCACTTGAGTGTGTGTGTAAACTATATTCATTTGTTGTTCTCATTAGTAGTCTTGACAAAAATGCACACACACAAGCTCTCTCTCTCTCTCTCTCTCTCTCTCTCTCTCTCTCTCTCTCTCTCTCTCTCTATCTATCTATCTATCTATCTCTCTCTCTCTCGGGGGGGGGGGGGGGGGTGAATTTGTGAAATAACTCTCTCTCTCATTCAAGAGATCGAGAGAGTTATTTCACAAATTCTCGTTCGAGAGAGAGACAGAGAGTTATTCACAGATTCGCCTCCCCCCCCCCCCCCCTCCTTTTTTTTTTCCTTGTCTCTTTATCTCTTTCTTACTGATATTCGTAGGTCTAGCCCTCGACGCGTGGCAGTACTTTACCTATCAAAGAAAAAAGGAAAGGGAAGGTCGATCACCTCTGTGCCAGTCCATTTCTCTGGCGGCGGGGAACTCGTGCACTAATGGATGAAGGACCGGAAATGACCCGCAGTAGAAACAGCCAGAGGATGGCTGCACTCCACAGCTGCGCCATCTGTGTGACGTCGTCGTTGCTCGTTGTTCGCTGCTGCCGCTGGCGTTTGACGGACAGACACAGAGACTGAAGCAAAGAGGGCGTTAACTGCCGTGTTACATAATTCACTCTTCAATTCAGACCTTATTTTTTGTGCCCAGCGTCCTCATAATTATGGCAGCAGCATCATTTTCACACCCTGGTTCTGTATGGATAAAATGCTGGTCTGAAACTTGTAAGTGTGTGTGTGTGTGTGTGTGTGTGTGTGTGTGTGTGTGTGTGTGTGTGTGTGTGTGTGTGACATTTTATATATCTCTAGAGATTGGTTTATCCGTTAATTAGTTGACCAGTTGATTGGCTGATTCAGAGATAGACAGATAGATAATTAGAAAGACGGACATAGATAGAGACAGACAGACATATAGACAGATTTATCGGTTAATAAATTGACCAGTCGATTGGCTGACTGATATTATATATATATATATATATATATATATATATAATATATATATATATAATATATATATATATATATATATATATATATATATATATATATACAAGGTAAAAACAATTTAGGAGAAATTTTTAAAACCCACTGTCCCTAGAAGATTTCCGCTACAACGGCCCTCAAAACAAACCTGGCTTTTTCCCGTGCGCTGCTAAAAGATGCGACACCTGTGAACACTCTTCTACCCTTCTTTCTTTTAAAAGTCCATGGGACAACAGATACTGGAAAATTAAGCAACATCTTACTTGTAAAACGCCAAATGTAATATATGTACTTCAGTGTCAAATTCATCCAAATAAATGGTATATTGGTTCCACAAAAAACCTTAAACTCAGATGGGCCAACCACAAGTCTGATATTAAATTGAAGAAGGTCAATAAATGTGCAGTGGCGAAACATGTAACCGAACTTCCACACCCAAATGATCTACAGTTCAAATTTATTTCCATCCATGCCATTGAAACAGTGCACAGTGAAGATAATCTGTTGGATAGGGAAACTTTTTGGCAGGCAAATATTGGAACCATTTCAATGGGCTCAATTATGGGACGGATATCTTTCATACTTTAAAGGGAAAAGAGAAATTTGGCAGCAATATGAAATATGAAGGGTGATGGTCCTTTCAGGATCGGACTGTGCCTACGAAAGGGATTTGTGAGAGTGTGTGTGTCGGGGGAGGGGTATGAGGGGTTAGACTCATGTCATATCGTTTCCTGAATAATTAATAAGTGAACTTGTTTAATTTGATCTTATTGAAGTGTTTTTAGAGCTAAAAAGCCAGTCTTGTCGAATAGTATAAGTACTGGTTATAGTACCAATGTTGTTCACTAGTAGAAATTCATGCTCGATGTAAGTTGCGCAATAGCTTCCTTTTCCTTACTTCTTTGCTCCTCCCTTCCCCCCCCCCCCCCCCCCCACCCCTACCTCCCCCCCCATCCCCACCCACCCACCCCCCTTTTTTTTTTTTTTTTTTTTTTTTTTATCTCTGTCTTCTTGTCTTGTCCTAGTGTTTCTCTTTCCCTCACTCTCTAGTCCTCTGTCTCTCTCTCTCTCTCTTTTTCTTTCCCCCCCTCTCATCTCTCTCTCTTTCCTTCTCTCTTTCTCTCCCTCTCTCTCTCTCTCTCTCTCTCTCTCTCTCTCCTCTCTCTCTCTCTGTCGCTCTTTCTCTCCCTCCCTCTCTCTCTTTCTCCTCCCCACCCCCCCTTTTCTCCTTCTTTCTCTCTGTGTTCTTCTTTGGGGCTCTCTCTCTCTCTCTCTCTTCTCTCTCTCTCTCTCTCTCTCTCTCTCTCTCTCTCTCTCTCTCTCTTCTTGTCTTTGTCCTTGTGTTTCTCTTTCCCTCACTCTCTATCCTCTCTCTCTCAATTTTCTCCACCCCCACCCCTCCCCACTTCCCTCTCTCTTTTCTTCCTTCCATCCGTACCGCCTCTACCCAATCCCTACTATCCCTAGACCACAAACACCCCTCCCCCACCCCTCCTCCAGCTTCCCCTCCTTTCGTTTATCTTCTACCAGTTGTTCCACGACCACCACCTACTTTCCCCCCCCCCTTCCCCCCTTCCCCCCCCCCCCCCCCCTCTCTCTCTCTCTCTCTTCTTGCATTGAGTTTGTGTTTTTGCGTAGCACGTGAATGATATGTAACAGGAGGAACTGGATGTAGCCTATGCCCAACACTGAACTGTTTTTTCTTGACTGTTTTCAAACTGGTCACATTTCACACTCTCCTGATGAAGCCTGTGGGCGAAAGCTCGAGTTTTAATGTTGATTTTACCCTTGTGTGGAGAAAATGAAGATCTTGTTTTTAGGTGCGGGCAACGGAAAAATTCTACCTGTGAAAAAAAAAAAAAATTTTATATATATATATATATAAAAATCAGGGTTTAAAAAGCCACTCAGGACGCAAAAGGTGCTCAACCCTGTAGGAGCGACATACCAGTTTAAAATAGTGATTTAACCTCTTCATTTTAAAATCACTATTTTAAAACTGGTATATAATATATATATATATATAAATATATATATATATATATATATATATTATATATATATATATATATATAATATATATATATATATATATATATATATATATATATATATATATAATATATATATATATATATAATATATATATATATATATATATATATATATATATATATATATATCTTAAAGGGTATTTAGGATGACCAATTTGACATAAAACCTTTTTATAATTACTTTGCACTTAGGAAACCGCGATTGGTCGTCCTAAGTTTTGGCCGCTACGAGAAGGAATCGTGCATACAGCCTTATTTCAATACCTATCGGATTCAATTCTTAATTGTCTGGACATTTTGGCTTTTTTCCACAAGCCGTTGGAGTAAACGTTTAAATGATCTTCACCTTAGGGAACACTGCAATAAAGATTTTTTGGCTACCCAGCCTATTGGTCAAATAATTTTGTTTCAAGGGGTTTTTGAAAAAGTTACACTGAATTCTTTCATCACATTAACTATTTGAAAAACAGAACAAAAGGGCTTTGTAGTCTTTTCTGTAAACCGTCGATCTTGCCAGATATACGACACCAGTATTTTTGGGAAATCAATCCGCTTGAGAAAGCGAGCATTGAAAGAGACCCAAATCTTGCCAAATCCGATCATTCCTTTCGTACCCCTTCAATTTGCTTGAAATTTTAAACAAACCCTTTCGGTTGTCTAATACCCAACAACACTAAGAATACCTTGGTAACCAGGTAAAAATGTATTCTGTCATTTTTTATCTTTTCACATTTATTTCTTTACAACTTCAGGTTCAACGTATACAGAACATAATGAGCTAATTTGATTAGTATCATTTTTAAAAATTAACAGATATAGATGTGGTAACCTTAACATCCCCTTTTACAGTGGTTGCCATAAGTAGCGATTTTTACATATATATATATATATATATATATATATAAAATATAATAATATATAATTATATATAAAATATAAAAATATAAATATATAATATATAAAAATTATATATATATATATATATATATATTAAATAAAATTATATATATATAAAATATAATAATATATATAAATATATATATATATATATAATATATATACCAGTTTAAAAATAGATTTTTGAATGAAGAAGTTAAAACCTACAAGCTTGTTTCAAGCTAAAAGCGCTCTCCTCAGGGTATACAATACAATTTGGGCACGCCACCGGTGTTATATACCGTGGTGTGTGGGGCGTGTGAGTTCTGTGCGTGTAGCACGTGGCCTGCCGGTTTTTCTTTTTTGGGGCGCGTTCAGGGGGGGACGTGCCACGGAATGGTGCATTGACAAAGATTTCCATTTATGCCTGCATTGTTTATCATTTCTACTTTAGAGTTCAGGGATGCTAGGTGGGGTTTACATAATATCAGCCACTTTTCTGTAGTACATAAGTTGCATTTTTTAGAAATGTTGTTGTATGGTGTTGCTCTTTTTATTATTTTCCATATGTTGTAATCTATTTTCCTATTTTTCAGCTTCCAAATATATTTACTTAATTCTGTTTGGTTTTTATATTTTTCATTTTTGAAAGAAATGTTTATGGTTTGCATATCTGGTTTTAAAGTGGTTTCAAAAATGAAAAAATATAAAAACCAAACAGAATTAAGTAAATATATTTGGAAGCTGAAAAATAGGAAAATAGATTACAACATATCATGGAAAATTATAAAAAGAGCAACACCATACAACAACATTTCTAAAAAATGCAACTTATGTACTACAGAAAAGTGGCTGATATTATGTAAACCCCACCTAGCATCCCTGAACTCTAAAGTAGAAATGATAAACAATTGCACATAAATGGAAATCTTTGTCAATGCACCATTCCGTGGCACGTCCCCCCTGAACGCGCCCCAAAAAAGAAAAACCGGCAGGCCACGTGCTACACGCACAGAACTCACACGCCCAACACCACGGTATATAACACCGGTGGCGTGCCCAAATTGTATTGTATACCCTGAGGAGAGCGCTTTTAGCTTGAAACAAGCTTGTAGGTTTTAACCTCTTCATTCTAAAATCCTATTTTAAACTGGTATGTCGCTCCCTACATGGTTGAGCACCTTTTGCGTCCTGAGTGGCTTTTTAACCCTGATTTTTTTATATATTATATATATATATAATAATATATATATATATATATATATATATATAATATATATATATATATATATATTTTATATATATATATATATATATATATATATATATATATATATATATATATATTTGTATATGTACATATATATGGTGTGGATGGGTGGGTGGGTAGATGTCTGTGTGTGTGTGTGTGTGTGTGCGTGCGTGCGTGGCGTGCGTGCGTGCGTGCACTTGCGAGAAATTTGTATGATTTCTGGCACGGTTTTACAGTTGGCTATGAGTCAAGAAGCTGACACACTGTAATTTGATATGAATAACTCTTTACTTGTCTTACCCTTGACAAAAGTGCAAATTTAGAAAAGAAAAGACAGAAAAAAAAACCGCCAGGGAGAAAAGAACGGCGAACTTACTTTCCATTTGAAAACAACTGTCCACAGTCAGGCTGAACGCACTCACGCATGCAGACACACACATCTGCATGCACACACACACACACACACACACACACCACACACACACACACACACACACAACACACACACACACACACACACACACACACACACACCACAGAGAGAGAAAGAGAGCGAGAGAGAGCTAGAGAGAGAGAAAGAGAAAGCGAGAGAGAGTGAGAGAGA
>CM031605.1:20378872-20380769 GCA_018398815.1 Conus ventricosus
AAATGAGATTTGTTGAAGAGTTCTAGTCTAGAAGTGTTCGAGTCTTCATTGAGTTTGAGTCTAGTCGACGAGAAGCTGCCATTAGTAGAATATTCGCTGCTGCATGTACGATTGAGTTCATGTAGGACTTACTGAACCTGAAGGTCAGTGGATTTTTTTTCCTATATTCTTCAACGTTTGTAAATAAAAGGATCCTCTTCGTTTCAATACCGCCTGGTGTATTTTGTCGTCTGCAAGCCGGACAACTACCACAGGATCTACAACGAACTCTTACAAGCTATAGTACTGCACCTACCGTGTACTGAGGAAGTCATCGCTTAAGCGTGTAACAAACAGCTAACCGCTTAATATCATGGAATTACCTTTCGCTGTTGTGGTGTGATGCGTTACACTACTCCCATATATTTGAACTCCCCTGCAGCACGTAGATGTACCCATAATAGCTCTCTTACATTTTTGCTGTCCGCTTGAGTGAGAAAAAAATTGTCGTGGAGAAATAAATTCATGACTCTCCAGCGATGATTGTCTCATTGATCTTGAATGAAGAACAATGAACAGTATTAATTGACCGTATACATGTGATTCAATATTCCATCACGTTCATGAAATAGCGATGGAATAAATCGAAGAACGCAGAAGCCTGACGAAAAATTACAAATGTAAAACTGGTTACAATTGTTCATCATGAAGGTAAACTATAACAATGTAGCAATCCCTATGAAAAAAAAATGACATTGCAACTATCTGGCCGACACGTCACAATACGCTGGAGTTTCCCACCCGGTTGCTTGCACACCGATATTTTCAGGGGTGACTGCTGCATTGTTACTGTTTCGGTTGTATCACTAGTATTTTTAGGGGTGACCGCTGCATTGTTACAGTTTGTGCCGTATCACTAGTCTTTTTAGGGGTGACCGCTGCATTGTTACAGTTTGTGCTGTATCACTAGTCTTTTTAGGGGTGACCGCTGCATTGTTGCAGTTTGTGTTGTATCACTAGTCTTTTTAGGGTGACCGCTGCATTGTTACAGTTTGTGCTGTATCACTAGTCCTTTTAGGGGTGACCGCTGCATTGTTACAGTTTGTGTTGTATCACTAGTCTTTTTAGGGGTGACCGCTGCATTGTTACAGTTTGTGCTGTATCACTAGTCTTTTTAGGGGTGACCGCTGCATTGTTACAGTTTCTGCTGTATCACTAGTCCTTTTAGGGGTGACCGCTGCATTGTTACAGTTTCTGCTGTATCACTAGTCTTTTTAGGGGTGACCGCTGCATTGTTGCAGTTTGTGTTGTATCACTAGTCTTTTTAGGGGTGACCGCTGCATTGTTACAGTTTGTGCTGTATCACTAGTCTTTTTAGGGGTGACCGCTGCATTGTTACAGTTTGTGTTGTATCACTAGTCTTTTTAGGGGTGACCGCTGCATTGTTACAGTTTGTGCTGTATCACTAGTCTTTTTAGGGGTGACCGCTGCATTGTTACAGTTTGTGCTGTATCACTAGTCTTTTTAGGGGTGACCGCTGCATTGCTACAGTTTGTGCTGTATCACTAGTCTTTTTAGGGGTGACCGCTGCATTGTTACAGTTTGTGCTGTATCACTAGTCCTTTTAGGGGTGACCGCTGCATTGTTACAGTTTGTGCTGTATCACTAGTCTTTTTAGGGGTGACGCTGCTTGTTACAGTTTGCTGTACAGTTTGTGCGTATCACTAGTCCTTTTAGGGGTGACGGCTGCATTGTTACAGTTTGTGCTGTATCACTAGTCTTTTAGGGGTGACCGCTGCATTGTTACAGTTTGTGCTGTATCACTAGTCTTTTTAGGGGTGACCGCTGCATTGCTACAGTTTGTGTTGCATACTAGCTTTAGGGTTGGCCGCGCATTGTTACAGTTTGTGCTGTATCA
>CM031605.1:20380869-20463369 GCA_018398815.1 Conus ventricosus
GCCCATGAGAGACGCCACCACCAGGACAGGACAAGCCCACTGGAGAGACTGCCACCACCAGGGACAGGACAGCCCACTGGAGAGACCACCACCGGGACGGGAAACCAGCCACTGGGAGCTGCACCAGGGACAGGGAGGACACCCATGGAGAGATACCACCACCAGGGACAGGTACAGCCCACTGGAGAGACTGCCACCACCAGGGACAGGGAGGACAGCCCACTGGAGAGACTACCACCACCAGGGACAGGACAGCCACTGGAGAGACTACCACCACCAGGACAGGACAGCCCACTGGAGAGACTGCCACCACCAGGGACAGGACAGCCCACTGGAGAGACTACCACCACCAGGGACAGGACAGCCCACTGGAGAGACCACCACCACCAGGACAGGGGCGACAACACAGAGGTCCCCAAAGAGAGGTGCAGGTGAGACTAACACGTGTGTGTGTGTCTTCATAATTTTTTTTTTTTTTTTTGCATCAACAGGGCCAATAAACTGTGGCATAACGGTCACAGAAAACGAAGGCCATGTCACGTGAACTGGGGAGAATGCAATTGAATATATGAAGTGTATTTGTCTTCTCTCTCTCTCTCTCTCTCTGTCTCTGTCTCTCTCTCTCTCTCTCTCTCTCTCTCTTCTCTCACTCTCTCTCTCTCTCTCTCTCTGCATCGTCTTCTAAGTTGCAGTTTTTTTTGTCGAGGGATTTAACGTTTTCTTTACATTGTTCAGTTCTCTTTGATAGAGGTTTAATAATGCCCCTTTCATGGATTATGTTCCTTCTTTCCAAGGTTTTTGATGCGCTTTTGATAGGATTGTCACCTTTCCTTCACAGGTTTTTAGGATGTTCCTTTTTAGTGTGTATTTTCTTCCCTCGTTTATTGACTTTTATATTCCAAGGTTTGTCTTCTTTCCCAAGACAGCGCGCTTTCTTCTGTCTCGGGGTTTAGCCTCTTCATTCAAACTTAAGCGTTTTCTTCCCAGGGTTTAGTGTCTTCTTCATTCGCAGAGTTTAGCGTTTTCTTCCCAGCGTTTAGCGTCTTCTTCATTCGCAGAGTTTAACGTCTTCAGTTTAGCGTTTTCTTCCAGAGTTTTGCGTCTTCTTCAGTCGCAGAATTTAGCGTTTTCTTCCCAGGGTTAGTGTCTCACTCGTTCACATGTTTGTGTCTTCTCTCCAGTTTTATGCTTGCTTCCTTCCACAGTTTAGTGTCTTATTTCCCAGGGACGTTGAGTTTTATTCTTTCCCAGGATTGGGCGTCCTTTCCTGTGACCAACATGACGGCTCTGGTTTCCCGTGCCAGTTGTCTGTGGGAGAAGGGTACAGAAGAGGCGGTACCGGAGGGGATGGTTCAGGAGGGTATCATATGATGACTCCCGTGTTGTAGCAGGTCTAATGACTCGGAGACATGGACGCATGTCTTCAGATCCTTTGGGGGTCAGCTGCAGGGGAAGTCTTTGATCCTGTTCCTGAAATATTTCCTTGTGCGCACCTGGTACCTCCTGATGTGAGCATCGCGTCTCCACAGAAAGCGCTGGCATGGTGATCAGTCAACATGTGGATCCCTTCATAGTGATTAATGTCCTGTCATAGGGTTTAGTGTCTATCCCTTCATAGCGTTCTTCTGTCATAGGGTTTAGTGTCTAGCCTTCATAGGGATAAACATCCTGTCATGTGTTGTCTATTCCTTCATAGGGATTAATGTCCTGTAATAGAGTTTAATGTCTATCTCTTCATAGGGAATGTCCTGTCTTAGGGTATAGTGTCTATTACTTCATAGCAAATAATGTTCTGTCATAGGGTTTAGTGTCTATCCCTTCATAGGAATTAATATTCTGTCATGGGGCCTTGTGTCTATCCCTTCATAGTGATTAATGTCCTGTCATGGGGCCTTGTCTATCCCTTCATAGTGATTAATGTCCTGTCATGGGGCCTTGTGTCTATCCCTTCATAGGCATTAATGTTCTTCTGTCCTAGGGTTTAGTGTCTGTGTATATGAAAAATAAGGATTTAGTGCATCATTTCCTATGATTGATAGTGTAATTGACAGGGATAAGTGTTATGAATTGTGTGACAGGGATTAGTGTTATGATTGATAGTGTGACAGGGATTAGTGTTATTAATAGTGTAAGTGACAGGGATAAGTGTTATGATTGATAGTGTAAGTGACGGGGATTAGTGTTATGATCGATAGTGCAAGTGACAGGGATAAGTGTTATGATTGATAGTGCAAGTGACAGGGATAAGTGTTATGATTGATAGTGTAAGTGACAGGGCTAAGTGTTATGATTGATAGTGTAATTGAGAGGGACAAGTGTTTATGATTGATAGTGCAAGTGACAGGGATCAGTGTTATGATTGATAGTGCAAGTGACAGGGATCAGTGTTATGATTGATAGTGCAAGTGACGGGGATTAGTATTATGATTGATAGTGCAAGTGACAGGGATTAGTGTTATGATTGGTAGTGTAAGTGACAGGATTAGTGTTATGATTGATAGTGTAATTGAGAGGGATAAGTGTTACGATTGATAGTGTAATTGAGAGGGATAAGTGTTATGATTGATACTGTAATTGAGAGGGATTAGATGATTGATATTGTGACAGGGATTAGTGCTATGATTGATAGTGTAAGTGACAAGGATAAGTGTTACGCTTGATAGTGTGACAGGGCTAAGTGTTATGATTGATAGTGCAAGTGACAGGCATTAGTGTTTTTCTTCCACAGGGTTTCATGACTACTTTCTCATGATTTGATCAGTTCGTTTTCCATTCTGGCAGGATCGAAGAGGGCGAGCACTCACCCGGGAGCGGTGCCAGTCTACCAAAGGACCGTTGCACCACAGGGTCGAGTCATGCAAATCGGGGAGGACAAGGTATGATACCGATTCCGGCAGTAAACTTTCAATGGGTTATTCAGTGTTTTCTGGGGAGGTTTTTTTTTTTTTGGTTGGCTTGGTTCGTAAAAAAAAAAGAAGCCCTAAACACCGTGCGTATTCACCGTCACGTATGCAGATGCATCGTACAAAGCTCAGAGCCAGTGTACAGGATTCTGTATGAATCGCCAAGTTTTAACAATTCTGTATGAATCGCCCAAGTTGTAACAATTCTGTATGAATCGCCCAAGTTGTAACAATTCTGTATGAATCGCCAAGTTGTAACCATCTCGGCTATGATTTGGTACCATGGCAGTCGAGTTAGAAAGGCATGTTTGGATTTAAGTCTCCGTTTTCAGTGCCTGAAAGAGTTTAGATTATACACTCATTTTATGCATTCATTTGTGTTCATTCCAAGAATCGAGACACTCGTTTTATTAATTTGAGTATGACTTGGATTTGAGACATAGTGCAGTTCACCAAAGAAATCTTGGCTTTTGTCACTCATACTGTTTAATATGATTATTATGTATCCGACGTGAACGGTGGGATCGACGGCGCTAAAAACAGCGTCAGGGGAGACAATGCTCCAGGGATAACTAAAGTGAGGGACCGCTGCCATGAACGAAACGACAGCACAAGAGAACCCCATATGAAGATGCAAGTGAAACGGCTTAGCGGGTGTTCTCTTTTAGCTAATGAAAGTGTTCGTCAATGCATGTGTGTTTTGACCAGACCTAAACAGCTCCGTAATATGCAGACTGAATACATTGACATTTTTCATGCGTCACGTACGTGAAAGGTTATGATTGGGTAATATTGCACTGCCAAAAACATCGGGTGATGCCGCCGTTTCTTGTCTTGTAAAAATTACATGGAACTGAGCGAAAAAAATGAATCCAACAAATTTATGTACTGACACAATTCATTTGTAATCACCGGCAAAAAGAAAGACATTTATGAATGGAATGACAAAAATTAAAGGGACAGAATTCATGGTGCCACTTTCAAATTAGCTAGTGGGCGCTTGCAACCCCAAGTCACGCGAGATTGGCTGGACGCGTGATCAATTAACAAGTGAAACAGTTGACCCACGGAGAGAAAAAAAATGACGAGTATTGGCGCGAATTGATGTAACCATATTTGCGCTTGTGACGTAGATAATTGAACTAGTGCTGCTAGTATTACTGTCGATTCACTGCTTTTATTGCAGATTCACCAAGAGGTAAAAAATGTTGTGGCCTGCAGTTAGCAATATCAACCATCGTACCAGGGCGGCTGGTCACTTGCACCAGACTTGGTGACATCAGTCAGTTGGTGACTACTTAAAATACCGTTAATAGAGGCGAAGGGATAATTCGACATCTGGTGCGTATCCCAGTCTTTATCTCATGGCATTCTGAAAAATAAACTGATAAATGGAAAGGTCTTGAACAATCAAACGTAAAGAAATTGTTAATAAAAATGGTATATTCCCTTGTCTTGCATCGTAGATTTCACTTTAAGCATTTCGTCTTTCGAGTGGGTTTTACTCAACGGAGGTAATGGCTCCCTTCGTTTCTGCCAACTGATAAAAACGATGTTAGTTGTGCTTTAATAATGAAATGTGATGAACAATCATCGAAGGGGTTCATTTCAGACGGGGAACGAGGAGCGATCACCTGTAGACACTGGATGCAGGGCCAGGGAGTGAGCCACAACCTGGAACAGGGAGGACAGCTGACGAGGGAGGCCGGGATCAGGATCAGTGAGGACAGCGACAGTACACACTCGCCACCAGGACCGTGGACAGCCGATGGGGAGAGCATCAGCAACAAAGGACTGCTGACAGGGAGACCAGAAGGAGCCTGAGGGACGGCTAACAGGGAGACCATCACCCGAGGCAGGGCCGACAACACGAGAATCCCTTTCGGAGGTGCAGGTGAGTGTGTGTGTGTGTGCGCGTATGTGCGATATCTAACCTAATAAAATCAAAGATTAACTCAACGGTTGTGATTTAAGTGAAAAGTAAGGCAGCAGTTCTGTAATGCACAACTTAAATACACAACTTTTGAAGTTACATGGCGATACCTTTAAAGGCAGCTTTTAACGAGGTGAGAGGCATACATGAGATCCACATGTTCCTGCCCGCCCTGTTCGAGTAACATGGTATTGCCAACCGATGTGAAGTTTATGTCAAGGAACAAAAAACGCCAACACACGTGCATTCTTGCTCAGCTGTGCGCTCCCCTATCCTGTTAAATTGGACTGGCAGGTTGATGTCCACAGATTGTCCACAGAAAGCCTGACGTGGTGCTCAGAGTCGACATGTAGATCCTTTCATAGGGAAAAATGTCCTCGTTCACAGGGTGTTGTGTCTGTTCCTTAGGGCTGACGTTTTCTTTCCTGCGTTTTTCTCGTGTTTTAAGTGACGTCTTACTCTTGTTTCAAAGCGGACTGAGGGCGGAAAATGAAGCAAAATTTGGAAAGAGAGGGGGTTAGTTACCGCCAAGGACAGAGTACAGGACCAGGCACGATGCATTTCGACCTCTTGTGTCATCTTCAGGCGAAAACAAACATTTAGGACAGTGACAAGAACATGTAGCCACTTGGCTTCGCTTCTCCTGTTCGTCTCCAAATCGAAAATGGCCGCCCCTCTCCTTCCAAATCTTACTCTTGGTTTTGTGCATTCTTTGTAAGGATTTCATGCATTGTTTTAGCGTAAATGTGTAGAAATTGGTGTTTAGTGACTCTTCCTTTGTCAAGATGTGAACTGAGTCTGGTTGGGTTTTTTTGGTGGCAGGATCGAAAATGGTGACCACACTTACGGAAGCAGTACCAGAAGACCAGTGAACTGCAGACCAGAGAAAAGGTACCACCCCTACTGGACCAGTAAACCCAAAGAGGTCAACTCGGGACAATTACGTTCTCACTGAGATGAAATAGGTAGGACAGGAATGTATGAAGAGATAGTTAGGTAGATCAATACAGGAAACGTTGGTTGCAACAACCGTGTAGTACAGGGCAAATGGCGAAGTGGGCGTTTGTATCCTTCAGGGCATTGATTATCGTGTTTCATTCTTCAGGGAGTTGGTGAAGGAGCTGGTCACGTCGATTCCTTGTCATTAGATCAGTGTACGTACGTACTTGCAGATAATCACTGACGCAGAGTTTACCACATGACCCGTAGTTTGATTACTTTCCCTATGGATGAGGAATGCCTATAGCACACAATCCACTGTCCTAGTCACACCTCGCGCCTTCACCTCGGATACGGATGTGAACAGAAGCACACTGTCAGGTTCGCTAAGACCTGAACTAATTGCTATAGAATGACAGACAGAATTTACAGCCTATCTAGTCGCTTCCAAACAGATCTAAGACTGCTGAACACAGATTAACACTCACATATTTATTGACCGCGACTGTGACATGAACATTTTCCCCAACCATAACAAACGACAACCTTCCAACTCTAATCAATCCCTTCCACACCAATAACACATGCCACAACCAACCCCCTCGCTCATTTACACTCGATCACACTGCATCCACACCTGACACCAGCTCCATCCCCTGCAGCCAGCAGTACCTAGAAACACTACCTAGGTCATAGGGCACATGACACATATCACCAATCCAATGTATACAACACAGTGCCAAAATCAACCCCTGAAAGGAACTTGGATGGACCCCAGACACTACCTAGGCCATAGGGCACATGACGCATATCATCAACACAATGTATACAGCACGGTGCCAAAGTCAACCCCTGAAAGGAACTTCAATGGCCTCCAGCACCTGGAGACACCACATGGGTCATAGGGCACATGACACATATCACCAATACAATGAATACCACACCGTGCCAACGACCACGCTGACCAAACTACTAATTATTGTTCATGAGAAACATATTACGGCACATGACACATATCATCAGCACAATGCATACAGCACAGTGCCAAAGTCAACCCCTGAAAGGAACTTCAATGGCCTCCAGCACCTGGAGACACCACATGGGTCATAGGGCACATGACACATATCATCAATACAATGAATACCATACAGTGCCAACGACCACGCTGACCAACTACTAATTATTTCATGAGAAACATTTTACACAGCACACAAGTTTTTCACATGACTCGCCACCGTCCACGATCCCCAACACTATCACCTGTGTGTCACGCTCGTGCTGTTGTTCACTATTGTTCAGTGAGCCCGAAGCACTTGCACACGCACGTCTATCCGATCACATCCACCAGACGCTGGAACTTCAGTCAGCTGTGTGATGCTTCGTGCCACACCAGACCACCGTCCACACTAGACCACTGTCCACACAAGACCACTGGCCACACCAGTTCACTGGCCACACCAGACCACTGGCCACACCACACAGCGTCCAGGACGCCCTCCACCGCAACACCAGTGCCTCCCCGCAGCTCTCTCGGACGAAGTCCCCAAGGGTCAAGCCACGTGCTCTCCCAGTCCTGCCCGGTCGCCACAAGATGCAGGCGAGTAGTTGCCTACCCAGCCGCCCACTGTGGCCAGCATAACGCTCCCTCCCTACGCCCAAGCTGCAGCGACGTAGGGCGGAGGACAGGGGGGGGGGGGGGAGTTGATGGGTCAATTGGACATTCGGTCTGGAGGAGACCAAGGACGAACCGGGGTAAACCTCGATAGGGTCAAGGGCATCAGAATGGGAGCGGGGACAGGGTCGGAGAGGACGCAGGACGAGTCACCACCTGGTGGATGACCCTGGGGATCTGTCTGACCCCGAGATGACACGTGACCTCGGGATGACAGGTGACCCAGCGGGTTCCTCGATGGAGTCGACAGGAGTCCCCACGAAGATGTGCGGCCGCCCAACGTAGGATCCCATCGTACAACAGGGGGTCACTCAAACAGCAACAAGCCAGAAGTAACGCCACGCGCCGACAACAGCAACACTTTGCAGCGCACCGGACGAAGACACACCGCAACAAGGTTCTGTCAGTCGCTCCCGCAGCTGAGGCCCAGTGAGGTTTACGCAACAGCTACCCACGACTCGCTTCCATTCTGACACTAAACAATACAGCTACCGGTATTGCAGGCTCCTCTCCCCGCCTAACACAGCAGAACGTGGACACACGGACTACTTAGACTAGCTAGGCAATACGCCACAAGACACTAGTCTAATCTTCTCGGTGAACAAATCGCCCGTAAGAAAAACTATCTGGCTCAGAACCACACCTGCAGTCTGCCAGCCAACTCAAAAGAACTCGCGATGACGCCGATTCGTGCGCAGACGTGCTCTAATCCTGCCACCTGTTGAGAACCTGAGTGACCCCCCCTTTGTCAACGGAAAACACACGCACACACGCACACACACACACACACGGCCAGTGTCGGAAAACCGGCTGACTCGCTTCTCCTGGTCTAAAAATAGACTAAAGGCGTTGAGTAGGCCCAAACACGAACTAGTTTATCCCTACCGGTTTAAAAATAAACTTCTATTGAACTACCTCGGTCGCGCTGTACAACCCCCAAAACTGTCGCTAACACAGACTGACTGCTGATGACGGAGTGCGAACCGATTGCGCGAAGCTCGTGACAGTGTGACCATGGGAACGACGACAGGACAGGAAGGCTCAGATCCGACACACACATACATCCGCGCGCGCGCACACACACACACGCCCGCCCGTACACACACAACGCCAGTACACACGCACACACACGCGCGCACGCACACAAACGCACACGTACACACACACACACGTACACACACACACGTACGCACACACACACGTACGCACACACACACGTACGCACACACACACACACGTACGCACACACACACACACGTACGCACACACACACACACACACGTACGCACACACACACGTACACACACACACACACGTACACACACACACACGTACACACACACGTACACGTACACACACACGTACATGTACACACACGCACGCGCGCGCACGCACGCACACACACCCACCCACCCACCCACCCCTGTTGAAACGTATCAGATCTAAAATAGATACGATCGTGAACACGCGCATACCAACACAAGCATAAACACGCACGTGAACTTAAACGCGGAGAGCGCACACGACACTAATACCTAATATTTAACCTGTTTATGAAAAATGAGCACTGTTTGAAGAGAGCTCTTTTAAGTTTACACGTAATTGTGGCGATGCAATGAAGTCGAGATTAGAATTATTTTCCAAATGTCCAAGCCAAAAATTTATCAAATCACGTGAAATGCTGTTCATTGAGGAAATGTTCAAAAGATTTCCAAGACTTGTATGCATATCTGCAGTTCCACGCACACACACGCGCGCGCGCACAAACATACACACACGCACACACTCGCTCACTCGCTCACACTGTCTCCATTACATGGTGACTATCGCGTGATGTTTGTTAAATCCACTACATTGAGAACAATTTTAGTAGTAATTATCATTCTGACTTGTAGCCATTTCAAAAGTAATCTTACATCTTAAATTTCATAAATCGTGGGAAAAAAATTTCATTTGAAATGCATAAGTTCATTTTCTCCGAACAATGTCCACTGAACTATCCATAATGCCCGTTCTCCTCCTTTATTCACATTTACAATAATCTATGAAGCGTTAATTATACCTTCATTAACTGCCATTGTTAAGAATTTCTTACATCATCTAATTGAAGAATCCCAGCTGTGTGCAAGTGATATAGTAAAGTGTATTGGATACGAATTCTTGTGAAAGAAAATTTACCATTTTCTTTAATTCTTAAGTATATCCC
Organism: Conus ventricosus; assembly: GCA_018398815.1. Classification (NCBI taxonomy): domain Eukaryota; kingdom Metazoa; phylum Mollusca; class Gastropoda; order Neogastropoda; family Conidae; genus Conus; species Conus ventricosus. The sequence continues at coordinate 20,390,523 of CM031605.1, forward strand.
TTTCTCTATTCTTTTCTTGAATTTAATAATGTTTCCAGCTTCAGTTGTTTTGTTTTGTTTTTTATTATAGGACGCACTGAGTAGCTCGCAATGACTTCTTGGCGTGAAGGAATGGCAAAATGGTTGATAGTTTTAAATGTAGAAAACGGGCTGACATTGGCGTGACAGAATGGCAAAATAATTGAATAGCTTTGAATGGATAAGACTAAAACAGGCTGGCATTGGGACAGTTTGTTGCTTACATTTATCCATTACATTCTGACTTTGCGTTTCACAAAAGGATTTTATTTACGTCATTTGCTTTTGACTCCTTTTTGGCCCCCTTGTGTGTGAAATTTCGACATGCCGAAGGTGCCCACCTGAAAGAAGAGGACGGGGTGTTTCCGTTGCAATGTTAATTTGATTTGTTGATTTATGTTGTGTGATTAATTAAAGCTTTAGAGCATAAACTTATTTTCAAATACCAGGTAAGTTCAAGGCACCTTGCTCATGCATCTTTTGGTCCGTTTTCCTGTCGCTCTTGTCACGTGCTCCGTTTTAAGAAACTGAAAAGATATTTTCGAGAGTTTTCAGTAACATTTCAAAAGGATCTGGCGGTAAAATTTAAAGGTGTATCGATTTAGACAGGATAAGGAATTTCGGAACAGCTGCTGTCCACACTTATGTCGTACGTCTTTGAGGCCGTGTTTTATACAGCACTGTAGCGTCTGCAAAATGGTTATTGTAATTACAGGTGTCACAATGATATGGGATCCAGAGTAAACCATGTTGGGCAGATTCCATACCACATGTACTCTCGGGCCAGACATCTTGTGTGAGCCTTTCATACTTTGCTCACCATAGTGCTTGTTTCATCACAGTTTATACAGAGACTTGAACTTTTACTCTGCCTTGGAACAATATTGACCGTGTAAATGAGGTCACATGACGAGTAGTCACTACCTGTGAATCACCTGCAAACTGTGATACTATATGTTCTGCGCCACTTCAGCTCGACTCCCTTGTATTGTTTCGTCTGCTCCGTCCAATGATTGCAGCCGATATTGGACAAACGAAAACGAACGGGAGGACAAAGAAGAAAGAAGGCCACTGGCGCGTTGTTTCAGAAAGCACTTTGAACTCCCCCCCCCCCCCCCCCCCCCAAAAAAAAAAAAAAAAAATAAAAAATTTAACGACTTTTTTTTCCTTATTTCAAAACATCAATATTTGCCTGAATACTAAAACAATCGCAGCGCTGTCCTTTCTTCATGTACCCTTCATGTTGAAAGTCATTTTTTGTGTCATCAGGACAAGAAACCGACATCGGATCCGAGATCAGATCATAGACAACGGAGACCAGGGCACGTGAATTTGAGGCATGCAGCTTTTTAAGGGAAGTCCTCGTCGGGGAGATGCTCTTCGCAGACGCCGCCGCCCTCGCTGCCCACATCGAAGCGCTACAACGGCTCATCACCTGCTTCGCTGATGCCTGCACAGAGTTCGTCCTCACTATCGGCTTGAAAACGGACATCATGGGCCAAGACGTCATCAGCACTCCCCGCATCTCCATCAGCGATCACACCCTCGAAGTGGTCCACGTCTTCACTTACCTGGGCTCCACCATCTCCAGCAACCTTTTTCTGGACGCCGAGCTGAACGTGTGCATCGGCAAGGCAGCAACGGCGATGGCCCGTCTGGTGAGAGTCTGGGACAACACCATGCTAACGTCAGACGCTAAGATGACGGTGTGCCAACCCTGCGCGCTGAGCAGTCTTCTCTACAGAAGTGAAACATGGGCCTGTACTCGAGACAAGTATGCAGATTAAACTTTCCACCTGCGCTGCCTCGGAAGACTTCAGGGCATCATTTGGCAGGACCGCATCGCCATCAAAGGACGTCCTGGCCCAGGCAGGGATGCCTAGCATGTTCGCCATGCTGACGCAGAGACGCCTGCGCTGGCTTGGCCACGTCAGCTGCATTGATGACGGTCGCATCCCAAAGGTCATGCTGTACGGCGAGCTGGCTACAGGCTCCAGACCCACCGGACGGCCCGCCCCACGCTACAAGGATGTATGCACGCGCGACCTGAGGGCAGGCAGCCTCGGCCCAGCAGACCTGGAGAAAGCAGCTTCAGACCGCGTCAGCTGGCGGTCCACCAAGGCTGGCATCAAACAAGCAGAGCAGAGGAGAGGGGCCCAGTGGGAAGAATGGAGGCATCGCGGATGGCAAAGAATTGCATCGGCACCAACAGACACCCATGACCGAGAATTCACCTGCAGCAACTACAACAGTCTGCCGCCCAAGGATCGGACTCTTCAGCCACAGCAGGCGCTGCATCTCCACAACTGACTGATCCACGGCACAACACCATTGTCTCTCCAGACGGATGCCATAATCAAGAAGCTTTTTTACCGGGGCAGTAATTTTGTTTCTCCTTCTGTATCCTCTCCTTGTATTACTTTCACATTATCACTAGGGTTCAACGTTTTGTTCTTTGATATGATTTAGTACCTTTTGAAAGGGATTGACCGACACCGTCGTCGTTGACAGGGTTGCGTACCTTTTTTTTTTTTTATTCAAAGGGTTTTGTTCTGCATTCATAGGATTGTCTTCCAACGGCTCAAACTGTGTGTTGTCCTTTGACGAGTTTTAGCGTCTTCTTGCCTGCTGTTCAGTACCTTCTAAATTTGCAGATGTTTTCTTTCCCCGTGTTTAGTGCCTTCTTCTCTTCCAGGGTGTAGTGTCTTCTCTTTACAGAGATCTTAGCGTTTTCTTGCCATGGTTTAGCATCTTCTTTCGTATATTAAATGCCTTGTTTTCTTTTACCCCAGTGTTGAGGGTCGTCTGCTAGAGTTTTGGTTTACTTTCCCAAGGTTTAAAGTATTGTTCACTCATATTTTCCAACGATTTAGTGCCTTTCCTTCATGGTTTAGTATCTTGTCTTTCCCAGGCTTTAGAGAGGTCTTTTTTCCCACGTGTTTTATAAAGTCTCGTTCTTTCCCAGGATGAAATGTCCTCCATATGATCAACATGGCAGCTCCGGTTTCCTAGGCTAGTTTTCTGTTGAAGAAAGGTGCAGAACAGGCGGTGCCAGACGGAATGGTTCAGGAAAGGCAAAGATTCCTTCCAGTGATGCAGCATATCTGATGCCTCGGAGGTCTGGAACGTGGACGCATGTTTTCAGATCCTTTGGGGTTGAGTTGCAGAGCTGGTGAGGAAGTCTTTGATCCTGTTCCTGAAAGATTTCCTTGTGATCACCTGGTACCTCCTGATGTGAGCATCCCTTCTTCCTCAGAAAGCCTGACGTGGTGATCAGAGTCAACATGTAGATCCTTCCACAGCGAAAAAATGTCCTCGTTCACAGGGTTTAGCGTCTGTTCCTTAGCGCTGAGGGTCTTCTTTCCTAGATTTTTTCTCGGATGTTAGTGTATTCTTACTCTTGTTTTTTTGGGGGGTATGTTTTTCTTTGTAAGGATTCCGTGTATTGTTTTAAACGTCAATGTGTACTTTACAGAAATTGGTGAGTGGCAGAATCAGTGTACTAGAAGACCATGACCAACAGACCAGAGAAAAGGTACCACACCTACACAGCCAGTAAACCGCAAAAGGTTAATTTAGGACTACTACATTCTAAGATGAAATAAATAGGACACGAATATATATAGAGATAGAAAGGTCAATACATAAGATTGTGAAGTGGACGTTTGTACTCATCAGGGCATTGATATTCGTGTTTTGTTCTTTAGGGAGTTGGCAAAGTTGGTAAATGAGCTGGTCATGTCAATTCCTTGTCATCAGATTAGTGAACGTACTTTTAAATCACTGGCACAGTTTACGGCATGACCAGTAGTTTGATTACTTTTCCCTTTGGATAACGCTAATACAGCACTATCCACTCTCCCAGCCACATTTCTCGCCTCCACCTCTCTGACTCTGCCTTTACTTCTTTTATTTCATTTTTACATTTCATTCTTATTCCTTACTATCGTCCATTGGTTTCCTGCCTTTCTGGTCCATTCAGCTGTCTTCACACTTTTTCATCTTTTCTCCCCTCGTGGAAAATGATGGACAAATCGGAATGGTGTGTATGTCGGATGTGTGTGGAGGCCTGGTGAGTGTGCAGTTTGCTTGTTTTAATGTCTAAAGGGGGGGGGGGGGGGGGGGGGTAGAGGAAGAATAGTTTATCAATATTTTTGTCTTCTGTGTTATGTGTTGAACTTTGATTTTTTTTTTTTACCTTATGACTTGCATTATTCAGTGTATTCCATTTGAAAACCAAACCAGTGTTTTGGGGAATGTGTATGATGGTGTTATTACCACCACTGGCATTTTGTACTATTTCTTGACGTCTTTAATGCCAGAGACAGTCATATACTTAATATAAATGAGTCATGCTGCTGTCCAATCTTTGCAATGGCCTACGTTTGGTACGCTGTTGCAAATATTACAATAACATACCATATTGTGAAGAGTACATACGCACATTTGTTTGTTTTTGTCGGTGTGTTTGCCTGTGTTAAAAATTAGCTTGTTTTGTGTGTGTGTACATATGACTGTGCCCATGCCGAGACATTCTCTCTCTGTTCGCTTGCGCACATGTTTGTATTGGGGGTGGTGGTGGAACGGTTTTTTTCACTTTTCTACACCTGATGAAAATTCCGTGCTTGTAATTTGTGTGTTCGCCTGCACACGCGTTTGTATTTGGTGGTGGTTGTGGTTTTTTTCCACTCATCTACGCCGTATAGAAATTCTGTGCTAGTAATTTTCTCTGCTCTGTGACTCCTTTACTTATTCCTGTAGTTTTATTTTTACATTTTATTCTTATTCCTTACTATCGTCCATTGTTTTCCTGCCTTTCTGGTCCATTCAGCTGTCTTCACACTTTTCATCTTTTCTTCCCTCATGGAAATGGTGATGATGGAGAACTCGGTCGGAATGGTGCGTGTGTCTGATGTGTGGAGGCCTGGTGAGAGTGCTCTTTGCTTGCTTATCTCGTTTTATATATTATTTTTTTTTTTTTTTGGGGGGGGGGGGGAGCAAAGGGAGGACAGCTGATCAATATTTTTGTCTTCTGTGTCGAGATTCTCTCTCTCTCTCTGTCTCTCTCTCTCTGTCTCTCTCTCTGTCTCTCTCTCTTCTCTCTCTCTCTCTCTCTCTCTCTCTCTCTCTCTCTCTCTCTCTCTCTCTCTTGTGCATGCTTGTGAACTTTTTTTTTCACCTTTCTTTTGACTTACAGTATCCAGGGTTGTATTTCACTTGATGAAATTTTGATGAAAACAAAAAATGCTTTATGGAATGTGTATGATTGTGTATCACTGACATTGTGTATTCTTATTTCTTGACCTCTTTACTGCCAGTTTTTACTTTATACAAAAAAATGCGTAATCCTGTCCGATATTTACAATGGCCTGCCTTTGGTACGCTGTTGCAAATAATACAGCAACATACCATATTGTGAAAAGTACATACGCAAATTTTTGTGTTGGTGTGTTTGCCTACGTGTTCTTAGAAATTAAGTTTGGTTTTGGTTTTGTGTGTGTACGTATTTGCGTTTGGTGGCGATGGGGTTGGGCTTTCACTGTTCCACACCCTCTGGAAATTCTGTGCTTGTAATTTCCTCTTTTCTGTGCTTCTCTGTGACTCTGCCTTTACTTGTTCCTGTGATTTCATTTTTACATTTTATTCTTATTCCTTACTATCCATTGTTTTCCTGCCTTTCTGGCCCATTCAGCTGTCTTCACACTTTTTTCATCTTTTCTTCCCTCATGGAAACGGTGATCGACAAATCGGACGAATTGATGTGCATGTCTGAGAGGTGTGTGGAGTTTGCTTACTGTTTTATATTTTAGGAAGAGGGGAGGGGCAAAGGGGGAACAGCTGATCAATATTTTGAAGCTGAATTGATATGTTTGTGGATTTGTTTTAGTATCCAGTGTTGTATTTCACTGGATTAAATATTGACGGGGAAAAAAACCTGTTTGGGAAATGTGTGTGATGGTGTTATTACTGTTACTGAACTTGTGTATTTTTATTTGACATCTTTAGTGCCGACTCGGATATGATAGCCGAGGTCCTGATTTGGCTCCTAGTAGTCCGCTGGACCCTATAAACACTATCTTTAGTGCCAGATGCAGTGTTATACTTGATAGAAATATAAGCGTCATGCTGCTGTCCAATCTTTGCAATGGCCTACCTTTGGTATACTGTTGCAAACATACCTTATTGTGAAGAGTGCATAAGCAATTTTGTTTGTTCTTGCCGGTGTGTTAGCTAATGTGTTCTTAAAAATTAGCCTTTGTGTTGGTTTTGTGTGTGTACATGTCTGTGCGCATGTGGAGGCATTATGTGTGTGTGCGCGCTCGCGCGCGTGTGTGTGTGTGCATTGGTGTGGGTCTGTTCGCCTGCGCAGGCGTTTGTATGTGGTAGGGGTGGGTGGATGGGTGCGGGTCTTCCTTTCTTCTACAACTCCTGGAATTTATATTTTGTAATTTCCTTTTTTCTGTGCTTCTCTGTGACTCTGCCTTTACTTGTTCCTGTAGTTTTATTTTTACGTTTCATTCTTGTTCCTTACTATCGTCCATTGTTTTCCTGCCTTTCTGGTCCATTCAGCTGTCTCCACACTTCATCTTTTCTTCCCTCGTTGAAATGGTGGTGGACAAATCGGTCAGAATGGTGTTTGTCCGAGAGGTGTTTTGGAGGCCTGGTGAGTGTGCAGTTTGGTTTTATTTTGTAGGGGGAAGGGGTAAACGGAGGACAGCTGATCAATATTTTTATCTTCTATATTGATGTGTGTGAATTTTTTTAACCTTTCTTATGACTTACAGTATTCAGTGTTGTATTTCATTTGATGAAATGTTGATGAAAACAAAACCAGTACTTTCGGAAATATGTATGATGGTGTTATTACTATCACTGACATTGTGTATTCTCATATCTTGACATCTTAAGTGCAAGATACAGAGTTGTACTTTAAACGAATAAATGCGTCATGCTGCTGTCCAATCTTTGCAATGGCCTACTTTTGGTACGCTCTTGCAAAAATTACAGCAACATGCCATATTGTGAAGAGTACATAAGTAATTGTTTTTAATGTTTTTGTCGATATGTTTGGCTATATGTTCTTAAAAATGTGTGTTTTTGCTTGCTCATACGTTTGTACGTGGTGGGGATGGGGTATTTCACTCTTCTACACGTTCTGCAATTTCTGTGCTTGTAATTTATTCTTTTCTGGCTTCTGTGTCTCTGCCTTTACTTGTTCTTGTAAAAGTTTTTACACTTTATTTCTATTCCTTACTATCGTCTATTGGTTTTCCACCTTTCTGGCCACTCCAGCTGTCTTCACACTTTTTCATCTTTTCTTCTCATGAAAATGGTGATGGAGAAATGGGACGGAATGGTGTGTGTCTGAGAGGTGTGTGGAGGTATGGTGAGTGTGCAATTTGTTTGCTTATGGTTTTTTAGACGGCGATTGGGGGTGGGGGGGGGGGGGGTGGGGGAGGGGGGGGGTTGGCAAAGGGAGGACAGCTGATCAATATTTTTGTCTTCTATATTGAAACGTGTTTCTGGATGTGTGCGTTTTGTGTTTGCGAACTTTTTTGTTAACCTTTCTTATGACTATGTATTTATGTGTGTGGAGTTTATGGTGGTGTGTGTGTGTGTCTTCGCTTGCTCATGCGTTTGTATTTGGGGGATGGGGGTCTTTCACTCTTGTTTTTTTAGGGATGAGGGGGTAAAGGGAGGACAGCTGATCAATATTTGTCTTCTATATTGAAATGTTTGTCTCTCTCTCTCTCTCTCTCTCTCTCTCTCTCTCTCTCTCTCTCTCTCTCTCTCTCTCTCTCTCTCTCTCTATGCTTATCACAACCAGGCAAAAAAACTAAATCCATGCTTATCACAACCAGGCAAAAAAGACAATCTCACTCTTAAGTTTCCTCCTGTACAGCTTAAAAATGAACCCGTTGAACAGGTTACATGCCTCAAAGTGCTAGGAATAACGATTGATAACAATATGAGTTGGCAAGCTCACATAACCTCACTATGCAAAAAAGTTTCACAGAAAGTTTATCAACTCTCCAAAATCAAACGCTTCCTCGACCTGCATTCACGCAAGCTTTTTCCAGTCTCATATTCAATCGTACATAGACTATGGATCTACTCTATGGGACTGTACTAGCGCTAACACTCTCAAACCATTGTTAAGCCTGCACAAGCGAGCACTCAAATTAGTCCTCCTAAAAAGCAGTAGTCTTCTGGACTCGGACTATAAAAAGATTCAAGTTCTCCATTAAGTCTGAGATTAGAATACAACAAAGGGATCATAATGCACAAGATTGTGTCTGGGAAGGCACCCTCAACATTAGTTCACAGATTCTCAATAAATTCCTCAAGGACTCTACCCAAACTTCATGTCCCTGTTCCTAGAATTGACTTATTCAAATCCAGTTTAACATATTCAGGTTCCTGTCAATGGAACTCGCTCCCTGAATCAACCAAACAACGCCAATGCATATCAACCTTCAAACACCATTATTTCAACCATCTTATGTGCCAGTACTTGCATACTCCGCCATAAATCCACCACCAATCACCACCACCCTCTTTGCCTTATGCATGTACCTGACTATTTAGAAAGTGTTTTTGTACTTGAAATGCACATGTATGTTTTGTTTAGTATGTCTTATATGAGTACATGTATGTGTGTGTGTGTGCGTGTGTGTTTCCTACTACCTCCTGCCCTCTTGTCATTCTGTCGAAATGCTTGTGTTCTTATGTGACTTTCTCTCTCTCTCTCTCTCTCTCTCTCTCTCTCTCTCTCTCTCTCTCTCTCTCTCACGGTTTTGCTGGAATGATTTGATTTTTTATCCATATGATGTCCCTTCCTACCCGTGGCGACTGGGCTATCATTATGCATTTCCCACCTCCATTTGTGCTTTATTTCTTCCCCCCCCCCCCCCCCTCCCCCGGTGTTCAAAATTGATTGTTTTGTATCTCTTTGGAATTTTTTGATTGTCAGATTGTTCTAAACATGCTCTCTTATCGCACCCACTCTAGCCTCTCTCTCCCCCACCCTCTCTCTCTCCTCCCTCCCACCCTCTCTCTCTCTCTCTCCCCCTCTCTCTCTCTCTCTTGCAGGCTTACCCCGCACTCCCTTCGCTCCTGCGTCCTCTCTCTCTCTCTCTCTCTCTCTCTCTCTCTCTCTCTCTCTCTCTCTCTCTCTCTTTTTTTTTCCCTTTTTAAATTTTAATCCCCTATTGTATTGTAGTTCTAGTCACTTTTGCATGCTTCCTTTGTTGCCTTTTATTTTATATTGTTGACCCTACACAGGGCGAGGACTGGATGTAAAAGAGCACATCAGTGCTTATCTATTATCCTCGTAAATAAAGAATTTTGTCTTGTCTTGTCTCTCTCTCTCTCTCTTCTCTCTCTCTCTCTCTCTCTCTCCTCTCTCTCTCTCTCTGTATGTGTATGTGTGTGAATTTTTTTTAACCTTTGTTATGACTTAGTTACCAGTGTTGTATTTCATTTGATGAAATTTTGATGAAAACAAGCCAATGTTTTGGGGATGTTTGGCGTTATTGCTATCACTGACATTGTGTATTCTCATTTCTTTACATCTTTCCTACCAGATAAAGTGATATACTTTATATAGATAAATGCGTCATGCTGCTGTCCAATCTTTGCAATGGCCTACCTTTGGTACGCTGTTGCAAATATTACAGCAACATACCATATTGTGAAGAATACATACGCAACTTTTTATATTTGTGTCGGTGTGTTTGCTTATGTGTTCTTGGAAATTAACTGTGTTGGTTTGGGGCATGCACATGTGACAGTACACATGTATACGTATGTATGTGACTATGGAGGCATTTGTGTGTGTGTGTGTGTGTGTGTGTGTGTGTGTGTGTGTGCGTTTTCGCTTGCTCATATGTTTGTATGTGGTGGGGATGGGGTATTTCACTCTTCTACACGTTCTGCAATTTCTGTGCTTGTAATTTACTCTTTTCTGGCTTCTGTGTCTCTGCCTTTACTTGTTCTTGTAAAAAAAGTTTTTACACTTTATTTCTATTCCTTACTATCGTCCATTGGTTTTCCACCTTTCTGGTCACTCCAGCTGTCTTCACACTTTTTCATCTTTTCTTCTCTCATGGAAATGATGGTGGAGAAATGGGACGGAATGGTGTGTCAGGTGTGTGGAGGTATGGTGAGTGTGCAATTTGTTTGCTTATGGTTTATTTTTTAGACGGCGATTGGGAGGGAGGGGGGAGGGGGGGGGGGGGGGGTTGGCAAAGGGAGGACAGCTGATCAATATTTTTGTCTTCTATATTGAAACGTGTTTCTGGATGTGTGCGTTTTGTGTTTGCGAACTTTTTTGTTAACCTTTCTTATGACTATGTATTTATGTGTGTGTAGTGTATGTGGTGTGTGTGTGTGTGTGTCTTCGCTTGCTCATGCGTTTGTATTTGGGGGATGGGGGTCTTTCACTCTTGTTTTTTTAGGGGAGGGGGGGGGAGGGAGGACAGCTGATCAATATGTCTTCTATATTGAAATGTTTCTCTCTCTCTCTCTCTCTCTCTCTCTCTCTCTCTCTCTCTCTCTCTCTCTCTCTCCCTAATGTGTGTGTGTGAATTTTTGTAACCTTTATCACTTACAGTATCCAGTGTTGTATTTCTTTTGAAATTTTGATGAAAACCAAACCAAGGCTTTGGGGAATGTGTTTGATGGCGTTATTACTATCACATTGCGTATTCTCATTTCTTGACGTCTTTACTGCCAGATACAGTGTTATACTTTACAGAAATATAAGCGTCGTGCTGCTGTCCAATCTTTGTAATGGCCTACCTTTGGTACGCTGTGGCAAATACAGCTACATACCGAGTGTGCGGTTTTTGTTTTGTTTTCTAAAGTAAGGTGGGGGAGGGGGCAAAGGGAGGAAGTGGGTGTGGGGGTGTGGGTGTGTTTGTGTGTGTTTGTGTGTGTGTGTGTGATTTCTTTTTGCCTTTTCGTATGACATACAGTATCCAGTGTTGTATTTCACTTGATGAAATGATGAAGAGAGAACCCATGCTTTGGGGAATGTGTATGAGGGTGTTATTACAAAAACTGACGTTGTATATTGTTTCTTGACATATTTGCTGCCAGATAGTGTTATACTTTATAGAAATATAAGCGTCATGCTGCTGTCCAATCTTTGTAATGGCCTACCTTTGGTACGCTGTTGCAAATATTACAGCAACATACCATATTGTGAAGAGAAGATAAGGATTGTTGTTTTTGTCAGTGTGTTTGCCTATGTGTTCTTAGAAATTGGCTTTTGTGTTGGTTTTGTGTGTGTACCTTTGACTGTGCGCATGTGGAGGCATAGTGTGTATATATTTGGGGGTGGGTGGGTGGTGTTTGTGTGGTGTGTGTTTCTGTGTGTATTGGGGGGGGGGGGGGGGGGGTTTGTGTGGCGTTTGTGAGTGTTCGCTTGCACATTTTGCGTTTGTATTGGGAGGGGGGGGTCTCTCTCTCTCTCTCTCTCTCTCTCTCTCTCTCTCTCTCTCTTCTCTCTCTCTCTCTCTCTCTCTATATATATATTATATGTGTGTGTGAATTTTTTAACCTTTGTTATAACTTACAGTTACCAGTGTTGTATTTCATTTGAAATTTTGAAAACAAAGGCAATGTTTTGGGGATGTTTGATGGTGTTATTACTATCATTGTCATTGTGTATTCTCATTTCGTTACATCTTTCCTACCAGATAAAGTGATATACTTTATATAGATAAATGCGTCATGCTGCTGCCCAATCTTTGCAATGGCCTACCTTTGGTACGCTGTTGCAAATATTACAACATACCATATTGTGAAGAGTACATAAGCAACTTTTTATATTTGTGTCGGTGTGTTTGCTTATGTGTTCTTAGAAATTATTGTGTTGGTTTGGGGCATGCACATGTGACAGTACACATGTATACGTATGTATGACTAAAAGACAAAATGAAGACAGCTGATCACAACTTTTGTCTTCTATATTGAAGTGTGTGCGTGCGCGCGCGGGCGCGCGCACGTGTGTGTGTGTGAATTTTTGTTGCCTTTCTTCTGACTTACAGTATCCAGTGTTGTATTTCATTTGATGAAATGTTGATGAAAACCAAACCAAGGCTTTAGGGATTGTGTTTGATGTCGTTATAACTATCGCTGATATCGTGCATTTATATTTCTTGACATCTTTGGTGCCAGATAGTGTTATACTTTATACAAATAAATGCGTCATGCTGCTGTCCAATCTTTGCAATGACCTGCCTTTGGTACGTTGTTGCAAATATTACAGCAACATACTATATTGTGAAGACTACATAAGCGATTAAAAAAATCACGTTTTTGCCTAGATGCTTTTAGAAATCAGCTTTTGTGTTGGTTCTGTGTGTGTTCATGTGACATGTGATAATATATATATATATATATATATATATATATATATATATATATATATATATATATATTATGTGTGTGTGTACGCGCTTGTGTGGGCATTATATATATATATATATATATATATATATATATATATATATATATATAATCCTATTTTAAACTGGTATATATATATATATATACCAGTTTAAAACAAGGTTTTAAAATGAAAAAGGTAAGACCTACAAGCTTGTTTCAAGCTAAAAGCGCTCTCCTCAGGGTATACAATTTGGGCACGCCACCGGTGTTATATATTGTGGCGTGTGGGCGTGTGAGCTCTGCGCGTGCGGCACGTGGCCCGCCGGCTTTTCTTTTTTGGGGTGCGCTCGGGGGGGTGGGGGCGTGCCACGGAATGGTGCATTGAGCTCTGTGCGTGCGGCACGTGGTCTGCCGGTTTTTCTTTTTTGGGGCGCGTTCAGGGGGGACGTGTTAGGAATGATGCATTGACAAAGATTTCCATTTATGCCTGCAATTGTTTACCATTTCTACTTTAGAGTTCAGGGATGCTAGGTGGGGTTTACATAGTATCAGCCACTTTTCTGTAGTACATAAGTTGCATTTTTTAGAAATGTTGTATGATGTTGCTCTTTTTATAATTTTCCATGATATGTTGTAGTCTATTTTCTTATCTTTAAGCTTCCAAATATGTTTACTTAATTCTGTTTGGTTTTTATATTTTTCATTTTTGGACTGTTTATGGTTTGCATATCTGGTTTTAAAGTGGTTTGCCGTAATCCCTATGTATGTTTCTTTATCACTGTCTGTTGTTACCGTAGCTTGGTACACAATGTTGTTGTAGAGGCATTTGTTATTCAGAGGGCACTGGTCTTTTTTGTGCAATTACAAGATTTCCTTTCGTCACCCTCTTTGGTTGTATTATTTTTAGTTTTATTGGAAGAATCAATTATATTAAGGTTGGGCATACATGAGTATGATAGCTTGACGGTGTTTTTATTGAATATTTTAGACAGTACATGTTCTTTTGGGAATGAAGTTTTAAGGATTCTGAGGAATTCTTTTCCTACGTTAGTTTTTGTTCCTCCATCATATGGAGGGTTATACCATAATTTTTCTTTTCCTGTTGCTGTTCATGTTGTTATCTGGGTTATATTGTAATTTGTAGTTGTAGCCACTTTTTTTCAGCGCCTCTTGGTATTCGGCTGCTGCGCTGTTAAATTCTTTCTCATTGCATGATAGTTTAGATAATCTTTTGTTTATACCATTAGGTATGGTTTTCAAAATGGAGGGTGGATGGTTACTTTTGATGTCTACGTAGACAGGTATGTCATTAGGTTTTTTGTATGGTTTGTATGTATGGTCCTTAAGGTCTAATGTTATGTCTAAATAATTTACTATTTTGTTGGCTTCTACTGTGATTTTTAGGTTGTGGCTTTGAAAAAGTTTACAAAGTTCTTTTTTCTTGTTTTCAATGATTTTTGGTTTATTGTTTAACATGGCAAGGCCATCATCTCTGTATAAGCCAACCTGTTTACCAAGTATTTTTTTGTATATGAGACAACATGAAAAGTCAAACTAATTCACAAGTTTCCGCTCCATCATAAGATCCCATCGTGACATCGAATGTGGAGTTTCTGCTGTTTTTTTTTATCCAAGTTTCATTGTTGCTATGAAGAAGGGTTTTCTTAGTGTGGAAAATGATTTTCATCTCAGAATCTGTTATATTTGTATATTTGTTGGCAAACCTTAGTGCTTTAGCAAGTAATTCCTCATCAATAGAGGGATAGAAATCCACTATGTCAAAAGTAATGAACACTGTATTTTTCTGTTTGTTCAATTCTTTAAACCATTGGATAACTTCATAGCTATTTTTCCAGAGGTTGTATTCAGTGTTTGTTTTTATGTCCCCTGTTGCCTTTTCCAGGATTTGTTTGCTAATTTTGCCTAATTCGGATTTTGATGGGTTTATTAGTCTACATGTAGGGTTGTTGTGGAAGTTAGGTTTGGGTCTTTAAGGGTTATAAAAACTTCTTTTATTGCTGTTGCTTCTATGCTATCACCCAAATCCATCTGGTGCACAAGTTCTTTTTCTTTTTTGCAGATGTTGTCATAAGTAGTCTTATCAGCTTTTTTTTAATAGTTTTTCTGAATATTTTTGTTGAGTTGAGAGTACTCATTAGGTTCCATTTTACAGAAATTGCTTGTCTTGTCAGCCTTTATGAATATGTTTTTGTCATTTTGGATTTGCTTTATGTTATTATTCAATCTTGTTTGGAAATTATTATGTGGTTTTCTAAATTCAATATTAGCTATTAGTTTTTTCATGCTTTCTTCAAAAGGTTTCATTTCCTCTATTACAGGTGGAGATCTCCATGACTTGAACCCATAAGTTTTTTATCTTCCTTTTTAGCATCTGGATTCAAAAAGAACGCTTTCCATCTCATATTGCGCACAAATATTTCAGTTTGCTCTATGAGCTTCTTTATGTACAGTTGTGGATTAGAAAAAGGTATATTTTTGATGGACTGCCCAAAGTTAATCTTCTCCATTTTAAGTTTAGATTCTGTTAGGCCACAGTGCTCAACGTGAGGAGCAATCAATAAAATTAGAGTCAAAACGCCACTCAGAATGCCGAAAGTGCTCAACCAAGCAGGGAGCGACAACCAAGCAGGGAGCGACATAGCTTGTAGGTCTTACCTTTTTCATTTTAAAACCTTGTTTTAAACTGGTATGTCGCTCCCTGCTTGGTTGAGCACTTTCGGCATTCTGAGTGGCGTTTTGACTCATATATATATATATATTATATATATTATGTTTGTGGGTGTGTTCGCCTATGGACGTGCTTGTATGTATTAACGGACGACGGGTGGGGGGGTCTTTCGCTCTTCTCTCTCTCTCTCTCTCTCTCTCTCTCTCTCTCTCTCTCTCTCTCTCTCTCTTTCTCTTTCTTTCTCCCTTATGTGTGTGTGTGAATTTTTGTAACCTTTGTTATAACTTACAGTATCCAGTGTTGTATTTCTTTTGATGAAATTTTGTTGAAAACCAAACCAAGGCTTTGGGGAATGCGTTTGAAGGCGTTATTACTATCACTGACATTGTGTATTCTCATTTCTTGACGTCTTCACTGCCAGATACAGTGTTATACTTTACAGAAATATATAGGCGTCATGCTGCTGTCCAATCTTTGTAATGGCCTACCTTTGGTACGCTGTTGCAAATATTACAGCAACATACCGAGTGTGCGTTTTTTGTTTTTATTCCTAAAGTAAGGTGGGCGGAGGGGGTCTTTCGCTCTTCTACACCTTTTGGAATTTCTGTGCGAGCAATTTCCTCATTTCTGTGCTTCTCTGTGACTGCCTTCACTTGCGCCTGTAGTTTATTTTTACATTTCATTCTTATTGCTTACTATCGTCCATTGTTTTCCTGCCTTAATGGTCCATTCAGCTGTCTTCACACTTTTCGTCTTTTCTTCCATCATGGAAATGGTGATGATGGACAAATCGGATGAAATGGATTGTCTGAGAAAGGTGTGTGGAGGTATGGTGAGTGTGCAAATGTTATTTTATTTTTTAAAGGGGGATGGGTGGGTAAAGGGAGGACAACAGATCAATATTTTTGTCTTCTATCTTGTGTGTGTGTGTGTGTGTGTATGTGTGTGTGTGAGAGAGATTTTTGTACCTTAGGACATACAGTATGCAGTGTTGTATTTCACTTGAAGTATTGATGAAAAGAAAACGAATGCTTTGGAGACTGTGTGTGATGGTGTCATTACTATCTCTGACATTGTATATTGTTTTCTTGAAATCTTTAGTGCCACAGTGTTATACTTTATAGAAATATAAGCGTCATGCTGCTGTCCAATCTTTGCAATGGCCTACCTTTGGTACGCGGTTGCAAATATTACAGCAACATACCATATTGTAAAAAGTACAAAAGCAATTTAAAAAAATGTTTTTGTCAGCGTGTTTACCTATATGTTCTTAAAAATTAGCTTTTGTGTATGTACATGTGACTGTGCGCGTGCGCGCGTGGGTGTGTGTGAGTGCGTGTGCGCGTGCTTGCGAATGTTGCATGTGGTGAGGATGGGGCATTTCACTCTTCTACACCTTCTTCTGGAAAATCTGTCCTTGAAATTTCGTCTTTCTGCGCTTCTCTGTGACTCTGCCTTTACTCGTTTCTCTAATTTTATTTTTACATTTTATTCTTATTCCTTACTATCGTCCATTGTTTTCCTGCCTTTCTGGTCCATTCAGCTGTCTTCACACTTTTTCATCTTTTCTTCCCTCGTGGAAATGGTGATGATGGACAAATCAGACGTAATGGTGTGTGTCTCAGAGATGTGTGGAGGCCTGGTGAGTGTGCAGTTTGTTTGCTTATTTTATTTTTCAGAAGTGTTGTTGGGGGAGGGAGGGGATAGTTTGAGGACAGTCGATCAATATTTTTGTCTTCTATATTGAAATTGTGTGTGTGTGTGAGAATATTATTTTTACCTTATGACTTGGTATCCAGTGTTGTATTTCACTTGATGAAATGTTGAAGATAAAAACCAATGCTTTGGGGAATGTGTACGATTGTGTTATTACTATCACTGACATTGTGAATTCTTTTTTCTTGACAAATCTAGTGCCAGATACAGTGTTGTACTTGAAAGAAACATAAGCGTCATGCTGCTGTCCAATCTTTGCAATGGCCTACCTTTGGTACGCTGTTGCAAATATTACAGCAACATACCATATTGTGAAGAGTACATAAGCAATTCTTTTAATGTTTGTGTCAGCTTGTTTGCCTATGTGTTCTTGAAAAAATAGCTTTTGTGTTGATTTTGTGCATAATACATGTGACTGTGCACTTGTGCAGGCATTATGTATGTGTGTGTGTGTATATATATATATATACGCGCACACACACACACACACACACACACACACACACACACACACACACACACACACACACACGTGTGTGTGTGTGTGTGTTTGTGAGTATGTTCGTCTGTGGACGTGCTTGTATGTGCTGTGGTATTGGGGGGGGGGGGGGGGCGTCTTTCGCTCTTATACACCTTCCTTACTATCGTCCATTGTTGGTCCATTCTGCTGTCTTCACACTTTTTTACACCTTCCTTACTATCGTCCATTGTTGGTCCATTCTGCTGTCTTCACACTTTCTTACACCTTCCTTACTATCGTCCATTGTTGGTCCATTCTGCTGTCTTCACACTTTTTTACACCTTCCTTACTATCGTCCATTGTTGGTCCATTCTGCTGTCTTCACACTTTTTTACACCTTCCTTACTATCGTCCATTGTTGGTCCATTCTGCTGTCTTCACACTTTTTTTTCACCTTCCTTACTATCGTCCATTGTTGGTCCATTCTGCTGTCTTCACACTTTTTTTCATCTTTTCTCCCCTCCAGGAAATGGTGATGGACAAATCGGAATGGTGTGTGTGTCTGAGAAAGGTGTGTGGAGGTATGGTGAGTGTGCAAATTGCTATTTTATTAAAGGGGGATGAATGGTTAAAAGGAGGATAACTGGTCAATATTTTTGTATCATCGTGTGTGTGTGTGTGTGTGTGCAGTTATTATATTTTATAGGTCAAGGAGGACAACTGATCAATTTTTGTATCTATCTTTGTGTGTGTGTGAATTTTTTTTACCTTATGACATACATTATCCAGTGTTGTATTTCACTTCATGAAATGTAAAAGAAAAGAAAACCAATGGTTTGGAAAGTGTGTGATGGTGTTAAAACTATCACTGGCATTGTGTATCCTTATTTCTTGACATCGTTAGTGTCAGAGACGGTGTTGTACTTTATAGAAATATAAGCGTCATGCTGCTGTCCAGTCTTTGCAATTGCCTACCTTTGGTACGCTGTTGCAAATAATTATTACAGCAACATACCATATTGTGAAGAGTACATAAGCAGTTTAAAAAAACATGTTTTTGCCTATATGCTTTCAGTAATTAGCTTTTGTGTTCTGTTTGTATACATGTGACTGTGTGTGTGTGTGTGTGTGCGCGCGCGCGCGGTGGGCGCGCGCGCAGCGCGCGTGTGTGTGTGTGTGTGTGTGTGAGTGTGTTCACTAGTGCATGTGTTTGCATGGGGTGGGGATGGTGCATTTCACTCTTGTACATCTGGAAATTCTGTGCTAGTAATTTCCTCTATTCTGTGCTTCTCTGTGACTGCCTTCACATGTTTCTGTAATTTTATTTTTACATTTTAATCCTTACTATCATCCATTGTTTTTCTGCCTTTCGGGTCCATTCGGCTGTCTTAACGCTTTTTCATCTTTTCTTCCTTCGTGGAAATGGTGATGGACAAATCGGACGGAATGGAGTGTGTGTCTGAGAAGTGTGTGGAGGCCTAGTGAGTGTGCTGTTTGCATTTTTTTTTTCAGAGGAAGGGGTGGGGGGGGGGGGGGGGGGGGGGGGGTGAGGGGGCAAAGCGTGGACAGTTTTCAAAATTTTTGTCGTCTATATGGAAACGTTTCTGGAGGGTGTGTGTGTCCTTCATTTAAGTCTATCCACTATTCGTGATATTAGACAACGGGTGGATATTGGAGGGTGCGTGTGTGTGTGTGATTTCTTTCTTTTTAACCTTTGTTATGACAATCATACAGTATCCAGTGTTGTACTTCATTAGATGAAATGTTAAGAGAAAACCAGTGCTTTGGGGAATGTGTTGTGGTGTCATTACTAAAACTGACATTTTGTTTGCTTCTTTCTCGACATCTTTGGTGCCACATAGAGTGTTATACTTTATAGAAATATAAGCGTCATGCTGCTGTCCAATCTTTACAATCGCCTACCTTTGGTACGCAGTTGCAAATATTACAGCAACATACCATACTGTGAAGAGTACATAAGCAATTTTTTTTATGTTTGTCAGTGTGTTTGCCTATGTGTTCTTGGGAAAAATAGCTTTTGCGTTGGTTTTGTACATAATACATTTGACTGTGCGCTTGTGCAGGAATTATATATATATATATATATATATGTATGTGTATTTGTATACACGCACACACACGCACACGCGTGGTGTGTGTTTGTGAGTGTTTGCCTGTGGACATTTTTGTATGTGGTGGTAGTAGGTGTGGGGGGGGGGGGGGGTCAATTGCCCTTCTCCACCCTCTGGAATTTCTGTGCTAGTAAATTCTTTTCTGTGCTTCTCTGTGACTCTGCCTTCACTTGTTCCTGTATTATTTTTACATTTCATTCTTATTCCTTACTATCGTCCATTGTTTTCCGGGCTTTCTGATCCATCCAGCTGTCTTCACACTTTTTCATCTTTCTTCCCTCATGGAAATGGTGATGATGGAGAACTCGGACGGAAGGGAGTGTGTGTGTGAGAGGTATGTGGAGGCATGGTGAGTGTGCAATTGTTCTATTTTTTAAAGGGGGATGGGTGGGTAAAGGGAGGACAACTGATCAATATTTTTGTCTTCTATCTTGTGTGTGTGTGTGTGTGTGTGTTTTTTTTTTACCTTTCTTATGACATACAGTATCCAGTGTTGTATTTCACTTGATGAAATTTTGATGAAAAGAAAACCCAATGTTTTTGAAAGTGTGTGGGATGGTGTCATTACCATCACTGACATTGTGTATTCTTATTTGTTGACATCTTTAGTGCCAGAGACGGTGTTATACTTTATAGAAATATAAGCGTCATGCTGCTGTCCAATCTTTGCCGTGGCCTGCCTTTTGGTGCGCTGTTGCAAATATTACAGCAACATGCCATGTTGTGAAGAGTGCATAAGCAATTTTTGTTAATGTTTTTCTTAGTGCTTACCTATGTGGTCTTACACATGAGCTTTTCTTATTCCTTACTATCGTCCATTGTTTTTCTGGTCCATTCAGCTGTCTTCACACTTTTTGATCTTTCTTCCCCCGTTGAAATGGTGATGCACAAATCGGACGGAGGAGTGTGTGTCTGAGAGCTGTGTGGAGGCATAGTGTGTGCGCAGTTTGTTATTGCTTTATATTTAAACGGGGGGGGGGGGGGGGGGGGGTCAAGGAAGGACAGCTGATCAATATTTTTTTTTCTTCCATCTTGTGTGTGTGTAAAATTTTTTTCACCTTATGACTTACAGTATCCAGTGTTGTATTTTATTTGAAATTTTGAAAAAAAGAAAACCAATGCCTTGGAAAGTGCATGTTATGGTGTCATTACTATCACTGACATTGTGTATTACTATTTGTTGACATCTTTAGTGCCAGATGCAGTGTTATACTTGATAGAAATATAAGCGTCATGCTGCTGTCCAATCTTTGTAATGGCCTACTTTTGGTACGCTGTTGCAAATATTACAGCCACATACCATGTTGTGAAGAGTATATAAGCATTTTTTTTATGTTTTTATCAGTGTTTACCTATATGTTCTTACAAATTAGCTTTTGTATATGTACATGTGACTGTGCGCATGCGTGTGTGTGTGTGTGCTTGCTTGCGAATGTGTTTGCATGTGGTGAGGATGGGATATTTCACTCTTCTAAACCTGGAAAATCTGTCCTTGTAATTTCCGTCTTCTCTGCCTTTACTTGTTCCCGTAATTTTATTTTTACATTTTATTCTTATTGCGTATTATCGTCCATTGTTTTCCTGCCTTTCTGGTCCATTCAGCTGTCTTCACACTTTTTCATCTTTTCTTCCCTCATGGAAATGGTGATGGACAAATCGGTCGAATGGTGTGTGTGTCTGAGAGATGTGTATGGAGGCCTGGTGAGTGTGCAGTTTGTTAGCGTATTTTATTTTTCAGAGGGGATGTTAGGGGAGGGAGGCGGTAAATTGAGGACAGCTGATCAATATTTTTGTCTTCTATATTGAAATTGTGTGATTTTTTTTTAACCTTCTTTATGACTTGCTATCCAGTGTTGTATTTCACTTGATCAAATGTTGAATAGAAACCCAATGCTTTGGGGAATGTGTATGATTGTGTTATTACTATCACTGATATTGTGTATTTTATTTCTTGACAGATTTAGTGCCAGATACAGTGTTGTGTACATACCATATTGTAAAGAGTACATAAGCAATTTTTTATGTTTGTGTCAGCTTGTTTGACTGTTCTTTGAAAAAAAAAAGCTTTTGTGTTGGTTTTGTGCATAGTACATGTGACTGTGCGCTTGTGCAGGCATTATATATGTTACAGTAAAGTTGTGAAATCGGTAAATTCGTGAATTTCCTGACATTTTCAGTAAATTCATGAACTTACTGTTTCACTCAGGGAATTCACGAATTCCCTGTAAATTCCAGGAAATTCACGAATTTCCTGAAGCAGAGGTCCAATAATTTCATGAATTTACTGTCTGTCTGAAAATGTTGAAAAGAAAACCAATGCTTTGGGGAATGTGTATGATGGTGTTATTACTATCACTGACATTGTGTATTCTTATTTCTTGACAAATTTATAATTTATTAGTGCCATATACAGGTGTTATGCTAATACAAATCAGTGTCATGCTGCTGTCCAATCTTTACAATGACCTGCCTTTGGTACGCTGTTGCAAATTTTACAGCAGCATACCATATTGTGAAGAGTGCACACGTCACATTTTTATGTTTGTGTCGGTGTGTTTGCCAATGTGGTCTTAGAAATAAAGTTTAGTTTTGGTTTTGTGCATGTACACGTGACTGCGCATGTGTGCATGTGATTGTGCGCATGCGGAGGCATTTGTCTGTGTGGGCTTCTCTCTCTCTCTCTCTCTCTCTCTCTCTCTCTCTCTCTCTCTCTCTCTCTCTCTGTGCGTGCGTGCGTATTCATAAGTCTCTCTCTCTCTGCATGCGTGTCATTTCATAAGTAAGCATGAGTGCACATGAATACGCGCACACACACACACACACACACGCGCACGCACACACACACACACACACACACACACACACACACACACACACACACACACACAACACACACACACACACTCTTTCAGTCCACGCCGCTAATAACGAATCGCCGGGGACATTCAAAATTGCCGCCTTATATCCGACTTTCGTTAAACCGACGCGCCGGTTCTATATGGTTGCCTCGTTATATTCGGCGTGACCTCCCCCCCCCCTCCCACGTACCCACCCTTACCCAAACGCATGTGCGCGCGCACACGTGTGTGCCGGCAGACATGGGTAATAATCGAGCTCATTTCCTAGGCCGTTATATACACTATTTTTTTTAAAAAGCATACTTTTGTTGAACAAAATTTATTTCAAATTTCATGAATTTAGCAAAAATCGATTGAAATCGTTTCACAACAGAAATTTGTTTCAAAGGTCAGTAATTGCAGTTTCATTTCCAGTGTCTGTACAGTTCACATCGCCGATACACACTGTTCCAGGCAGCGAGGACTCGGTCAGGGGTATGTCCACCATCTGCAGCAACAACGGCTCGGCGCCTGGCTGGCATGGAGCGGACCACATTGCGGATCACCTCTGCTGGCATGGTGTCCCAGTCCTCCTGGAGGGCGATGAACTGCTTGTTGACGTTGACAGGAGCGTGCACTCGCGCTCGGACTCGTCTGTCCAGTTCATCACGTATGTGCTCAATGGGGTCGAGATCTGGCGACACTGAGAGCCAAGCAAGAACGATGTTGTTGTTGGCGAGGGTTTGCATTAGTCGCACAGTATGAGGCCTGGTGTCGTTCTGTTGGAACAGTGTGCGAGGCCACATACCGCTGGGCGTTCAGCGTGCCTCGGACTCGCACCAGAGGACTCCTGCCAGCATAGTGGATGGCCGCCCATACCATGACGCCTCCACCACCATGGGCAGGTGCCTCATTCACGCAGTTCTGGTCAAAGTGCTCGCCATGTCTGCCGGTACACCCTCCTCCTCCTCCTGTCATGGCGCTGGAGCAGGAAGAAAGACTCGTCAGAAAACCAGACCCTGTTCCAGTGGTTCCTGAGGGTCCAAGCATGATGCTGAGTTGCCCACTGCAGCCTGTTCCCATGACACTGAGGACAGGTCCTCGGACAGGTCTGCAAGCCCAGAGCCCTGCAGCATGCAGGCGATTCCGAACCGTCTGGTCAGAGATTTATTGACCTCCGGGTAATTGCTGGGCAGTTAGCGAGGCTGACTGAAAGCGATTTTGCGGGTGCTTTGACCCGGATGTAGCGGTCTTGAGCTGGAGTTGTTGCCAAAGGTCTTCCAGAGCGTGTTCGGTCTGCTGTTGAGCCGCTGATGTGATGACGAATCGGAAGCCAGCTGAGGGTGCTCTGACTCACGGTGAAGTGTCGGGCGACTTCAGGCTGACTTTGCCCAGCTTGCAAACGCCACAGTGCGTTCTCACGCACTTGCTGATCGAGTCACAAAATCTTTGCACTTTGTATTGACGGACTGCTTTCCTGAGAATGACTCTTCATCTTCAAATCTTCAAATCAATCGTCACGTCGTCTCCATAGACTTAAGTGACTCGGGTGTGCGCATTTGTTAAAAAAAAATCCTTTCTTGTTTAAAAGACAACATTCATACCCTCCCCCAACTTACCTACCGGCTAGCCTAACAAAAATTTAAAAAAAGAACCCAGGTTAGTGTGGAGCTGCAGGAAGGCTACCCACGTTCACCTTTTCAAGAGGGGTTACCCGCTCCCTATCCTGCCCCAGAACAAGCATTAGGCTAGTCCAGGCCCGCCAACCATTCACACACACCTTCCACACGACAACACATACATTGGCTGTATTATAAAAGTAAAGTTTGCTGAGCTCCCTCCTGAAATGTGCCAGAGAGGGGGCCTCGGCTGCAGCTGCCGGTAGAGAATTCCAAACTGGGATGGTGCGGTGAAAGAAGCGATACTTTAGAACGTCGGTTTTTTTTTTTTTAATCTAAGGTGGCGGAATTTCTTGGAGTGGCTGGCTCTTGTTCTGGCGGATGCTGGTGTCGGGTACTCCTCTGGGGGAATGTCCACAAGGTTGTTCAGACTTGTAGAACATTGTTAGTTGGGCTTTCGTCCTCCTGGACTCCAGGGATTCCCGTTTGAGGTCAGTGAGCTTACCAGTAACGCTACAGGTGTAGTCATAGCGGTTGGTGACGTATCTGGCTGCTCTCCTCTGTACTGCTTCTATCTGTCTAGTTTTGTCTGCAAGCGAACTTTGTTGCGATTGTATCGGGCTTTGGTGAGACCAAAGCTAGATTATGGGTGTGTGGTATATGGTTCTGCACGAAAGTCTTGCCTCAAAGCTCTTGATCCAATTCATCAAGGACTGCGGATTGCTCTGGGAGCACTTTGCACATCTCCAAAAGAGTTTGTATGTTGAATCTGGTGAACCCCCTCTGGAGCTAAGGAGGTTGCGTCTTTCCATGAATTACTACCTGAAACTGAGGGCTAATCCAGAAAACCCTGCCTATGATATGAACCCGCCTTTTAAAGCCAAATGAGATTCCTCCACTAGGTATTCGTATTTTGCCCCACTTCGGGGCAGCTGGAATTGATCTTGATGCTGTTGATGACGGTCCATTACAGACTGATTTTCCTCCTTGGAAAGTCGCCAATCCAGAGATTAATTTATATTTAACTCAATTTCGAAAGGAGGTCACCTCGAGTGCTGCATATAAACAACTTTATCTTGGGCAATGTGAACTTTATAAAGATTTTATCAAGATTTTTACTGATGGTTCTAAAAAAGGTGAGAGGGCTGCAGCTGCCAGTGTGTGTGATAACAATTTTCAGGAGCCTACTTTAAGATTGCGGGATTGGTCGTCTGTTTATACTGCTGAACTGAAGGCTTTTACATCTGGCCCTCAGTGCGGTGTCCAGGTCAGATCAGAATGATTTCCTTATTTTATCGGATTCATTGTCGGCATTGTCGGCTTTATCGACAAGAGAAGTGTCACATCCAGTTTTGGCTGATATTCATGATCTTCATACTCAGCTTGTCTCTTCGGGAAAGCATATAGTTTTCTTGTGGGTCCCAGCCACATGGGAATCTATGGTAACTCGGTGGTGGACAAAGCAGCCAAACAAGCTCTCGGTGCAAGTCTTTCCAGGAGGCATATGCAGTTTGTTCCTCACTCTGATCTTCGTCATAAATCTAGTTTGTATTGTCGTGAATTGTGGCAGAATGAATGGTGTAATCAAATTCATAATAAATTGTTTAAAATTTGCCCAGATTTAACCAGTCCTTTCCCATCGGTGGTACGTAACCGTAAAGAGGAGTCGGTTTTGTCACGGTTACATATTGGGCACAGCTATATAACGCACAGTTGGATATTCAGAAGGGAAGACCCCCCATGGTGTGTTGCGTGTGACAGCTTGTTCAGTGTTAATCATTTTTTGACAGAATGTGCTGATTTGATGTGTATCAGAGAGAAGTTCTTTTCCATCAGTGATTTATCGGTTTTTCGTGAGATTTCAGATCTTATTTTTTCTTTTTTGAAAGAGGTAAACTTATTTTATAAAATATAGTGTTTTAATAATGTATACAGGTGTCGCCGGAGTTGAACAGATAATTGTGTTTTTGTCCTCATAAAGTTTAAACGATGTGTTAATACTAGTGTGGGTATTTGTATTTAGAGACTTAGATATGATAGCTGAGGTCCTGATTTGGCTCCTAGTAGTCCGCTGGACCCTATAAACACTAACTAACTAGTTTTGTCTGCGGTGGATGGGTTCCAGACTGTGCTGCAGTATTCGAGGTGGGGGCGAACTAGGGTCTTGTAGGCATTGGTCTTGGTTGCTGGTTCGCTACCCTCGGGTTCCGCCTCAGGAATCCTATCATGCTGCTGGCCTTTTCGGTGGAGCGGTTGATATGTCTGGTCCAGCTTAGATCTCTCGAGCTATTAACTCCCAGGTATTTTGATTCAGTTGTTCGTTCCAGGGTGTGACCTTTCAGTTTGTACCTAAATACGATGGGGTCCCTGGATCTGGTGCAGGATAGGGTGTTGCATTTCTGCAGGTCCATCTCTGTTCCCACTTGGACAGTGTGTTTGAGTCCTCCTGCAGTAAACGATAGTCGTTCTGGTTCCTGACTTCTCTGTAGACAATACAGTCATCAGCGAACAGCCTAGTTCTTGAGTGGAGTTGATCAGGGAGGTCGTTAATGAAGACCAGGAAGAGAAGAGGGTCCAAAACTGTGCCTTGTGGTACTCAACTGACAACTGGGGCCTGCTCGGACTTAGCGCCATCGACTACTATCAGCTGAGTACGATGGGACAAGAAGGCTCTTATCCATGCCAGGGTCGGTCCTCGAATACCATAGTGGTTCAGTTTCTTAAGGAGACGCTCATGGGGCACTTTGTCAAATGCTTTCGAAACGTCTAAGATGGTCATGTCAGTTTGGATCCCTTTGTCCAGACTAGAGGCGATCTCGTGTGACAGCGTGAGTTGTCTCACAGCTTCTTCTGATTCTGAAGCCGTGCTGGCAGTCCGTGAGTATGTTATGTTCTGTGAGGTGTTGCATGTTACTTGCTATGATGTGCTCCTGTAATTTGCAACATAGGCTGGTCAGTGAGACAGGTCTGTAATTTGCTGGGTTGTTCCTGTCCCCATTTTTGTTGACTGCTGTTACTTTAGCCATCTTCCAGTCCTCGGGAACACATCCCTCAGTTAGGGTGTTGGAAAAAAATCAATGTTAATATAGGCACTAGTTCGTCGGCGCACTCTTTCAGGACTCTTGCTGGAATTTCGTCCGGACCTGCTGCCTTGTGAGAGTTGATCTTCCGGAGTAACTGCCTCAATTCTTCCTCAGACACAGTGATGATGTTCATGGCTGGGGAGGGAATCCCAGTTGGAGATGGGATATTTCGAAGGTCTTCTTTGAAGACAGATTTGTACTGGTTGTTCAGGATGCTGGCTTTGTCTCTTCCGCGGAGAAAAGTCTCCCTAGGTGTCTCAGAGGGGCAATACCAGTGCTATCTTTCCTTAGTGTCCTCACATAGCTCCAGAATTTTTTCTGGTTGCTGCCATGGTTTTCAGAGTCGCCTTCTTCTGGGGGGTCGATCAGGTTGTTAATGTATTGCCAGTAGTTCCTACGCTCTTCCTTCTGTACCCGGGCCTTGGCTCTGGTGTACCTCTCCTTAACTGCTCGGTCGGAAGAAGACTTGTATTTGTTAAGAGTCGGAGTAGTTTCTTCCGTCTGTTCTTGACATGGGGTGTTATCCAGGGCCTGCCATTCATGTTGCCCCTTAACTGTTTTGTGGGAATATGATCATTGATGAGGGTGGTCAAGAGGGTCCGGAACTTCACCCATAGGTCGTTCACCCCCATACAGCTGGCTGCATCTTTGAATTCTTGATAGGATTCCTTCACCTTGTCTCTAATGGAGGTGAAATCTGCTCTTCTAAAAATGAGGACCTTCCTTGGTGGCTTCCTACAGAAGATTGGACAAAGGGACGACTCTACAAAGATAGTTTCACGGTCTGAAATCCTAGGAATGACTTTGACCTTGTTGATCAGTGATTTGTTGTTTGTGAAGAAGATATCGACAGTGGTGGCAGAATACTTGGCGATCCTTGTTGGTTCTAGGACCACTTGTTCTAGGTGGGCATCACTGGCTATGGTTAGCAACTCAGAAGAGAGGGTCGGCTGAGATGCATAGGGTTTTACTGGGAGGTTAAAGTCGCCTCCTACCTACACATGGGAGCCGTCTGGAATCTTCCGGAGGGTTTTTTTCCAGGTCTTTTAGACGGCCAGGACGTTGGTATGCTTGGGCCAGGTAAAAGGCACAGATGTAAAGGCTCCTGGCCCTTCTGGCCTTCACTCTCATCCACAGTATCTCACTATCCGACTCTTTGTCGGCCTTGAGCTCTTCCGGTTCGTCACTTTCTAACTCTGACGATACAAGGGTAAAGATTCCACCGTAGCTCTCTGAAGACCTATTCCTTGTATAAGGTTTATAACCTGATGGGAATACTTCATTCTCGTTCACGTCACCGTCCAACCATGACTCTGTACCAATGATGTCCGCCTGAGTGGCGTCAGCTATACTCTCCAGCTGAGCTTTCTTGTTGCGGACTGACTGGCATTTGAGTACGAGGATTCTCAAAGGGATGTCTCTGCGAGTACTTTGGTTATCGGCACTTTGCTTGGGGCATTCGGCCTTGGGTCTAGTAGGTGAGGATGTGGCCTTGGGGCTTGAAAAACTCGGGTCTCAACTGTAGATGTCGCTTACCGGGGAAGCAAGGGCTTTAAATGAGTTAGATGAGTCTAGGCTAGTTGAGTCAATGTGGAGGAGAAATTCGGAAGGCCACATTGCACGCATTCCCAAGAGACATTCTTTAATGTTTTGAAGACGGCGTCTGGCATTGCTAAACAATGCTGATGAAACCAGACATCACAAGAGTCGCAGCATACACTTGGGGCACGGTGATCCCATTTCACGGCCTTGGAACACACTCCACAGGGGAACTTTGGTGGCCTAGGTCCAGGATTACAATGGATGTCTCCAGAAAGGAGTAACCGTAGGAAGCTTGTCTTGTTCGGGCATTGGGTCATCTGGGTGGGAGCTGACTTTAACAGTTTCTTCAGCGAGCGACAGTACAATAG
This sequence comes from Conus ventricosus, assembly GCA_018398815.1. Taxonomy (NCBI): domain Eukaryota; kingdom Metazoa; phylum Mollusca; class Gastropoda; order Neogastropoda; family Conidae; genus Conus; species Conus ventricosus. The sequence continues at coordinate 20,419,386 of CM031605.1, forward strand.
AGCACTGCCGGGGCAATCTCTCTGCATGGGTAGATCACTCTTGATCATGAAAGTAACGGGAAAAGCAGGCACTGACCTTTCATCCTGACGAGCGTTGTCGTAGCATTGACGGAGAGGACTTGGTTCATAAGTTCTGGTTGAGCTGGAGCAGACTGGCAATTACAATTCCGTTGGATACTTATGAACTATAGTATATGTGTAGTGAAGGTGAGTCTCCACTTCTAGATGGATAAGTCTTGATCAATTAAGCCTTTCAAATAAGAGAATGACGTGAGAATCGGAACCTCGCGCATGCGCACACCCTCTCCTCACTGTGTGTATGGTTGGTTTGCCTTCCTTGAAACATTTCAATCATTAGAGAGGAGGAATGTGTGTGTTTGTGTGAGAGAAAGAGTGGGGTTCTTCTTCTTCCTTGATAACGACCACAACCAACTTGATTATTCTGTCACTTATGCAAGGGGTCCGAACAGAAGAAAAAAAAACTGGGCGTGGCTTTTACTGGAAACGGGAGGCCCTTGACACAAAGGTGTCGATGGTCTTGGCCTCTACAACGTCCTGGGGCAGTTCGTTCCAGTCCTTAATGGTACGAGGAAGGAACGCCTGCTGTCTATACAGCGTTCTGCACTGCGGAACGGTGAACTGCTGATCGTGACCGCGGCGGAGGTGCGGGGCGCAGGCTGGCTTTGATACCGTCTGTGCTGACCAGATCATTACGAATCTTGTACAGCATTGATAGGCGTGCTGTACGTCGTCTGTTCTGGAGGCTGGGCCACTTCAGTTCAAGCATGGCGGTGGGGCTTGAGGTGTTGTGGTAGCGCCTCATCGCGAAACGGGCTGCACTGCCTCAAGCTTGCTGATGTTCTGCTCTGTGTGTGGATCCCAGATGCTGCTGGCGTACTCCAGGATGGGTCGCACAAAGGACTTGTAGGCCATTTCCTTGATCTTCCTGGAGCTAACTTTGATACTACGACGCAGGAAGCCTAGGGTCTTGTTGGCTTTGTTGCACAGATGGTTGATGTGCGTGTCCCAGCTGAGATCGCTGCAGATGGTGACGCCTAGATACTTGGGCGCTGGTGACGGTCTCCAAGATATGGCTGTGCAGACAGTAAAGTGGAGGGGGTTCCTGCTGCATGTCACGGGCAGAGTGGTACACTATCCAGGATGAAAGGCCATGTCCCATTTCTCTTCTCCCACGCAGCAAGCTGGTCGAGGTCTTGTTGTAGATGGGCCTGGCTGTTGGAGAAGTGACCATGTTGTAGACCGCGCCGTGTCATCCGCAAACAGGCATGACTTTGTAGTCAGGGTATCCTTTGAGCATTCATTCACCAAACATGCATGAATTTGCTTCACTCAGGCGCAAAGTACGATCAAAAGATGAAAAATTGTCCAAGTATCCACTTCGTGCACGTGCAATCCGACTGGCGCTAAATGCGTGAGCACACGTGAAGCACAGATGTAAACAAAATTTTCCGTATCCTACCAGTGCTTTGAATCCACAGTGAAGATACCAAAAAGTATGAGTTTTATTTTTTTGGACAGTATATTTTAACAAAAAAAATTTTTTAATTGTGTCCAAAATATGGCTATAAATTAATGTAGATGGGACATTAAAATACGGTTTTATTATCAGAGGTGACGTTTACCATACAACAAACATATAGTAAGAAATACTGTGTACTTTAAATCTACCTAGGTGGAGCCGTGTAAGAAATAAGCGTAGGTTATGCAACTGGTCAAACATATGTATAAACGTGTGATTTATATTTAGTGCAGCGCATAGACATCTCTACATTTCATGTGCTATCGGACACTCCATCTTCCTGGAACAGCAAGCGAGATAAGATAAGATAATGTTGCTTATAGCCCAGCCGACCGCAAAGGGCCATATCAGGGCTGTCACCACTTAAAATCAACTCACCAGTTATTTAAAAAAAAAAAAAAAAAAAACAACTTTCACACATCTCGTTAAATGACATCGTCTACAAACGCACCAGAAACTTTGTTAAAAATCTTTCTGCCGTAAATCCTAAATCAGATGAAAAATGTTAATCTCTCTCAAAAACTCGAGGATCACGTCAGGTGGGACATCCCTGAACAGGATCTTCATGGACTCCGCTGTAAAATGTTTGTGTCTCACATCGTGCAAGTCCCAACACTCTAAAAGAACATGTTTCATTGTGAGTGGCGCATGACATGGAATGCACCACGGAGCTTCTTCACTCTTTAAAAGGTAAGAATGGGTAAAATACGAATGGCCGGTGTGCAGCCGGCACAGAACCGTTTCCTCTTTACGACCACCCGACGTAGATGGAGAAGTCCTTAAGGTTTGGACGGATCTGAAAGAGTTTGTTATTCGTCTGTGTGTTCCAATCCTCCTGCCAGAGGTCTCTCACATAATCGTTAATTTTGGGTTTCACATCTGAGCAGGGGATATAAGTGTTGGACAGTTTCTCTCTTGTGGCGTTCTTGGCTAAACGATCAACCATTTCGTTCCCGCCGATGCCAACATGACCAGGAACCCAAGCAAGAGTAATGTTGTAACCGTCCGCCTTCAACTTACTAAAAAGTTAAAAAAAAAAGTAAAGTTCTGGATGCTAAAGGGTTTGCGGCCAGCATGGCCCCAAAGCGACAGCGAATCCGACAGAACCAAAAGTCCCTCTTTGAAGTTTGTGAGATTATCTTCAAAGCCAAACCAGAGCAGTAATTTTCAGCAGAGTAGACAGAAGCATCTGAATGAATATGTTCCAACAGTATCGAGAAGGAGCCCGGGCAATAGGCTGCACAGGCCACTCCATCTTCAGATTTGGGAATCGTCAGTGAAAACTTTTTGACAGGATGGGAATTTGGAACAGAGCTCAGCATACAAGCCTTGTACGCCAAGAGCTGGTAGACTCTTTGCGAAAAGCTGCAAGATCGAAACGAATCTCTGGTGTGAAAAAGGTCCACGAGGTTGACCCGGGAAAAACTTGGAAAAATCCGACACAACTCCTAGGTCTAGACCTGCATTCCGCACGTGAGGCTGCTTACGAAGACCAAACGGGGGAATACATTTAGGTTGTTTTCAAACTTACTTTGGAACGGAGATCAAAGACACAGTCATGGGCAGGGTTTTCTGGTTCCGGAACAGTCGGATGTAATAATTCAAAGAAATTTAAGCCTGCGGTTGGATAGTGAAGGTTCACCCGCCTCTGCGTACAGGCTGTACACAGGGGTGGTGCGGAACGCTCCAAGACAGAGACGAAGCCCTTGATGGTGGATGGGGTCCAAGAGTTTGAGGTAAGATGATCTTGCGGACCGTCCCACAGCACAACCGTAGTCCATTTTTGGAACGGACCAGGGCTCTGTAGGGGTGCAACAAAGTTTTCTTATCAGCGCCCCAGTCGGTGTGCGCAAACGACCCGCAGAATATTCAGTCTTTCTGGCAAGCAGTTTTGGGGTTTTTAATAGGGGCTGAGAAAGTTAAGTTTTTGGTAAAAAATGACTCCCAGAAATTTGGCCTCTTTAACAGCTGGAATGGGAGATTTCCCTACTTGAAGTTCAGGATCTGGGAAAAACTGACGGAAATTATGGAAGTGAATACCTGCGTCTTGTTGGAGAAAGGTAAACCGTTTTCAATTCCGCCCACCGATGGATTTTATCTACGCAAAGCTGGAGCCTGCGCTGGACACTCGGGTACAGGCTTCCAGTTGCGTAGACAGCGAAATAAACCACAAACAGTGAGCAGTCTGAACCCGCTGAACTGATTTCACATATTGTTGATTTTAATACTAAAGAGGGCAGGAGACAGATCTCCCCCTGTGGAACACCCAACTCCTGCTCGTGGACATCTGAGAGAGTAGTGCCAACCCGGACCTGAACTGTCGTTCTGCCAAAAAATTTTGAATAAAAAAGTGGAAGATGACCTCGAAAACCCAGATCGTGGAGATCATGAAGTATCCCCGATTCCAGGTGGTATCGTAGGCCTTCTCCAAATCAAAGAAAATTGCCACTGCATGCTGTCTGTTCCGAAAGGCGTTCCGAAGTGTAGATTCCAGACGAATCAAAGGGGTCAACAGTAGTCCGATGTTTGCGGAAACCACACTGTTCTTTCGCCAAAAGCCATCGGTTTCGAGTTTCCACATGAGCCTAGCATTGCCCCATTTTCCCATTAATTTACAGACACAGCGGGTCAAAGCTAGGACGGTAGTTTGATGGATTAGAAAGATCTTTTCCAGTTTGGGGATAGGAATAATTAGAGCTTTCGCCAAGAAGGCGGAAAGAAAACCAGTAGTCCACACATGGTTGTATACCTGTAGAGGATGTCCAGACCTATTTGGGGGAAGAGGGTTAAACATTGATAAGGGATTTCATCTATACCTGGAGGGGAATCGCTGCAAAAAAGTAAGGCAGATTTCAGCTCGTTTAACGTGAAAGGAAGATTGTAGTCTTCCTTGTTGTCTGACGAAAAGTTACGGGGTGATTTTTTTTTAAAGGGGTTTTATTTTTGCCCAAAAGTGCTGATTTGTTGAAAGGGGGAATTCTTTCTATGGTTGAAGCCAGCAGATTAGCAACTGCTTTTTTCTTTTGTTATTTAAAGAGTCAGCAAACTTGAGATGGTTCACAGTGGGACAGGTTTTCTTCCCTTTGTTTTTTTTAATGATTTTTCCACACTTTTTTCTTGGAATTTTTCCCGACGTCAGCCTGGGGCAGAAACTTCTCCAGGACCGACGTTACTGATTTTAAAAGTGTGTCTCGATTTAGCACGGAGTTTCTGATGGGCTCGAGCGTTGGGACCCGAAGGTCGAGGGTACACCTGACGCTGAGCCCGTTTCCGAACTTTGGAAATTTGTTGGCAGTCTGGAATCAAACAGGGTGTTTTGGGCATTTGAAGTTTGTCAGAAGACACTGGAATACAAGCTTTAGCACACTTGATCACAGTGTTAGTCAGTGATTCTGCGGGGTCCGGACTCTGAAGAAATCAGTGCCCGGAATTCCTTTGAAATAGTGGCTGCAAATAATCCCAGTTTGTTTTTCTTATAATTAGATTTGAGAGACGGAGACTGTTCAGTTATTACAGGTGGTAGAAGGACAGGGAAATGGTCACTTCCGTGGGAGATCGTCATGGGCAGACCACTCATATCCAGGACCAGCGAGGGGTCACAAACCGACAAATCTAAACACGAAAGTGAACCTGTGGAAGAGTGGAAGTAAGTGCAGATCCGTCTCAGACAACACAAATCTAAATCCGAAAGGACATCCTCAATTACAGACCTCTGGGTGACGTACCGACACTACCCCCAAAGAGGATTGGGACCGTTAAAGTCACCCAACAGCAAAAAAGGTCGAGGAAGTTCTCTTATCAACTGACAAGGTCCTGACACAAACCGGGACAGAAGGTGAAGATAAAGGGGAAAAGATTGTCACAGTCTTGTGGAGAGTGACTCTTTGCAAGCCACAGCCTGAAGGGAGGTAGACAGAGCGACAGGACTATACAGCAAAGTTTTGTGTAGGAGAAGGCAACACCGCCCGACAGTCCCAAAATGGATGGTTGTGCAGGTTTTGAAATAATATTAAAGCCAGAAAGAGTAAAGGTCCCTTTTGGGTTTGAATTTGAGTTTCTTGAAGAGCCACGACGGAAGTTTTGAGACTGGCACAGAAGCTGCAGCTCCTCAAAGTTGGAATGTAATCCACGGATATTCCAATGGAATATTGTACTAACCATGTGCAGAAGCGAAAAGGAGAGAAATCAGGTCATCTCCTCTTCAACGTCCGCTTCTAAGGAGCGAATTTATTAGTTAATTTCATGGGACTGTGTAGGGCTTTTGGGCCGCTGGCAGACTTGCTCGCAGGTGACAAAGGCCTGGAGTTGAGATGGTGGAGGTCGGGTTTGGGAGATGGTGGAGGTTTTTTTTCCCCAACCCACCATCTCCACACTGGGTTGAACTCCCTTGCCCGCACGGGCATTGGACAGAGGAGTTCGAGCGGGACTGCTGGCTTTTTAATCTGCCCAGCAGCAGATGTTTAGACTGCTGGGCATCTGAGGGGTGCGGGTTTTTTGCCTCCACCAGGGGCATTCACTTTGGTTGGAAGGTGGTGGACCTGCTACCACCAGAACTGACAGATCTTACTTGCAATGTCTTTGAAAACATGAATTCATCAGTCTGGCAGCAGACTGACCGAGTAGGGACTGTGGGAACTTTCTTTACGCCGAAGCATAGGAAGAACGTCGGCGTCTGACTGCCCACAACCTGTTTTCCGGGCTTCAAAAAAGGAAATTTTTTTTTCAGTTTTAAATCTTTGAATAGCAGATTTCTGAATCCAAAGAGGACAGTTTCGTGAAGAGGAGGATGGTCGCCACCGCAGTTTCACAATGTGCCGGATCTTGACACGGCCCACCTGGGTTGCCTTGCAGCAAACACCCGCACACCTCTTGCCCTGAACAACGATCCCTGACATGCCAAACTTCTGGGACCTGAAGCACCTCAACGGGGACGGTACATACAACTGAACCTGGACAATCAGGGAGCCAACTTTGATGACCGGAGGCAGCACGGGTTGCAGAATGTCAGAAAGAGGGTGTTGGTGTCCACTCTTTCTGCACCCTTTTTTACTGTCACCCTCGTACCTCCGTCCCCACCCTGGGACGCCAAGGGTCCGTTTGATCTCTGCCCCTGAAACACCTGATAAATTTCCCCGCAGCGAATCACTCCTTCGATGAGTTCAACTGTTTGTGGGGAGTTACCCTGATCTCCCTATCCACTAATTTTGTTGCCTTCAGCGCTGTTCAATTGTTTCGTGATTTACACTGAATGAGAAACGAGCCATTCCTCAACCTTTTGAAAGGACCGAGGGGCACCTGCTATACCTTGAAAGCCCTTTGGATGGCGAAGGGGCTCAGACTGAAAGGGGTCTTCCTGCTCCGTCCCTTCCATCACGAGCCAGGAAGCCCAGAAAACCTTCCTCTGTCTCACGTTTTGATCGGGAATCACTGTCCATTTGACAATCCCCGAAAAGGGAGGGTGCCTTTCCTCTTCCTTTTGGGGGGGAAAGTTTTTTAAAAAAAGCCATATTGGTTTATTAAAGCTTCATCTCTCCCTTAAACCCCCCCACCTTGGAGTCCAACTAAGGGGCCAGGGCCAAGAACCAATTCTTGACCCCTTCCAGGGTTCGGGAGAGACATACGACAAACAGAAGCCACCAAACCCCATCCCCCCTGATCATGCCAAACTCCCGGGAACAGAGAGCTGAGCACTGCAGGGTTTTTCTTGGCCAGCAGGGGAACTGTCTGTCTGACCCAACCCCCAAGAAGGGGAGCCGATTAGTTACACCCGGCCAAAGTGTACTCCCTGTCTAGGAGAGGTCCGAGCCAAAGTGATGTGTTGAGAGCGCTGGCCCTCCAATCACCAGGATCTCATTCCCCTCCGACACAGGTCGCACCGCACGGCAAACCTTAAGGGACCACAGAGAGAAAAAGGGGTGTGGGAAAGAAGACTTGAAGGGAACGAAGATAGAAAGGCCAAATAAAGGCAGAAAACAAAAAGGAGAAAGGCGGGTACTCTTAGTCAGGATCCTCACCCGAGCCTATCTGACATGGAAGCCCTACCAGGGGCATCAACTCCTTACCACGTTATGCTTAGGCCAGACAGCATCGGACTTTTTTCAGGCCTAGAAGCAGTTTGAAAAAACCAGCCTATCTCCAAGTATTGATGCCCCCCCGCCAGCAAAGCCTAAGGGATCACAAGGACCACGCAAGCCCTCCGACCACGGCAAGGTTGCAACCCCCGGAGGGGGAACAGCAAGCGACAGTAGGAAGCAATATATACTGACTTTCCCTAAAAAACGCAAAAACAAAACAAGCTGAAGGTTGGGGTGAATTTATTTTCACAATTCTACAGAGTGGAAGCGAGAATTCAAAGTGATTTGATTCATTACACCGGGAATGTGTGAAAATGTCATCAGCAATATGTCTGTGTGGAAAATCCAAGGTCACGTGACAAACCAGCTTGAAGTCCCAATACCGTGTGTGGCCACCATTTGCATGGACAACTGCTTGACACCTGCGGCTCATTGAGTGGACCAGGTGGTTGATGCGTCCCCTTGGCACACCAGCCCACACATGGACGATGGCCTGGTGAAGTTGAGCCGCTGTTGCTGGTCGTGGACGCAGGAGGTCTAACCGTCTGCCAAGTTCATCCCAAAAATGTTCTATTGGGTTTAAATCGGGACTGAGGGCTGGCCAGGGCAGCACATTGACGTTGTTATGCTGAAGAAATTGCTGGGTGGCCCTGGCGGTGTGTGGTCTTGCATTGTCCTGTTGGAATGTCCAGTTTGGGTGTTGCGCAAAAAAGGATCGACATGGGGTCTGAGCACCTGGTGGATGTAGCGCTGTGCATTGACACCCTGTCCGCGACCAGGACCAATGTTCTGAAAGATGACTGGTCCTATGGCGTGATTAATGCCAATTGCACCCCATATCATAACGTTCGGGCCTCCCAGGGGTTCTGCTCTACCACACAGGAGTCAGCATAGCGTTGACCAGGTCGACGCCATATTCTGACACGACCGTCAGCCATGTCAATACAAAAACGGCTCTCATATGAGAACAGTATGCGTCCCCACTGCTGCCTGCGCCAGTTGATTCGGGCTTGTGCCCACTGCAGCCTGTCCTGCCGGTGTCTTGGTGTCGGTACCGGACCTCTGTGAGGACGCTACATGCCAGCCTGTTCTCCTGAAGATGCCGCCGCAGAGTGTTGAGGCTGATTCGTTGCTGGAGATTCCCAGGCACCTGTCGAGCAGTGTTAGCGGCTGTTTGCCGCCTGTCCCGCAGATGGGTTCAAACAAGATGGCGATCCTCTCTTTGTGTGGTGACCCAAGGACGGCCTGGCCGGGGACGATCATCAGTGGTTACCAGTGACTCGCATGCGGTGCTGCAGACGATAGATGGTCGAGATGTGGACGTTAAAGATGTTGGCGACCTGCCTGGCATCCACACCAGCCTCCAGATGGCCTAGGGCACGATTGCGTTCCTCTGCTTGTAGTCTTGGCATCTCTGTAGCGCTCAGACGGCAAGTCGTTACCTGAACCTTGTAGCGCGGCTTTATAAAGGCTGCATGCCTGCGTACTTGTCGCTGGTTAACTTTGCTCTGCATGGTGTGCACGTGCCTCGCATGCAGCAACCAGTTTGCCATTTTTGTTGACCCTCCAATGCCGGGAATGATGTTGCTCACACAATTTTTTCACTGCACGTGAGTCTTGGACCCAAACAACTTGCCACAATGGTTCAATATTGTATATTCACCCCTTTTCACCCGAAAAATAGCCTTTCAAATTTTCGCGTTTTTTATGGAAGTCGGTATACATCGCAGCGAACTAACCAACCATTTCCGTGAAATCGTTCCCAAACACAAAAGCAACCACTTCATTATGTCTGGCTTAAACTCTTCACAGGGCTGAATATACGATTCGCTTCAGGCGGCTGATTCGTTATAACCGGTGTGATCGCCCGCTGGGGGACCCCAAAACCATTCCGTTATAAGCAGCATTTCGTTACATCCGACTTCGTTACATCTAACGTATTCTTAGTCATATAAAGGATTTTTGCTGAGACCAAACTTTTTGCTTCGTTGCATCTTGCATTCGTTATATCCGACTTCGTTATAAGCGGCTTCGACTGTATATGTTGGCAATAATTCGTTTTCTACCGTCTTCATCTGTACAAGAGCTTATTCCTGTTACATGTTGAAGCTGTTGTACTGTATTGAATTCTCGTGGCATTGTATGCTCCCAAAGCATTTAAGAAAGTTGTCAATATTTACTGCGTTTGTATATGGTGGGGGTATTGGGGAAGAGGGGGCGTGGCGTGGTAGTGCGTAATGAGGCAGAGGGGGTGGATGAAGGGCGTGACGTAGTTGGCGTATTGGAGGAGGGGCGTGACGGAGGGGGCGTGACGTGAGTGGACGTAGTGGGGCAGAGGGGGCATGGACGCAGGGCATGTGTGACAAGGGGAGCATATTGTGCAAATTGGCACAATGAAGGGCGTGATATGGTGGGCGCATTTGGTAGAGGGGTGCCAATGAAGGGCGTGACATGGTGGGCACATTTGGCAGAGGGGTGCGAATGGAAGGCGTGACATGGTGGGCACATTTGGCAGAGGGGTGTGAATGAAGGGCGTGACATTGTGGGCACATTTGGCAGAGGGTGCGGATGGGAGGGCGTGACATGGTGGCACATTTGGCAGAGGGGTGTGAATGAAGGGCGTGACATGGTGGGCACATTTGGCAGAGGGGTCGGATGGAGGGCGTGAAATAGTGGGCACATTTGGGAGAGGGGTGCGGATGGAGGGCGTGAAATAGTGGCGCATTTGGCAGAGGGGTGCGGATGGAGGGCGTGAAATAGTGGGCGCATTTGGCAAAGGGGGGCAAATGGAGGGCGTGAAATAGTGGGCGCATTTGGCAAAGGGGTGCGGATGGAGGATGTGAAATAGTGGGCGCATTTGGCAAAGGGTGCGGATGGAGGATGTGAAATAGTGGGCGCATTTGGCAGAGGGGTGCGGATGGAGGATGTGAAATAGTGGGCGCATTTGGGAAAGGGGTGCGGATGGAGGATGTGAAATAGTGGGCGCATTTGGCAGAGGGGTGCGGATGGAGGACGTGAAATAGTGGGCGCATTTGGCAGAGGGGTGCGGATGGAGGATGTGAAATAGTGGGCGCATTTGGCAAAGGGTGAATATGAAGGAGGTGATATGGTGGACGCATTTGGCAGAGGGGTGCGAATGGAAGGCGTGACATGGTGGGCGCATTTGGCAAAGGGGTGCGAATGGAGGGCGCGACATGGTGGGCACATTTGGCAAAGGGGTGCGGATGGAGGCCGCGACATGGTGGGCACATTTGGCAAAGGGTGCGGATGGAGGGCGTGACGTGGGGGGTGTATTTGGGCAGAGGGGGCAGATGAAGGGCGTGACATGGGGGACGCATTTGGCAAAGGGGTGCGGATGGAGGGCGTGACGTGGGGGGGTGTATTTGGGCAGAGGGGCCAGATGAAGGGCGTGACATGGACGCATTTGGCAAAGGGGTGCGGATGGAGGGCGTGACGTGGGGGTGTATTTGGGCAAGGGGGCAATGAAAGGCATGACATGGTGGACGCATTTGGCAAAGGGGTGCGAATGGAGGGCGTGACGTGGGGGGTGTATTTGGGCAGAGGGGGCGGATGAAGGGCGTGATATGGATGGGCGAACTGGAGGGGTGGGATGGAGCAGATGCAACATGAAAAATGGAATGAGTGAGGAGGGTAGGGCGTTGATGAACATGGCTGGCCATAATGAATCGTGGGGGCGGGAGTGGCGGAGAGCATGGATCTCATACCTTGAAAAAAAAAAAAACTTGCATTGGCTGTGGCCATTATCATCATTGTATGTGGTGTGTACATGTTTGTGTGTGTGTGGGTGGGTACAGGCCCTTGTGTGTGCCAGTGTATGCAGTGCGCAAGTGTACAAGAACATATTTTATTGCCATATGAAAACCAGAGGTTTTGTGGGGCACAGATGATCAAGTTCAGACATTCAACTAAACTAATCCAAGCGTTGTCACATCTTGCAACATAACATCATTAGTAGCAGAAAGAAAAGCACAGTGTGTATCAGAGTCTGATTAAATTTTCTGTCTCCGAAGAGAAAAACACAACAGGATATACTGGGCAAGTACAGGTTGGAAGCAGTCCAATAACATAAGTGTATGTGCGTGTGTGTATGCATGTGTGCGAGTGCGCTTGTGCCTGCATGCGAGCGTGTGTGCAGATGTACATGTGTGTGTGTGATCTGTGGGCTTGTGTGAACATGCTCCTGCTCGCAAGCATCTGCACATGTATATGTAATACATGCGAGTGTGTGTGTGCCTGTGAATATGCACGTGTGTTTGCATGTATGTGTACATGAACGCATGTGCACAGGCCATGGAATGGGGCCAAGGCCCACACTTGGTGTTCAGGATAATTCTCAGCTACAGGTCCGTCGAGTAGTCACTTCCTCAGAAGACACAAGCGAAACAGCATTCACCAGAGATTTTAATTCTCTTTCTGCATAAAATGCACACCACCAGGGAGGAAACGGAACAATATAGGAAGAGAAGAAAACAAAAAATGCATGTCAAATTAAATATTGCATTCTGCCTGCATGTTAATATCAGTATCAATAACATGATCATTATCATACTATGATTCATTGCTGTAAATGCAATCATCATGATTAATTCATTATGATTACATGCCGAACTACCCATGTCCATATTAGAGCAATCTTGCAAACTGCTCTGGCGCTCATGTAAAACAACACACAGATATACTCTGCTTGAACATGATATTCCTCAACAAACCAGATACAAGTTCAATCATCTTCAAAATGAATTACACCAAAAGACCCAACATAAAAAATCTACAAAAAAAAAATTTCAGCGTAAATTCAACACACCTTTCAAGTTGTTTTTTTCTTCCCCACAAACGGTAACTGCTATTATATAATAACTGGGGAGAAAAAAACTGCAAAATTGCTTCAGGAAAAAAATCACTACCAATGGCCTTTCACAGGGGAACTGTTCCCAAATGGATGTAATGCTCCCCTCCTGGTCACTACCAATGGCCTTTCACAGGAGGAACTGTTACCAAATGGATGTAATGCTCCCCTCCTGGTCACTACCAATGGCCTTTCACAGGGGGAACTGTTCCAAAATGGATGTAATGCTCCCCTCCTGGTCACTACCAATGGCCTTTCACAGGGGGACCTGTTCCAAAATGGATGTAATGCTCCCCTCCTGGTCACTACCAATGGCCTTTCACAGGGGGAACTGTTCCAAAATGGATGTAATGCTCCCCTCCTGGTCACTACCAATGGCCTTTCACAGGGGAACTGTTCCATAATGGATGTAATGCTCCCCTCCTGGTCACTACCAATGGCCTTTCACAGGGGAACTGTTCCAAAATGGATGTAATGCTCCCCTCCTGGTCACTACCAATGGCCTTTCACAGGGGAACTGTTCCAAAATGGATGTAATGCTCCCCTCCTGGTCACTACCAATGGCCTTTCACAGGGGGAACTGTTCCAAAATGGATGTAATGCTCCCCTCCTGGTCACTACCAATGGCCTTTCACAGGGGAACTGTTCCAAAATGGATGTAATGCTCCCCTCCTGGTCACTACCAATGGCCTTTCACAGGGGAACTGTTCCAAATTATGGATGTACAATGTTCCGTACCCCCTGGTCACTACCAATGGCCTTTCACAGGGGGAACTGTTCCCAAATGGATGTAATGCTCCCCTCCTGGTCAGTTTGCAAGGCACAGGTGGAAGAGCATAAGGGTGTGGGGGGGGGAGGAAAGTAAGGGAGGAGGCGGTGGGTGGGGCATTCACTTTGCCTTCATGACCCTGTCGTCATCGGGGTTCAGTCCTGCAGGGGCTACATCAGAACAAGGTGTCGGTGGACACCACAGGAATGACTTGACTTGACAGCAGTGCAGCATCTTTTCCGGTGGGTCGCCTGCGGTCATTGTGATTCAGAGTAAAACTGAGCGTGGTTGTGCATGAGACGGTGTCAATGAGTGGGTCTGGGAGAATCATTGGTGAGGTGGGCTTTGAACATGTGACGAAACACAAACATTTCAAATACATGCAAAAACCAAAGAAACCAATACAATATCACCCCTCACCTCCCCCCCTCCTACATCCCCTCCCCCTTCCTACATCCCCTCCCCCCTCGGAGCACACACAACTGGAGGGCTGGGAGGAAAGGGTGAAGGGATGTTCCAAATGCACACCCCCTCCCCGTCCTCTCTCCATCCAACTTCCACGGCCGTGCACTTGCACCACTTCTGCATGTTCAGACAAATTCTATTTGAAGCCCAGTCAACCACAAGTTTTTGGATCTTAAAAATCTTTCAAACCAAATCAACACAATTATAAATGCCGTGGTACAATGCCAATTCTGCATCATTCACTTCAATAGTTATTGGTTGATGGATTGATAAATGCTGAACTGACAAACAACAAAGTAACATGGAAAAACAAAACTGAAAAGACAGAATTTGAAAGCAGTAACGCCAAGCTCAGATCAACTGCGTGTTGACTGGACTCTTTTCAGGTATTCAAAGATGAGACTGTCTTAAACATGATCAAGCAAAAAAGACGTGTATAACCAATCATGAACAGAGGCCGATTTCATTCCATGTTAACATAAGAAAAACTACACAATTATACAGTAAATCAGAAGCAAGGTACAGTAAACAATGAATGACATGCAGAATTATATAGTAAATCAGAAACGAGGCACAGTGGACAAGTAGGGTAGGGGCAACTCTTACTCCCATGATGCTATAACTATGCACCGGTAACTCCAAACAAATACTGCTTCTGACACCAGATTGTCCAGCGCAAATGCCAACACAAAGCACACATGATAAACGAGACAGACATCACCAAAAAAAAAGGTGGTTCCATGCTTGCCCATAACCCCTGTGCCTAATACATCTGCACTGCGACAACTTGAGGAATGAAAAAACACAAAGAAACATTTATTCAAAACTTGCACAACCTTTCTATAATCTTGAATTATAGTCGTACAGAACGCACAAACTGAAACAAATGCAAGTAACCTTAGTTTGATTGGTACGAGATGAAATCTTGAATGAGGCAGGGAACAGTCAACAGTAAATAATGAACAAACAGTGTAAGTCTTGCTCTCATGATCAGATGATTATACGCCCAAAACTCCAAATGAACGCTGCTTATGATACCAAATCACCTAGCATAACAGAACACACAAAAATAAAACATTTTACGGAGATATCCCAAAAAATGGTTGCCCATATATCCTGTATCTAACACATGCACACAGCAGCAACAACTGGACAAATGAACAGTTACATGCGTCAGGTACAGGGTATATGGCTGAGCTTGAAACATCCATTTTAGAGGATGTCTTGTTTGTATGAATGTTCGCATTTGTGCTGGATGATTAGGTGTCCATAGCAGCATTCCTTCTCTGGAAGCAAGAGTTACCCTACTTGTTCACTGTTTAAAACTATGATTTCATGTAAGTGTCATTTCAAGGTATAAACTATGCTCTTTGAATCTGTATACTGAAGACATTGTATAACAAGATGAACCTCGTTTTCCATCTCCCCTTTATATCGGACACACACACAAATTTAAACCAAACTCACAAAGGCATAGCGTGAATGCCCGGACCCCCCTCTCTTCCTTTCTCACCGACGTCCCTTAGGTGGCCACAACCTGTGAGACAGGCTACAGATCTGCATGGTTTCAAACACAGTGGCAGTCGGCTGTCCTGAACACAGCAACCCACCAGTGGGCACATAACCAAAAAGAGCTGTCTTCCAGGGCCATGTCAGGGTGATCACACCCTCAAAGTTGATGCCATTACATTTGCTTAAGAATACACACACATGCACATCATTCACACCAGCTTCTTTCACACTAACTCAAAATGCCTTAAAAACTGGGTGTTTTCTCACAAAATCTTAGATCAAATGGAAAAATTTTCACTTTTTTTTTTTAGAGTTAGTTAGTTAGTTAGTGTTTATAGGGTCCAGCGGACTACTAGGAGCCAAATCAGGACCTCAGCTATCATATCTGAGTCTCTTGATACAAATACCCACACTAGTATTAACACATCACTTAAAATTTATGAGGACAAAAGCACAATTATCTTTTCACCTCCGACACCTGTATACATTAATAAAACCCTATATTTTATAAAATAAGTTTACCTCTTTCAAAAAAGAAAAAATAAGATCCACTGAAATCTCACGAAAAAGAACCGATAAATCACTGGTGGAAAAGAACTTCTCTCTGATACACATCAAATCAGCACATTCTGTCAAAAAATGTTTAACATTGAACAGTTGACAGTTAGACAGTTGAAAATCACAACTACTAGAACATCCCTGAATACAGTCTTCATGAAGTCTGCTGAAAAGTAATATTGAATATTATGTAAAAATTCTACAACTACATGTTTCATCCAAATGCCACTCAAATAGAAGGCATTTCACTGTAGGGCATATAAACGCAATTTCTTGCATGTAGTTCTAACAAAACATATATTTTCAAGTAACGTTCTTTTACAGAATCTGCTGTATAATTCTCATCAGTTTTCATTCAATTTCATTTCAAGTCGGCATCTGAAGTTGACAAATCACATGACAAACAAAAACGGCCAATCTTGAACAAGGGACAAAACCATCATTTGTTCTTGCACCATCCATACACTTTACCTCCCTTGTGGAGGACAGACATGAAGCAGAGCATCTACGTTACAGTGTTCATTTTTGTAACATTAAATGCTTTCTGTTCTGCTCCACACCTTGCCAAGTCACAAAACATGGCACACAGTGACACTCATGTAATACACTACAAAACAGACAAGCAAATTTTTGACAAATAACTTTTTCAGTTATTACAGACCTAAGAATGCACAAAACAGCAGGCCTCGGATGGCTTTCAGAAGTGAAACTATTCTGCTGACAGTCTGGGTATAATCATTTTGTACTTTCTTTAAATCAGTTATTTCTTCCTCTTGACAAACATTTACCATGTCTACACAGGAGTTTGGAGCTGAACATTAGGCTAGGTTTGAAGCCATCTTTCTTATTCATGTCCGCTTCTTTTGAGATTGTATATCACGCTACTCAATTTGTGTAGAACTGTAAACAGCTAAGCATTTAATGGTCACTTTGTGCAACATTCATCTGTTCATCACGCTGGAGAAGTTTTGATACAGCGACTGCGTCTGGTCAATGAAGGCGGTTAATTCCGAACTAAATGATACACAAAGGTACCTTCTGTTCAACTCCCCTAGAAATAGATATATTGAGACAGCTTTTCATAAAGTAAAGAAAAAAAAGGAGAGGGAGATGGCGAGAGAGACAGACAGACAAACGGAGATTAAATATTCAATCAGAACTAACTCAAATTAAACGAAAAACAAAGGAAAAACAATGAAACCATAGTTGGTGAAATATGAACTGTGATCACAAATACAAAGGGGTCAATTAAACGATTCCAAGCAAGCTGTCATGTGACGTAGCCTCACATCAAGGCATGTGACGCTCCATCACATGTAGTTTTGTGATATGAATCATTTCCCCATGCCACAACTAAAAAGGAAGAATATTCATGTGGCTTGACTAGTGTAGCGGGCGTCCCCAAATAATTGTGAGAAGGACTCATTAAATAAAGAAGGGTGGTCACTGGGTAAAAGTGACCACTAAGAGATAGTTTAATAAGGGCTGGTACGGTGCTGGTCATGTGATTTGAACACTGAGTATGCACTCACTAGGAGGAGGGAGGAAAGAATCAGTTTTAGCCCAGCAGATGGCCTAGACACTCGAACCTGTCAGGACACTGGTCCTCACCGCTGACCAGTCATTACCAGGTGAGCCATAGATAGTTGGGGAAAGCTACAGGGGAAAACCTAAAGAAAAGAGAAAGAAAGAATTCATATGTTGACTTGGGAAGCAGGTTACTTACACGAACCTTATTCATGTTTCAGCCCTTCACCCTTCACTCTTCAGCCCGTCAGGTGTGATTAAAGATGGCCATGATGTGGGGAACACACCGGTAGTTCAGCCCAAGCAAATAAAGACTCCAGGGAGAGGAGTCGGAACTCATCTCTCCAGTGACAGGATAATTCAAGGGGGCGACACGATTTCTGAGAGAGACGGGGAATCATGACAGTATGGGGCAAGTCTCATCTCTGATGCGGGTATAGCATCATGATTGCAGGAATTATTTATTCTCCTGGTCTGGATCTTGGGCCAATGTGATGTGAAGGCCATGACTTTACAGAAACTTGTACTGACGTAAATGGGAAATATGGTTTATCTCTCAGTGTGAAGAAAAAGAGATACATGTATAGAATCTGTTTATAAATTGTTTGATGTGATTTAGTAAACCGTTTTCCCCGAAGGAGAGGGGGAGAAGAAAAAACATTCTGTAGTGCGCCTTTTGGTTGACTGGAGGGATTGCGTGTGCGTATGGAGTAAATGCCGTCATGAATGCGTGTGTGCAAAAGTGACAGTGTGACAGTCACAACCCATGGCAGCTGTCGATGAACTTCTACAATCTCTGAACTATCCATAAGGACTGCAAGGTGTTCAATGGAAGGGACCCTTCAGCCTCACTGGGAGGTAAACCTAATGAAGACAAACTCACAGGAGAAAAAAAAAAGTTTCAGAAATCAGTCTTTCAAGACGGCTTGTCTTTGAAGAGGATTTTAACTGGCCACATTGAATGGTTGGGGGAGTTCTCACTGTGACACATTCCAACAATCAGACGATGCACTGTTGAACAAACGAAACAAGTCAATGTAAATGCACAGACCAATAAAATAACTTGAAAGATAAAAAATGATTGTTGCAGCTGGAATTAAAATGTTCCAGGATCGAAAAACAAAATCGAAGTGGTGTATGCAATTACAAAGACCCCCCATCATCAAATGAAGGTCAGCATGACTATCCCATCACACCACACACTGCCCGACTATGGCAGAACAAACTGCAGAAAACTTGAAGGCAGACACCAATCCAGATACACTGAACAGTGGAATCCATCATTCACCAATCAACTTATCTGTGAACACGCAAAACAAGAAATCAATGATCCACACAATCAAACACTGATTGACGCTATCATGATGAACTGCTATGCCCCTCTCTGTAACTGAGAAATGCTACAGTCACAGCACAGACATATCCTCAAAACGCACACTTTCTGTCTCCCCCCCCCCACCCCCACCCCCCCCACCCCCACCCCCACCCCCAACACCCCGGAGACAGCTACAAAACAGAGTGGTTAAGTTTTCACATCTCACGCAGAATAATTCTCAAGATTCATCTTCTCCCAGCTGAACGTTGGAAAACAAATCAAAGCGTCAGTGTATTGCAGGATGATTGTAGTCTGCTGTGATAATGCTCGCAATATGAGATCATGCAGTGAGGTACCCACTACAAATGGTGCGTTGAAACAGTTGATGAACAAGTCAAAACAAATCCACAACTCCATCAACTGTGATGCTGCATACTAAAATCATGGAGAATGAACAGGTATGAGAAAGTGAGTTAAAACCAGAGACAGAGAGAGAGAGATTTTGGATCAAACCAGGGAAAAAAAACTTTTTCGATTATCTTTACTGTTCTTTGAGATGTGTGTATTTACACACTGAGATAATACTTTGAGTTGGCACACTTGAATAAAATCTAGTTTTCTCTGAAAACTGGTAACTTATCCATGATATCACATACAGCATCACAACCCTTTTCATAATGTTTAAATTAAAAAAAAAAAAGGTTGAGCAAATAAACAAATTTAAAATTCTGTTGAGAGAGAAAAAAAAAAGAAGAAAAAAAAACACGACAAAACAGGACTATAAACTAGTACAAACGAGGCGTGAAAAATCATACAATTTTGCATCATGGAAGACATTTCAGTAATCATCACAAATGGACTGGTCCACCATCAAGCAGCCATCATCACACTTTGGTATCCTTGTCCCCCCCAGGCCTGTTGTCAGCCAGGTCCACACCCTGGGCTCTGTTAGGAAAAGGTCCCCTGCACCCACGACGACACCCTCTCCCCCAGCTGGGACAGCAGCCCCGGAACAGCCCCACTCAGACCTCCTTGGCTGTGTGCATAGAAGGCCAGCAGCAGACCAACGACGGCGGCGCCGCCAGTGCCCCAGAATATCTTGGTGAGAACCTGCCAGGGAAAACCCAGAAAACGTTTCATGAGACACTCTTGTGTGCGTGCATGCCATGAAATGCACATGTACACACACACATGTACGCATGCGCACATGCAGGCATGCACACACACACACATGCACACACGCACAATATGCACACGATCACACACGCTCGCAGGCATGCACATACCCAGCACCCATAACCAGGTCCACTTCTTTGCACTAAACGCAGCGTAAGCTGGTCTGATGAGGAAAACACAATGAAAGCCACTGACCTTATCTTGCCAGGCTCTGTTGGCGATGCACTGGTTGTAACGCATCCGTGAAAAGGACACCTAAACGGAAAAGAACATGCAATATGCAAGGTGACCTTTGGTGACTTTGTTTCAATTGCACTTGTATACCTACACACATGCAATCATGCACACACACACACCAGCCCTGATGTGGCCCTTTGCGGTCGGCTGGGCAATAAGCAACATTATCTTATCTTACACACACACACACACGCACACACACACACATGCACGCACACACATACATGAAAATACAGACGTGTGTATGTGCAATCACACACAAGATAGACGCACATGCGCACACACACACACACACACACACACACACATTCAAAAGACTGAAAAACTGAATTATCCTATGATCCCTTCTGGGACACGGAGTGCATAAAACATTGATAAAAACGATAAAAGCCACATCAAAAACTAACATTCAATTTTCTAAACAAGTTAACATCCAGTCTCAGTGCAAAATGCACAGTTAAACGAGTTTAACCTCTTCCCTGCTTGCCCCGTGTCTATTACGGGGTCGTTTCCGCGATCCTGTACGCCCGTAACCGTGTCTATTACGGGGTATCTTCGTCATCGAAATTTCGAAAATCGGTACGGGAAATAACCCTAGAAATTGTCCCTGACTCTACTGGGGTGTTTAAATAACAGTTCTTTCCCTTTATCGGTGTACTGAAGTGTTTTGTAAATTGTCGGTTTAGTTTTCTGTAAGGGTCGAGCTGATTATCATAATCAAGATGGCGGATCAGAGGCGACGCTCGACACGGCGACCTGTTTTGAAGTGTTATAGCGCACTGGAAGTTTTAGATGAAGTGTTGAATGATATTGATGGTGGTGACGAAGACTTCCAAGCATCAGGTGACAGTGATAGTGATGAGGGAGAGACGGACGGTAACCAGCACCATCCACTTTTGTCGGAACTCGTGGCTGTCACGAAGAAGAAGGCCCGGACTTCGACCCACGTGATGTTTGGTCAAGAGCGATACCGGCCATGATTCCGACCAAGAATCAGAACCAGAGCCGATTCCCAGCACCAGCACAGCACCCCCTACTGTCATGAGAGGTCGTGGTAGGGGCAGGGGAAGAGCTAGAGGCACTGGACAGCATCAAATAAGGGGGCGTGGCAGAGGGCGTGGAGCTCGACAGTATTCCAATGCAAATCAGTGGGAACTGATGGGAATCGTGCGACTGCCTGCAATTGAGCTGTACTGGTTGAAGAAGGTGCTGTACCGCATTCCAGTCTGCAGCTCAGTAATGACAAGAAACAGATTTCAAGTAAGTTTCTTTACTCTCTCTGAGTCTCTCTCTCTGTTTACTTGTTCTCATTTTCCTTCCACCCTCCCTCTCCAACTCCTTTCTATGTGAAGTCTTTCTTTTTAGCATTACAATAGATGAGGATGATGTGTGTGTGTGTGTGTGTGTGTGTGTGTGTGTGTGCTTCTCTGTAATGTGTGTGTGTGCACTTCTGTTTTGTGTGTGTGTGTGTGTGTGTGTGTGTGTGTGCTTCTGTGGTGTGTGTGTCACTGTGTGTGTGTGTGTGTGTGTGTGTGTGTGTGTGTGTGTGTGTGTGTGTGTGCTTCTATGTGGTGTATTTGTGTGTCATTGTTTATGGTGTGTGTGTGTGTGTGTGTGTATGTGTGTGCTTCTATGTGGTGTGTATGTGTGTATACTTCTATGTGGTGCATTTGTGTGTCATTGTTTATGGGTGTGTGTGTGTGTGTGTGTGTGTGTGTGTGTGTGTGTGTGTGTGTACAAATGTTTGTATGTGTACTTGATTGTTTCTGGTGTGTGTATGTATGTGTGTGTGTGTGTGTGTGTGTGTGTGTGTGTGTGTGTGTGTGTTTGCTTGTTTACACACACTGATCAAATGTTTTCAATCCTATTTCAGATCATCCTACAATTTATCCACTTTCACAACTCTGCGATGCCACCACCAGACCATCCCCACTGCCCAGTATGACCGCTGTACAAGATCCGCCCAGTACTGGACCACCTCCATGAAAGATTTCAGGAGGTGTATGAGCCACGGTGAGTGGTGTGTGTGGGTGAAAGCCTACTCCTTTGGAAGGGTAGGCTTATATTTCGCCAATACATCCCCATCAAGCGTGTCAGGTTCGTGATCAAGTGATACCTCTGCTACCGGTCCGACGATGAAGTGAGGCTGATGGAGAGGCATTTCATGTTCCCCATCCCACCAACACCCAACGAGGCAGCACCACAGAGGGCCTGCAGGGTCTGCACCAAGAAGCTGAAGATCAGGCGTGATGTGCGGTCCCACTGCCCCTCCTGTCCCTCAAGCCTGCACTGTGCTATCCACAGTGCTACATGGATTATCACACTAAGTTCAACCACTGGGAGTAGTGTGGATCCTGTAGCACAGCTTAGTTTTGCAGTGCATTTTTTTTTCATAGATCTTCTTCAGTTAGTCAGTGCGTGCTTTTATCTCTGTGTTTTTATATTCTTGAGTGCGTGTGTGTTTTTCTTTTTTTTCATCTTCATGGTGGTGTTTCTTCTGAAACTGTTCAACTGGTGGAAATAATCAGACTGGGTTATATTAGTGAGGCTGCTCAACCCAAGAACAACCCCAGAAACCTGCGAGATGTACAGAAAGAAGTACTGGATTAGTGTACAGACATGTACTGAGTGAGTACCAGATGTTTCTTCTCGCGTCCAGTGAACACTAACATCAGTTTTTCCAGTGTTTTGTGTGGTTTTATATACAGCAATATGACTGTTTTTCTTTTGAAACTGTCATAAGATTTGATTTCATCAAATTTTACTGTTTACTAACAAAATCTGATTATTAGTACATCAGGTTATAGCCAAAGATGCAAGAAAAAAACATGCAAAAGATGTAAGACTTGTCTGAGTAAATGAGTCAGTAGTGATCACATTAGTAAACCTACTGCAAAAGGCAAAATTTGGTCCCTTTATGTCTGGATTATGGTACCTACAATTATATATATGTATGTATTATCACACAGAACAGACTTTGCTGGCATTCATATCAATGCCAGATGTTTATATTATGTTCAGTCAATTCTAACATCATTTTTTTCAAAGTTTTGTATGGTTTGATGAGCTGCAATGTATGTGTGTGTGCCCCAAAACAGTCATTTCATTACTAAAAAAAGTTGGTTATGTTACTTTTTGCCATATTACTTATCAACAAAATCAAAATGTAATGACATCACATCATGCCACAAGGTATAAGGGGAAAACATGCAAACAATCTAAGAGATATCTCAATAAATGAATGAGTAGTGAACAGATGAGTGAACCTACTGTCAAAAGCAGAATTCTGTCCCTTTACCCTGGGATTGGGGTACCCCCAAAGATGTATATATTACCACACAGAAGAAGACTTGCTGGCAATAATATCAATACCAGATGTTTGTATGATGTCCAATCAATACTAACACCAATTTTTTCCATGTTTTGTATGGTATGATGAGCTGCAATGTATGTGTGTGCGCCCAAAAACAGTCATTTCATTACTAAAAAAGTTGGTTATGTTACTTTTTGCCATATTACTTATCAACAAAATCAAAGTGTAATGATATCACATCATGCCACAAGGTATAAGGGAAAACATGCAAACAATCTAAGAGATATCTCAATAAATGAATGAGTAGTGAACAGATGAGTGAACCTACTGTCAAAAGCAGAATTCTGTCCCTTTACCCTGGGATTGGGGTACCCCCAAAGATGTATATATTACCACACAGAAGAAGACTTACTGGCAATAATACCAATACCAGATGTTTGTATGATGTCCAATCAATACTAACACCAATTTTTTCCATGTTTTGTATGGTTTGATGAGCTGCAATGTATGTGTGTGTGCCCAAAAACAGTCATTTCATTACTAAAAAAGTTGGTTATGTTACTTTTTGCCATATTACTAATCAACAAAATCAAAATGTAATGACATCACATCATGCCACAAGATATAAGGGGAAAACATGCAAACAATCTAAGAGATATCTCAATAAATGAATGAGTAGTGAACAGATGAGTGAACCTACTGTCAAAAGCAGAATTCTGTCCCTTTACCCTGGGATTGGGGTACCCCCAAAGATGTATGTATTACCACACAGAAGATGATTTCCTGGCAATGATATCAATACCAGATGTTTGTATGATGTTCAGGCAATACTCACACAAATTTTTTGTATGTGTTGTGTGGTTTGATGTGTTGCAGTGTGTATGTGTGTGCTCGAACACTGTCATTTTATAACAAAAACATGTTGATTGTGTTACTTTTTACTATACTAGTGCCACCAAAATCAAAATATTATGATACCACATAATACCTCATGCTATTAGGAGGAAAACTGCAAACTATCTAACAGATATCTCAATAAATGAATGAGTAGTGAACAGATACGTGAACCTACCACAAAATCAAAATTCTGTCCCTTTACTCCTGAATTGGGGTAACCCCAGTGATGCATGTATTACCACATAAAAGAACATTTGATTGGAATGATATCAATACCAGATGTTTGTATGATGCTCAGCCAATACAAACACCCATTTTTTTCATTGTTTTGTGTGGTTTGATGTGTTTCAATGTGTGTGTGTATGTTCAAAAACAATTATTTTATTTCAAAAAGGTTTATCATAATACTTTTTACCAAACTATTTGGCAACAGAATCAAAATATTATGAGATCTCGTTATAGACCAGGCACTAAGAAAGAATCATGCAAAAAATCTAAGACATATCTCCATAAATGAATGAGTATTGAACAGATTAGTGAACCTACCACTAAAGCAAAATTCTGTCCCTTTACCCTGGGATTGGGGTACCCCTAATTATGCATGTGTTACCACACAGAAAAACATTTGCTGGCAGTAATATGAATACCAGATGTTTGTATAATGTTCAGTCAATAAAATCACCAGTTTTTTCACTTTTCTCTTTGGTTTGATGTGCTGCAATGTGTGTGCGTATGCAGAAAAAGTGTCAATTTATTACAAAAATGGTTGATTATATTGATTTTTATCATACTTATGACCAGCCAAAACAAATTATTATGACACCACATCATAGCACAGGGTATCAGAAAAAAAACATGCAAAAAATCAAAGAGATATCTCAATAAATGAATGAGTAGTGAACAGATGAGTGAACCTACTGCAAAAAGCAAAATTTGGTCCCGGCACACAGCAATACAGAAAAGCACTTATACTGTGGCAGGGAAGGGGTTAAAGATAACTACAAATTTACTTAAATTTCACAGTACCTACTAGCCACCAGAAAACATGCAGCAGAAAATATAAACATACACTCCGCATACACACACATACACATACACTTTCTCACACACACACACACACACACACACACACACACACACACACACACCCTCTTTCACTCACTGAGGTATACAGAGGAATCCAAAAGCTAGGAAACAGGGCGTTCAGAAGGTTGTCCAGCTTCTTGCGGAGGAGAAACATGGAGGAGTTGACGGAAGACCTCATCTGAAACCAACACCCCAACCAGTCTGTCACTGATGTCATGCACTACATTAACACAAGCATTTACTATGTTGGTCAACTTCCTAACTCAACACTTAAGGATATCTTCAGAGCCCTTCCTCACAAAAAGAAAAGTCAAAGAACCCATCGGAATTAAGACCAGACGCCCCAGCCTGAACAGAGACCAAGGCTTTGAACACCCCCCCATCAACAATCAGATCCTGACAACCGTTCACCCCACACAACAGTCGTCCCACCAGGCCTCGCTGCCACAACAGCAACAGTGAGCTGAAGAAGACAGGGCGACCCTGTCGAAATATTCTCCAAGTAAGTTTTTGATTCTGAGTATGTAACTACTTTTCTAACACTTAAGGGGGGTTGCCTGGAAAATAAACAGATATTTCTGCATGCAAATGGCTCACACTCACATCACTTTACCAGACACTCATGATGCAAGATTTTGGTACACTATACAGAAAGTTACGACATATAACTCTGCTAGACACATAACCGAGCATACAGCCAGGTCTAAACAGGCTGGACCACCCAGGGACTCACCTCAATATAATTGTACAGGGCCAGGTCACAGATGGCTTTCGCATCCGGGTTTCTGAACTCTGTGTAGGCAGGAAGGGCTTTTGCTGTTCAAACAGGAAGAACGCGGATGTCAGCTTCGCTTTCAGCACAACAAACAACAAAACAACAACAGAATGGCGATAATCTGACTCTGTATGTCTACATAGCACTGCAAGTTTGGGCAACAAGCTTTCCATTTTCATTTCACATATAAAAATGTCTCTTGAAAATTCATGATGAGCCCTAGTACGGCACATCATCTACAGCAGCACATCAAGCTGACCACACTTTGGATGGCCAACACTGCAGGTATCTAGATCTCTCAGGCCTGGCTGATACAGGGACACCCTATGACAGGAAGTGCACAGCACGTGTAAAGAAGTCTCAGTCCACAATGGCAACCCACACACTTTTTAATCATCCTTAGGGTAAATAGTTAATAGTAAAAGAAATATCTTAAACATCTCAGGGGTTCCACTGACTTTTTAGTTTTTGCGTCAAGAAACGCACGCCTCCGCAAAAATTGCGTCAGCGCTGAAAAAAATGCGTAACAAAGTAAACTGTACTCACTCCCGTCAAAACAGCTCTGAATCACGCGCCTCACCGCTGAAGTGCAGAGCAGCTCGCTGCAGGAAAGCATCCAGAATCACGTGGATGATCGTGTGTGCGTGGGAAGTCATAACGTATTCCGATTGGAAGATGGCACCATCGCAGACGCGGGAAAGATTCCATTTTATTTCGAGGGGAGAAAGGATGAGGCGTTTTGGAACATTCTTGATCTAGCAAAAAGTCAGCGAGTGCCACAGAGTAAAATGTGCACGCACTATCACTAATTGGCGGTGTCAAGCAGTCTGCTGTAGGTCTGTGCCGTGTTTTGCCCCTCTGACATAGGCTTGCGGTTGAGAACAGGGTCCTGGGAAAATTGAGTCGCTAAACGCACGGCCGCGAAAAAAATGCGTAGGAAGGCAGAAAAACGCAATATTTACGCAAAATTTTGCAATAAATGGAACCCCTGCATCTGTAGTCCTTAATGATCTGCTCTGGTGGTGACCTCAGTTTTAATTTCCTCTCGATGTCCATACCGTAATGGTTGTGTCAACATCCACTACCTTGGCAAGTTCAAGGTGACTGACAAAGGTCACAGACATGCTGACATTCTCTGGAAGGGAATGCTCATTCAGTCTGGCTCCAAAAGCAAAGTAATCATTGTCAGAAGTAAAGACCTCAGTAAGTGACACCCTGCGTCTCTTCAATTTGAGCAGGTACCACTGAACCTGACCACAGTGAGTCCACGGCAGTGGAGTGTCTGCTGTGGTGGGCTGTATGCAACTTGCTGATTGCTTCCTGCTGGCTGGGAGTACTGAGACTGTAACAGCAGGGCTAGGGACTGGCCCATGTGTGTAGGAAGGGGGGAGTGGCCCATGTGTGTAGGAAGGGGGGAGTGGCCCATGTGTGTAGGAAGGGGGGAGTGGCCCATGTGTGTAGGAAGGGGGGAGTGGCCCATGTGTGTAGGAAGGGGGGAGTGGCCCATGTGTGTAGGAAGGGGGAGTGGCCCATGTGTGTAGGAAGGGGGGAGTGGCCCATGTGTGTAGGAAGGGGGGAGTGGCCCATGTGTGTAGGAATGGGGGGGTGGCCCATGTGTGTAGGAAGGGGGGAGTGGCCCATGTGTGTAGGAATGGGGGACTGGCCCATGTGTGTAGGAAGGGGGGAGTGGCCCATGTGTGTAGGAAGGGGGGAGTGGCCCATGTGTGTAGGAAGGGGGGAGTGGCCCATGTGTGTAGGAAGGGGGGAGTGGCCCATGTGTGTAGGAAGGGGGGAGTGGCCCATGTGTGTAGGAAGGGGGGAGTGGCCCATGTGTGTAGGAAGGGGGGACTGGCCCATGTGTGTAGGAAGGGGGGAGTGGCCCATGTGTGTAGGAAGGGGGGAGTGGCCCATGTGTGTAGGAAGGGGGGAGTGGCCCATGTGTGTAGGAAGGGGGGAGTGGCCCATGTGTGTAGGAAGGGGGGAGTGGCCCATGTGTGTAGGAAGGGGGACTGGCCCATGTGTGTAGGAAGGGGGAGTGGCCCATGTGTGTAGAAAGGGGCAATGGAGATTGGACAGCAAAGAACAATGAAATAAAAATCAAAGTGATGATGAAAATAAAATAAAACCCACATTTCATAAAATGTGTTTTTCGCAAGTAGATGAATGAACGTCACTGACACTGGAAAATAAATTTTTCACTTTTTTCAAGCCCTGGACTGACAAAGATGTACACAGCAGGCAGGCATTTGTTTTGTAAATGCAAGGTTGATTGAACACAGACTATGAAGTTCCCTGTACAAGACATGTCTGCAAGCTCATTTTAGAAGGACAACTTTCACTCTGGCGAATTCAGAAACACACAAACACACACACACAACAGTGGACACGTGTACAAACACACACGCACAAACATGTATACACACATCCCCCACACACACATTCACACACTCCCTCACACACAGGTAAAACGGTCCTCAACTCACCAAAGTCATTGTTGTACTTGTCCAGCATTTCGTCCAGAACAATGCAGTCTTCAAAACCCTGCCGCCACAACAATAACGGTTTAAACACCACACAAACAATCCACACTACCATGCAAACAATGAAAACCACTACACAAATGATGCCAACAACCACCCAAACGATTCAAACCACCACACACAATGATCCAAACTGCCGCCAGTGTCACCAATGTCACATCAACATTGTCAGTTGACAGACCCAGACTCACACCGCAGATCCAGAGGAAACGACGACAGTCTGTCGCCTCACTTTTCCCACTGTTCACCATGCTCAGAGTCTCCCCTTCGCTCATGCCAGTCACTCACCACTTTGGGAAACCACAGTCACGATGAGCTGTGACAACTGTGTTCAGTTCGCTGATCTGCCCTCTCAGGTGAACAACATAGACCAGCTTGTCCTTGTCGGCTGTTCAGAGAGGGCGGCCTACTGCCTGCACACAGCCTTTGCCCTAGTGCAAACCATGTGTGCTTCAATTTGACAGCGTGCAACACTACCAGCACCGAAGCGTTGCAAACAGAAATCAAACCAGTCAACATGGGACCGGCAGAAAGCCAATCAAATCAACAGGAAGTGGCGAATGCCTTTGATATGTGCAATGAAACTCTACCAGCGAAAGGCAAAATAACTTAACCTCTCCCTCATGACCTGAGCCTCAGGTGAAAAAAGAGTGATCAATGAATCAACAACATGTGCAGACTGAGCAAATTCAATTATTTCCATGTAATTTTGTTGTTATCATAAATAAACGAATACATAAAACTGTAAGCCACAGACCATGTCTAAGAAAATTTAATCAAAAGAGAAAAAGAAAAGCAAAGATTCGAAAAGAAGAAAGACAACTCTGGACAACAAGTAAAGAAGAAAGAGTATCATTTGAAGCAAGGAACTCGATGTGACTGAACTGAACAGTAATAACACTCACTAAGTCAGCAGTTCTGATTACGTCGACCATCTTCAGAAAGAAACTAACTTCCAACAGAGCTCATTTCTTCTTCTTCTTCCTAAAATACTGGTTCACTCAAAAACGAGTGATCAGCTCCAGAGAAACAAATTATTCTCAGAACCGTCTAGTACAAAATCTAAACAGAAAGAACAGGAAGATCAAAAATAAATAAACAGGCCATGACTTATATCTTAACTACCAAGAGCCACGTCCGCAAAAAGAATCATCTCACCACTGGGAAGATATGGACCGTTTGTGCCACAAGGTCAGCAGTGAACTTCTGAATACCCAGACATATTAAAAAAAAAGAAGAAAAAGTGGAGGATTGTCATAAAAATTCTGTAATGATTATTTGTTCAACTATCAGAGCGAAAACAGCACAGATCAAGGCTCAAAAACCTCGCTTGTCCCACTTTGTCCCTTAAAAAAAAACACACAAAAGTTTTCTGAAAGGACACACACACACACACACACACACACACATGCGCGCACACACACAAACACACACACACAAACACACTGAAAGTTCAGGCACACACCATATACCCTCCCCCCCTTCCCCTCCTTTAAACTTTCTGCACCCCACACCCCCTCCCAGCTGGAGCAGACGACAACTTACACAGTTCATGCCCTGTCCGTAGAAGGGTACCATGGCGTGGGCAGCATCCCCCATGATGACTGCTCGGGCCCCAACGTGGTACGGGGAGCACTGCACACAGCCGGGGCACCAACACTGTCAGTTTCCTCAACATGCATGGCTGCCTAATCATGGAAAGCAAACATCAGTAGTGCATGTGCATCTATTCTACTTCGTCATACTTTCAGAATTGTATGTGAATAGTTTTTGTTGTTTGTTTTTTTACAGTGGTCAACATCTCTCTCTCTCTCTCTGCCCCATAATCTTTCTCTGTCTTTACATCTTTGTCTCTCTTTTCCTCTCTTCCCTATTTCATTCACTACAGTAGAAATAATTTCTCCCTGTACAAATTACTTTCAGACCTGATTCATCGACATACTTTGGCCCAAATTCATGCTCTCTTGCCAGTTTTCTTTTTCTATTTTTTTTTAAAATGTCAGGGCCTGTGATCCCCACTATTGTTCTAAAGTATCAGCATGTTATCGAACACAGACACAGCCACACACGACTTTGTGCGCACGAGTTAGCAAGAATTGTCACGCTTTGGTCAAGGCGTACCAAGACAACATGATGGTTATACACCAAAAGTGCAATACGACTCAAAAACTTTATCTCCGGAATTTTTTATTTCTCTTTTTTCCACTTTGTGATATTCATCATATTATCGCCAAACATTTGTACAAAACTTGGCGAAATCACCTGGGTAAACAGGCCTGTTGCTGTGACTCCATCCAAAGGGAGGTCTAGAGAGTGTAGGCAAAAGCAGAAATATTCCAGAAAAACAGGTCCTTGCATGGAGAAGACTTCACTTGGAGCGTCTTTAAAGAAAGGTTTCACTGGATGACAAGTGCACTTTCTTGTCAGTCAGTTTGGGTTTTCTTTTTTTTTTTTTTTTTTTTTGGGGGGGGGGGGGGGGGGGCTGGGTCTTTTTTTTATAAAAGAGGAGGATGAGTGGAAAGAAAGGAAACAAGAGGGGGAATGTTGGGCTGTGAGAAAGGGTTAAGGTGAGGGAGGGTGGACGCAGGAATAAAAGAAAATGCTCTGCATATCTATTTCATCAACCGGCAAACAAACTAATGAATTAGCTAATTAACAGGCCAGCCTGCGTAGATATCATAACCTAACGACCACATGAACAAATTTCAGGTATACATTACCTTGATCGATACGAGGGGCAGAGACTTGCTCCCAAAGAAGGTCTTCTTTAAATTGTCCCTGCAAAGACATGCAAAACAAATACAGTCACTAAATCGGTAATGAGATCTTCAAAGGAAGGGCATCTCTCTTCGAAGATCAATAAAGGATCTACAGGCAAACACAACAAAAAGTTCCAGTGAAAAAAAAACAACTTTCAAAGAATGTGGCTTTCATTTGAATAAGTTCCCTGGAAAATGCCATACAAAGACTTTCAAAAGGACCTCCACTGCAATGAAAGACTTCTGTGCCTGCATGTGTGTGCATGAGTGAGCTCTTGCATTTGTATGCGAGTGCACCTGGTGTGTGTGTGTGTGTGTGTGTGTGTGTGTGTGTGTGTGTGTGTGTGTGTGTGTGTGTGTGTGTGTGGTGGTGTGTGTGTGTGTGTGTGTGTGTGCGTGTGTGTGTGTGGTGTGTGCGCGCCCATGCGTTTGTGTGTGCTTGCTTGTGTGTATGGAGAGCTTTATTACAATGCTGTTGATCAGTGTCACAAGCATGCTGGTTTAAACTTAAATTTCGCCACTCCTCTCTGAGAAGAATTTCACACTGCTTGAAACTTCTGTTCAATGTAGTATATATTCCGAGTACCAACGTTCCGCAATGTTGCACAGCTGCTCTGCCCCAGAACTGGGCCGTCTCACGGCGCTTAACATGTCCACCTCACACTGGGTGACTTACTCTCCCAACAGGGACACAGCGTCTGGGAAGGTCTCGTGGAAGAAGTCCATCAGCTGCTCCTCGGTGCGGATGGACTGGAAGTTGTCGAAGGGCATGAACATGGTGGTGGTGTAGGACCTGTCCAGGTTGGGCAAGGCGATCATCATGAACGTGTTGCGAGGCCATATGTGCAGGTAGTTCACTCCCATGGCGAACTGAAACAGAATGGGATTGAACAAGGCCATCATCATCATCCTCAGCGTGTGGTGAGGCCATGCATCCACTTAGGTCACTACCACAGCAACTGGAAACAGAACTGGGATTGGCAAGGTCATCATCAAAATATTAAAGTTTGCATTACAATGTCCATCCGTAATGGAACCGATAGATCTGCATGGTGTGTGAGATAAGATAAGATAATGTTGCTTATAGCCCAGCCGACCGCAAAGGGCCACATCAGGGCTGTGGTGTGTGAGAATCAATGGAGAAGAAAGAAGAAAAAAAAAAAGAAAAAGCAAAAAAAAAAAAAAAAAAAAAAAAAAAGGCGGGGGGGGGGGGGGGGGGGGGGGGGATGGAGGCCCCACTTCAAACATAACAGAATAAATAAAAAGCAAAAGAAGAAAAAGAAAATGGTTCTGATAAGGTTAGAAGACCAACAAAAAAAAAAGAAAAAAGGCAAGGCCATCATCTTCAAAGTGTGGTGGGGCCACATAAGCCGGAAGTTTGTCCACAAGACAAACTGACACAGAACTGGTCGGGTAGCGCCATCGTCTTCAAGGCGTGGCAAGGCCATACAGGCAGTTAGTTTACTCTGAAGGCAATCTCAAACAGAACTGGGTTAAATAAGGCAAGAGTGGTGTGGCCAGATTTGTGGGAAGTTTGTGGCCCATGACAAACTGACAAGAACTGGATTGGTTAAGGCCATCGTCTTTGATGTGTGGCAAGGCCATATGCACAGTGGCTGCACACCCAAAATTAATGCGCCAAGGCCTTGCTTGAAGAGTCGAGTATTTATAGACTGGTGCAATTAGATTGTTCTGCAATTTTTATTGTGTCCGACACTTGATTCTCCTCATTTCCTTTCATATGGCCATCAAGGTACAAGCCAGGTGGTTCCAAGCAGACAGATGTAAATCAAAGGAAAAGGACTTTTTGGGCGCTTCAAGCTGGTGCAAAGATAGGGTCACGGGTGAGTGCAAAAGCCTGAAATGTGACGTCTACTTCAGGAAAGATACTTGAAGATTGTGATTTCATGGGTGGAAATTACCCAAAACAATGGAAATAAATGGTGGGGAGTTGCTCTTGTGATCAATTATTAGTTTAACATTAAATGCTGGCTCAAACTTATGGTAGGCTTCAAAACGCTTCCATGAATTTCATAGTGTTTAATGCACAATCCTAACTGTGGAGTGTGGCCTGTTACTTCACTACCAAGGCAATCTGACACAGTCAGGCAAATCCATCATCTTCATGTGGCCTGTTACTTCACTCCCAAGGCAATCTGAAACGGGCAAAGCCATCACCTTCATGTGGCCTGTTACTTCACTCCCAAGGCAATCTGACACAGTCAGGCAAAGCCATCATCTTCAAAGTGAGGCGTGGCCAGATGAGCAGGAAGTTCATCCCCGTCACCAACTGAAATAGAAGTGAACTTGAACTTGCATCCTTTCAGACCTTTTGGAGTGCCGACAATAACAATGATCAAACCACAACAACACCGTAATCGCACAGATACACACGCATGCACGAACATGCACATGCCCGTATGTGTGTACACACGCATGTGCACACACATATGGGCATGTGCGAGTATGTATAGAGGTGTACATGTGAGCGTGAGAGAGAGAGTGAGAGAGAGAGAGAGAGAGAGAGAGAGAGAGAGGTGTGTGTGTGTGTGTGTGTGTGTGTGTGTGTGTGTGTGTGTGTGTGTGTGTGTGTGTGTGCGTGCGTGCGTGCGTGCGTGCGTGCATCAAGTCAGAGCAGGTCATGTCCAGTCAGACTTAACAGCACCTTCAGTCACACTCTGCTTCACGCATGACCCGATACCAGACTGCTGAGACAGACATCTCTCTAGTTATCATATGATTTTGCTGATCTAGTCAAAAAGAAATGGCTAACAATGAAACCAATCACTGAGGAGGGAAATCACGATCATCTTTCACCACTTTTTCTTCCTCTCCTTATGCTTAGTTCACACTATGGAAACCGGCCTGGAAACAGCCCGAATTTCTTGTCGGGTAACCGAAATCTGCACAGAGAAAACTCACATTACCCCTTCAACAAACTGCATTACCTCTATCGGATATTCCCGATAGATTTGCCAAGCCTGTTTCCTTCCATCTCAGTCTGCAAAAGTTGTTTGGAAATACAGGCCGAGAAGAAACTAGGACACTGACGCTACCGAGTTTCCATATCGTTTCCAAAGTGTGAACAGGTAGGCAACAAAGTTTTTGTACACGAGACTGCTCCCTGGCTTGCGCTGCCTTGGGCTGGCTCGCGCGCACAGCATGAATGGCGCGAAAAGAGCAAAAAAGGGGAGGAGCTTCGCAGTTTCTGTATAATTTCGTCGAGCGTTCACATTGTCGACAGAAACTCCAGTCACATTTATTTATAGACGGTTTCCAAAGCAGTTTCTTTAACGCGCAGACTGCCAGAGTTTCCCACAGTTTCCATAGTGTGAACCTAGCTTTACTGAGCTTGGCCTTTTGGGACCAAACAAGTTTGAAGTGCAACCATCTACGTCCTCTCAGATGCATTAAACCCATCGCTAAGTCTGCAAACTCAGGGGTTAGGAGATATTTTGTTGTTGTTGCTGTTTGTGGTGTAGCATTTCATCACAAAGTGTAGCAAAGCAGCGTTGTCTACTTAATCGTAGCATGCTACGCCAAAAAGTGTAGCTCCTGGCAGTTCTGGGAGAAGTGGGGAGCCCTACACATGGCTTGGCATCACCGTATACAGCAACCAGAGGAGCTGCAGTGAACGCCATTGACACAGCAATACATGTAACACCCTGCTCCTATGTCTCTGGCAAACACTGGCTGCCGCCCATAGCACACAAATGAAAACAACAAAGGCCCGACAGTCACTGAACTGTCTGACACCAGCATTCATCCACACAGGCACCAAGGCAACAGCTGTGGAAGATGCGAGGTAATCATCATTATCTAAACCACTTGCCTCTCTCTCGTTTGTAATAGAACTGATATGCTTCGAGCTAAAATACAAACAAACACTTACGACAGAATAAAAAAAAGGAAAAAAAAACATGCTCTTTAAATTACAATGGAAACCAGACAAGCGAGTTTTCAACAAACATGTCTTCTCCAGGCATCGCAGACAACATACTCAGAAACACACGGCGCAGTGCTCTCCACACATCGCAGACAACATATCCAGACATCGCAGACAACATATCCAGACATCGCAGACAACATACTCAGAAACACACGGCGCAGTGCTCTCCAGACATCACAGACAACATATCCAGACATCGCAGACAACATACTCAGAAACGCACGGCGCAGTGCTCTCCAGACATCACAGACTAACATATCCAGACATTGCAGACAACATACTCAGAAACGCATGGTGCAGTGCTCTCCAGGTACCAGGCAGCATGAGAATAAACCTTAATTTGCAATCTGATTAGTGCGTCTATTTGTATTCTGGCTTGTTTTCAGTCTTGTGTTCAGTCTTGTGTTCTGTCTTATTTACAGTCTTGTTTTCAATCTTGTTTACAGTCTTGTTTTCAGTCTTGTTTTCAGTCTTGTTTACAGTCTTGTTTTCAGTCTTGTTTTCAGTCTTGTTTACAGTCTCATTTTTGGTCTCACTGCACTTTCAGTGTTCTGTAATGCTTCATGTTGTCTTGCAATGGCTACTGCTACCCCATGGTTGCCCATGAGAGGCCGAATCCATTAACCCACTAAAACCCTGTGCTGCTCCCCTAAATGGCATCACATGCTGTAACCTTCCAGTTCAGTTCTCAGTGAGTTTGTGTCAAGGTCATTAGTACAGTTCAGTTCTCAGTGAGTTTGTGTCAAGGTCATTAGTACAGTTCAGTTCTTAGTGAGTTTGTGTCAAGGTCATTAGTACAGTTCAGTTCTCAGTGAGTTTGTGTCAAGGTCATTTGTACAGTTCAGTTCTTAGTGAGTTTGTGTCAAGGTCATTAGTACAGTTCAGTTCTTAGAGAGTTTGTGTCAAGGTCATTAGTACAGTTCAGTTCATGGCTAATGTCATGGCAACGACTTGGTGGCACCCTCTGAAGCAGGATGTTCACCTGTGCCAGTTTTATGACTCAGCAACATATGTCATCAGAGAGGGGCATAATGCGACAGATCCTGAGCATGACAGATCAGAACAGGCATCACTGAACACAACAAAAGTGACTGGCCAGCAATGCAGTGTCTCCTGTGGCAAGGCGACTCACTATGAGCTGGCAACTGTGAACTGGCAATGCTGAGGTGGCAACATGATGATGAGCCTGAGTGAGGCTGTGTCTGCAGACACCAGGGTGAGCAGGTGGGATGAACCGCCACTGTCCAACGAATGGTCGCCACCAACCTCGTCGTCAGCTGTGAGTGGAATGCTAAGCTCCATGTAGCCATGACGGACAGGCAAGAAAAAGATACATCAAAGGTGCAGGTGGGACCCTGAGAAGTACTGTATTTAACTGACAAACAAACCAGCTGGGAGCAATCCTGCACCACCCTTGGAAGCCTGCGCTGTGTTCACATAGCGTTCAGGCACACACAGGGCATTCCATTAAGACATCACCGGACACAATTTCCCCCATGGCAGAAGCCGTTGTGTAAAGGCCACTGGATGTGACGCGACAGAACCTCCACAGGAGGCGTTCCCATGGGTGCACCAGCCCCAATTTCATGACTGCAGAACCCACCATTGAAAAATGCTACCGCCAAGTAATTGCCGTGTGCATCCCACACCTCACGTGTTACTGCTCCTCCAACAGGTGGAGACAGCACAGTTCAAGTCACGTGTTACTGCTCCTCCAACAGGTGGAGACAGCACAGTTCAAGTCACGTGTTACTGCTCCTCCAACAGGTGGAGACAGCACAGTTCAAGTCACGTGTTACTGCTCCTCCAACAGGTGGAGACAGCACAGTTCAAGTCACGTGTTACTGCTCCTCCAACAGGTGGAGACAGCACAGTTCAAGTCACGGCCAAGCTTTTGCCATGAGGTCTTACACGCTCTCTGATGAGAATCCCAGGTTACAGTCTTTCCTGCCGTCAGCAGGACTTTCCCTGTGGTCAGTGGGTCTTTCCCTGCGGTCAGTGGGTCTTTCCTCACTGTCACTGGGCCTTTCCACAGAGTCGGCCAAACGGCAGACAAGAGAAAGATATGTCTACTGAAGCCAGAGATGAATGCCACTGTCCAATCAACGATGGCTGCTTACCTTGTCGTCTGCTGTGGGTGGAATGTTCAGCTCCATGTAGCCGTGAGGGATGTACTCCTGTTGAAAGTTAAACCGCAGCTCCGGCCGCTTCATCATCTGCTGGCGCACCGCCGAGTACGCTCCGTCGTTTCCCACGATCAGGTCCACCCTTCTCTTCACTTCCTGTTCATTGCTGTAAATATAGTTGTGCAATGGTACCGTGACAGTCTTTACTTTTTGAACAAGAATTTCGTTAAATCTTGTTACTGAGTCACTGAAAATGTAGCTATAAATTGTATTAAAAACTAAAAGCAAAATATTCAGCAATGCAGCTATCAAGTGCTTTCTTTGAAGTCTCCTTTCGAAAGCCATGAGGAGAGAATCGGTTTGTGCATTTTCTATGTCTGGTGTTTGTGGCATCTGAAGAAGCCATATTAACTGAAAACTTTCTAGCCTGTTTCATATAGTGTGTTAAATGCATCTTGCTTTGTCGGCGTGCTTGTATTTTGGATTGTAGTTGACTTTTCTTTACCATCCAGACATCACAGATGAAATAATCTTTCTTGAAGAAGATAGAGCAATAAAGATACCTTTTAAGCCATTTCTAATTCTTAAGTATGCTTTTGGTGTTACTATAGTCAGGAAAAAGACAAACTACAGAGTGACATAAGGAGAAGTTAGTGATTAAGCCTGCGATGTTGGTAAGTGTATGTACATTTTATTGAAATACTACAAAGGGTGTGTGTGTGTGTGTGTGTGTGTGTGTGTGTGTGTGTGTGTGTGTGTGTGTGTTTGTGTGCGTGCGTGCGTGCGTGCGTGCGTGCGTGCATGCGTATGTATGTATGTGCGTGCATGAGTGTATGCGTGTGTGTGTGTTGTGTGTGTGTGTGTGTGTGTGTGTGTGTGTGTGTGTGTGTGTGTGTGTGTGCATGCATGCAGAGAGGGGGGATAGGGGAGTGGGAGGAGGAGGAGGGAGAGGTTGCGTGTATGGCTTCAGGGGACATCAACACATCTGCCAAGGCCTCAAAAGCACACAAAGTGTAATATTTGACATTTTCAGTGTAATATTCCCAGTTCACGTGTAGTTCTCGTATATGATACGACACAAGAGCACGTTCAGTCGCACTACCCTTTGCACACAAAATGACGGCAGACTAAGAAAGCAGGAATCTTGCCAGACACCACGTAGATTTGACTTGACCTACAAAAACCAAAAGGACTGACAACCTAACTAATCTTAAAAGGCATTTGAGATAACTCCGCCAGTTAACAAGGACAAATGAATTACAAGACCAAACACGACCCGTTTCGACCTCTTAGGTCTTCTTCAGGCAAGATAAACATCACTCAGGACAACGAAAATGAAGAACGAGCAATCACTGATCTTCTAATATTGGCACAAGACGCTCGTTATTCATTTTCATTTGCTTTTTAAGGAATTCTCACTTCCTGAACAGAGATTGCTTTGCTGCTTTCAAGATCACACCAGACAAGACAAACACATTTGTGTGCTGATGCCAGACTGGAGAGACAGCACATCCTACTTACTGCAGGAAGACGATTTCCCCCGTTTCAAAATCACATCGGACCAGCTTGTGGTTGAAGTAGGTTGTGACATTGGGGTACTGTTCGGCCGCTGGAAGAAAAACATGCACTACAGTGTATCAAGGTTCACCACTGAAGAAAGGAAAAGGTTTTCATGCCCTTTGATAGATATGTACGCGTGTGTCGGGGGTGGGGTGGGGGGTGGGAGTGGGGGAGAATGAACACCATACATCAAAATCATTAGTGTTTACATGCTCAATGTTTATTTACTTTTATCTTTGTCATTGCAAATAATCTATGGACAGTATACATTCTTTTTTTTTTCCCTTTTTTATTGCTATTATCCAAATTCTATAATGACTTTACCTATCGATTTTCCAGATCATCAGGCTACCTATGAAAGATTTCGGTGAATTCACTGTTTTTGGTGCATGACAGCACATGTTCTTTGGAGGATGATAGGTAAATTTGGTATGTGTGGTCACATCAGTTATAAAGTCACCTGCCTTCTAAGTGATCAACATCACTTCTTTTTCCAAAATGGAGAAAATGCAGTATCTGGGAATGATTCAATATTTACAAAAGGTTTGAGGCACCAAGAGAATTTATGAGGACATGATAAAAACTTAATGGGAAGGATGGTGGCCCTTCATATTCAACTGTGAAGAAATGGGTGGCCGAGTTAAGGAGAGAAAGATACGAGCCTGGAAGATGAACCTCATCCTTGGAGCCTGGAAGATGAACCTCATCCTTGGAGCCTGGAAGATGAACCTCATCCTTGGAGCCTGGAAGATGAACCTCATCCTTGGAGCCTGGAAGATGAACCTCATCCTTGGAGCCTGGAAGATGAACCTCATCCTTGGAGCCTGGAAGATGAACCTCATCCTTGGAGCCTGGAAGATGAACCTCATCCTTGGAGCCTGGAAGATGAACCTCATCCTTGGAGCCTGGAAGATGAACCTCATCCTTGGAGACTGGAAGATGAACCTCATCCTTGGAGACTGGAAGATGAACCTCATCCTTGGAGACTGATGAGCCAGTCCTGAGGATTATAGTGACACAGCAGGAACCTTGTCACAGCTGACAGGCCAGCGTCTACCACACACATCGCTTCAACTCCTGTCACATCACATGACACAGTGCATGACATTCTGACCAATGATTTGGCCATGAGGAAGATGACAGCAAGGTGGGTCCCAACACTTTTCACTGAAGAACAAAAACACCTCAGACGGAGCATCCTGTGACAACCTGCGCCGTTTTCAAGCAGATCCTGCTCATTTCTTGGCAAGAACTGTCACCACTGATGGGACATGGATCCATCGCTTTCACCCGGGGTCAAAAGAACAGTCTATGT
This sequence comes from Conus ventricosus, assembly GCA_018398815.1. NCBI lineage: Eukaryota > Metazoa > Mollusca > Gastropoda > Neogastropoda > Conidae > Conus > Conus ventricosus. Next base: position 20,459,746 of record CM031605.1, read on the forward strand.
AGTGTTAGCACCTTGACTCTCCCTGGTCCAGCTCTGCATGATTGTTGCTTTCAAGTTAAGGATCACCCACCTAAACTCCCCTGACTTGGCACCGTGATTTTCACCTTGTCCCAAACCTTCAAAGGGAGCAGGCTGGAAGATGTCTCCATAGGAACAACGGCATGGCTACTGTGGGGGCATTTTTTAAGGCTAAAAATACTCCCTTTTTCCGCAAAGGGATTGAATCACGGCATCATCATTTTGAAGACTTGTGTGGAGTAGCGGGGGCTAACCAAGTTGAGAAACAAAATAGAAAAACATCATGCCATGATTCCTTCATAGGCTGGTTGAGAACTTGATCATCCGCTCTTCATACAATGGCTTTTTAGTCTGCAGTACAAATTATACATACCTACCAATCCAAGTCCAATATCTTTTCTTTTTCTTCTTTTTTTTTTTTCTTGCGATAAAAATACCGACTGACCCATCCATGATCTACGATGGCTTTTTTCCCTTCAAAAGCTAGCATCAGTTTCTGAACAACTCAAATATTTACTTACCTGACCACTCTGCACCCACTCTTATTTCCAACTCCTCCCCCTACCATGACTTTCAACCGACAGTCACCTCAGCTATGTTCGACGTCCTTCTGAATGTGACCTCTAGAGACCCACAAACACTTTCTGCTTTTATAAAATTCAGCATCACATTTGAGCCTTTTGAGGGCTGTTTGGACAAGGTAATGCATCCTCACTCCTGTCCCACCACGGCGAGTTCTGAGCTTTTTTTGTGCATTGCCGGCCAGTCTACCTCCCTGCAAAGGCCCATCACTACAAACACTCAGTTTTCATGACCTTCAAGGTCACTGTAGAAAGGTTTAACTGTTTCATCGTTAGGTATATCGTTAGCATTATTATAAGTAAACATATCTTTTTAATTGTCTGTTTTTGTTGCTACCATCATAACCAGCATCATCACCACTATTTTTTGTTACTGAATCTTACGAGCTGATTGGCTTAGTGTGCGCATGTGTGTGTGTGTGTGTGTGTGTGTGTGTGTGTGTGTGTGTGTGTGTGTGTGTGCGTATGTGTGTGTGTGTGTGTGTGTGCGCGCGCATGCTGTTGTGTCCGTTGTTGTGCGACAGCGTGTGTGGGATCATGTGGTCTGTGTGTGTGTGTGCATGGGTGTATGTCAATATGCACCATTGTTTGTAGATGCATGGTACTTACTGCAATATTCATCTTCTTATTGGTTTCATTTATGTTGTTTTTTTTTAACCTTTTATGTATTTGTAAGCGCTCTGGGCTTATGATGTAAGATCAAGTGCCATAAATAATCATTATTATCATCATTGGCTCACATGTCATCGACTGGTGTGGTACTCACCATCATTGGCTCACATGTCATCGACTGGTGTGGTACTCACCATCATTGGCTCACATGTCATCGACTGGTGTGGTACTCACCATCATTGGCTCACATGTCATCGACTGGTGTGGTACTCACCATCATTGGCTCACATGTCATCGACTGGTGTGGTACTCACCATCATTGGCTCACATGTCATCGACTGGTGTGGTACTCACCATCTAAAAGCACTTCATTCAGCAGTCGTCTGTCCACAGACATTATGTTCTGGAGGGGAAAAAAAAAAGAATGAAATTAAAACAAAGAAAACATTCGCTTAGCAAACAGACAAACAATACATAAATGAATATCTAAAAGAATTAAAACAAAAACAAAGAAAATATCTGCTCAAAACAATTAACACACAATTCATAAATGAATATCTAAACAATTAACACACAATTAATAAATAAATATCTAAAAGAATAAAATAAAAACAAAAAGAAAACATTTGCTTAGAAACAAACAAACAATACGTAAATGAATACCTAATATCCATGCACATTCTAACAGGTTAGCATGATCGCTAGCTTAACAGGAAAAAAAAATACAAGCACACATTTTCATGACAGCAAAACAACTGATGATCAGAAAGGTAATCTACAGCATGTGCACCTGTCGCTGTTTAATAAACAGAGGTTCTACTCATGTTTATATATCTAATAACATGACATTCACCTGCCATAATTCAAGAATGAGGATTCTTTTTTCATATACCTCTGTGTGTGTATGTGTGTGTGTGTGTGTGTGTGTGTGTGTGTGTGTGCGTGTGCGTGCGTGCGTGCGTGCGTGCGTGCGTGCGTGCGTGCGTGTGTGTGTGAGTGTGTGTGTGTGTGTGTGTATGCGTGCGCGTGTGCGTGTGAGTGTGTGTGAGAGAGTGTATGTATGTGTTCATATACAAATTTACATGCACAGATACATGTGTTTGTTTTATTGTGCATGTGTACGTTTCTGTTCATGCGCATTTCATAGTGCTTTAGTGCCCTTCACTGATAAAGAACACTCTTTTTCAATATTCCTTTTCCGTCTTTTCCTTCTCTTTTCTTTCCCAAGACGCCCTCCCTCACCCTGCCTGTCAAATCAAAGACAATCAAACCAATCCACACAAAATTTTATTTCAAAAAGTCAAAACTGGCAGACACGAATGATGTGTAGTCAAACCCTGCACACTTAGGCCGTTCCCTGCACAAATCAAAACAGCATCTCCTCCTCTCTCTCTCTCTCCTTACATCCAACACCTCCCCTTTCCTCCCTTCTTTTTTCTGATCCCACTTTCACTCTGCTCTCCCCCCCCCCCCCCCCCCCCCCCTTTTTTTTTTTCCTCTCCACCATCATCTCAATGTAAAATCAAACATAGAAACAGAATCAACCCCCAGCTGTTGCATGCCTAAGCCTGTCTTCACGGACTGAGTTGTAATCAACTGAAAATGGAAAAGAGTTTCAAAATGTACTGGAAAGGCTCGGTCATGCACAACTCCACTTCAGTTCAGTTCACTGGTTTCATTCAGTGTCTCTCCAGCACGGACAACACAAGATAGTGAACTGTTATAAAAAAAAAGTACACTTCATAATGTTCACGAGCATCTATAACACCCATCACACTGATCACATATATCTGCACTGAAAACATCACAACAATGCAACAACTTTGGTTTAAAATTGGAAATGAAATGAGGCAGGGAACAGTAAACAATAAACAGTAAACAAGTGGGGTAACTTTTGCTCCCATAAGAAAACCTAACAACACAGAGTAACTTTTATTCAAGACTGGCACAGCCTTTTAAACTTGAATAAAGTCAGACAAATACACAGATGAACAATCTAATAGTGGGGGAAAAATCAAGCGCAGGCCAACAACTGAACTGTCTTCATAGTAATGACTTCATAGTAATAAAAGTTACTCTGTGTTAGGTTTTCTTATGGGAGCAAAACTTTGGTTTAAGCAAGAACAGCTGCAATATCGATAATGCATGGATCATACACAATGTGGCTTAGATTTTGACAGCTTGGATATCAAGACCTTTTTCTTGTAATTCCTTCTTAATATTGGACAGTTCAATAAATGATGGTGTACACAAAGAATCCCTTTCCAGAGACAAAACATTTTAAGAAAATTTTATTCAACTTGGAAATTATCGTGGCTACATGTCTTGGGCTGCTTAGTTAGCATGTCAGCCATTTCATAAGACTTCCTTTCAGAAACAAAACTGTCCAATAGTTTGAGCATTTCTGATAGAG
>CM031605.1:20470869-20480869 GCA_018398815.1 Conus ventricosus
ATTCTGAACTAGTTCATCATCCCTATTTAAAATAAAAATTAAAAAAAAGTGACCCCCAAATGCCCTTCTTGAACAAATTTGAAATCTTGGATTTTTTCCCACTACAGATAGGATTTCAGATATTAATTTCTAGGGTAAGGAAATTCTAGGAAAAAAAATTGGGAGGGTTGGCAGTGATGAGTTTATCATCTTGGAATACTCTTGTTTGTTGTGTGTGTGTGTGTGTGTGTGTGTGTGTGTGTGTGTGTGTGTGTATGTGTGTATGTGTGTGTGTGTGTGTGTGTGTGTGTGTGTGTGTGTGTGTGTGACACAGACAGACAGACAGAGAGGCACAGAGAGAGACACAGAGAGAGACACAGAGAGAGAGAGCGTTCTTGTGTGTGTGTGTGGTGTGAGGTGTGTGCGTGGTTGTGTAAGTGCGCTAACATGCATGCAAGCATGTGCAAGGTTGTGTGCATGTGTGTGTATGTTTCTTTAGAGGCCTTTGACATACTGTACTGCATTAGATTAACAGTAATGAACATCCAAAGAAGCCCTTTTATTAAAGTTTCAAGAATGGCTCACTCGAGAAGAGTGACAGCTTGCAATAATCACATGTTCAATTGAAACATCTGGTTCTCACAGATAATCACTGGTCGATGCAAACGACGGCATATCGGACAAGGAATGTGATTACCCAAGAGGAAGCACACTGAAATAAACCCTATTACAATACTTCACTGGTACTCAGCAAAAAAGCCCACAGATGCTTCAGAGAACAAGGACTAGTCTATTGTATGAAATGAAGAAAACATCAATACTGTTCAGGAAATTGTAATGTGCTATGCTGCAGTTGATTTGGCCATGGTGCACAAATAGTAATGTAGCATAGTGATGTTCATGGCAAAAGGTGTATTACACAACATGGTCCACTAACACCTGGTCAGACACTGGCTCAGAGAATGCCTGTTGACACAATCAGACACTGGCTCAGAGAGTGCCTGTTGACACAATCAGACACTGGCTCAGAGAATGCCTGTTGACACAATCAGACACTGGCTCAGAGAGTGCCTGTTGACACAATCAGACACTGGCTCAGAGAGTGCCTGTTGACACAATCAGACACTGGCTCAGAGAGTGCCTGCTGACACAATCAGACACTGGCTCAGAGAGTGCCTGCTGACACAACACTTTAAACACTTGACAGTCTGGGCTGTTGGAAAGGTTTAATACAAAACGTTAATGCAAGAGAAGAAAATCAGATCATTCTTTTTTTTTTCAACATTATCTTCTGTCACTTTTGGTAGTATCTAAAATTCATTATTTATCCAGAGAGACAATAAAATGTCACAAAGGACATATGTATCAACTTACAGCTTTCACATACATTCTCCTTGGGGCTGTTCACATCCAGTGAAATAACTAGAACTTAAGTCGTGCAGTGTGATCTACTCAGCAGAGAGTTAGTTTGGCGTTACCCATCTTCAGCATCATCGGGCTTTTGAGTGATGTCTACGTCAATCAAACAGCCTTAGAGGTCATAGTGGTTGGACAGGTGATACAGTCATGATGCCTGATGGCACATCTGTAAACAGAGGTCTGTGTCCTTGAATGTTAAATAATGTCCACATGTGGTGCACTCTGTGTGTGTGTGTGTGTGTGGTGTGTGTGTGTGTGTGTGTGTGTGTGTGTGTGTGTGTGTGTTTCCCCTGGAACATATTCTGACTTGCTCTTAACAGTTGATGAAATCTACTGTACCTCCAGGGAAAACGTCCTCTCATTTCTCCGTCCTTCCATTTTGGCAATCTGCTGATGTATCTCATCATCATTGCCACTGGCTTGCAAAATTTCTCAAAACAACACTTATTTCTGCAAGGATCTCTCTCAAATTCCCATCAGTGCCAGATCTGACCTTGTTGACAGACAGGATCAGATCCAACTGCACTTGTGCCCACGCATCAAGATTATTTAAATTCAGATCCACCCCACCCCACCCCCCACCCCCACCCCCTCTGTGTCAACACAGCCTCCCTGTTTGCAGGGCTCTTGTCACACGGAAACATGGCGCACCGCCCTCACACACAGGGAATTGCTAGTGTTCTGCTTTTTATTACAGAACTGCTATTTTCTCGTAACAAAAGGGCCTGATCTCTGACACTGTTGTTGCAGAAACGTTTTTAAAGCCATTCCTTCATATTTTTTAGAAGAAGAATGGGAGATTATCTCCCAAGTCTACTTTTCCATACATGTGTAACAGGCACTGTGATCATTTCATCAGGAATCAGGAATCAGGACTGCATGCAGTGAGCCATCAGGCTTAAAGAAGAAGAAAATTATATCTTTAGTTCATGATTGACTGTAATACAACAGGCCGTCGGTCATACGCTCTGGGATTTGTGACATATATTCATCATTCTCATACCTTATGGCTTCAAAGTGCTTCCATTGATCAACAAGATGTTTGAAGACGTTAATATTTTGTGCTCTTTTAGTCTTAATCCATAATCTATTCCATAAAGATGCAAGTTTCTTAATAAATGAAAGTTTTCTTCGGTTGGTACTGCTATATTCAACACTTTGTCTGCGCGGTTTCTTATTGTATAACAACTTAACAATTTGAAAAAATGATGTACATTCAAATCACCGATTCCTCTGAAAATCTCACGGAGCTGGATAATATCACCCCTCATTCTTCTTGCCTTTAAAGTGGGAAATATTTGGTGTTCCAGTCTTTCTCTGTAAGAACAGCTGGGAATCCCTTGTGCTAACTTGGCACCCTTCTTTCACCCTCTCAATCAATGCTGTCTTTTCAAACAGGGATACTCCAAACGTGGTCTCACTAGTCAGTCCCCTTACACCAATTCAGAGAAGAGTTCTTATTCATGAATGGAAAGTTTCTTTTTATAATAAAATCTTACTATAGTGAGCATCTTATCTTATTTGTTGACTGCATTATGAATATGATGATCAAATTTCAAATCTTTGTCAAATATGACTCCTAAATCCTTCTACTCTGCACATTTTGAACTGTAAAATTATTGCTTTGGATTCTCATGGCAGAGTCTTTGCAAGAAATCATTTTTGAGTATGCGCATTGCCTTACGCTTGGAAGCAACGAAATAAAAATACCAAGCATCTGACCAATTGACCAGAGAATTTTAATACTGTATCTTGGTATCATCAGCAAACTGTTAACCATCTGAGAAAAGTCATTTATTAAATCTGTAGGAACAAGGCCAAGTATGCTCCCTTGCTGTATTTCACATATAACATCACCATTCTCACAGAAGCATATCAAACACACACACATGCGCGTGCACACACAATATTTACATCTCTCAAGGATTCTTTTGTTTTAAGTGTAAATTTACTGTTGCTTGCAGTCATTTTTTTCTGTCAAATATTGTCTGATATCATCACGCTACGACTGTTTTCAATGAACAGCATAACTTTGTACGATTCTCAGATATATTGTCTCATCGAAAGGAGCTGCTTTTCTTTTCTTTTTTCTTCTTTTTATGAAAAGAAAATAGTGGCTGGCAGATAAGTGTTGTTGCCAACAGCTAAACTGTGAAGAAGTGCTCTGACAAGCTGATACACAAGACCATGCATTCATGAATGGCACGAAAGAAAGGACAAAGTTCATCAATACATTAATCAATCAACAAATCAAGTCCAGCTGACCACAATAGCCACATTATAAGTGCAAAACAAACAACACAGCAGAACAAACAACACAGCAAAACAAACAAAAGTTTGAGACAAAACTCCAAAGTTAAGCAACAAGTCCAGTTTCATTCAGTAAACAAATGACTTAAAAGGGTAAATAAATTAATGAATAGAGGTCTCTACCAAACAGACAGTTTTGTTTCTCACTAAAACTTCTGTTACTGGAATCAACGCTCTCTTTAATCCATGCCCAACATGCTACCTGCACTTTAAATTAGTTAGTAAGCTACTTTGAAAATTAATTGAGTATTTTATTTGGTGGATCATTTTTTTGGCAAATGTATTCCATTCATCATCTTTTCAGCATGCCCCAAATCCTACCTGTACCTTTAATTAGTTAGTAAATTATTTTGAAATTTAATTGAACATTTTGTTTCATGGATCATCAACTGTATTCCATTCATCATCTTTTCAGCAATTTTTGCAAGTCACTTTTTGATTAGATTCTGAATTCCTGTCCACATCAATTACAGTTCACATACTGTGGTGCAACAGTCAGTATATTCTGCAGTTTACTATCTCTATACCTATGAACAAGAACTGCTGATGAATCATTTTGTTAAGTTTGTTTTTTTTTTGCTTTTTTTAAATGTTATTATTAACCAAAAGGTATTAGTCTGTCGATTAGCAACAGACAGAGAGATAGACAGACAGACAGATAGATGAACAGTTTGGTAGATAGACAGACAGATACTACAAAGACAGAGAGTGAAAGAGTACTCTGGCTAGGTTTAAACTGAATTTTGCTGCTTTCAAAATTGTAATCAATGTTTCAAACGCATGACAACACATTCCCCCTACCCAACACCCCAACCTCTATCTATCATCTCTCTCTCTGGTTTTTTTTTTTCCTCTAATTTTCTGTCTTTGGCTTTCGTTTTTTCCTCATAATATTAATGCAGGTTTGAATCAATCTCTCTCTCTCTCTCTCTCTCTCTCTCTCTCTCTCTCTCTCTCTCTCTCTCTCTCCGTCCCACCCTCAGCAACACGATTATCTCGTATTTCTCACTGCCTTGAAACCCGTCTTGCTTTGTCAACAAAAATGTTGAATATAAATATATTTGTGAACTTGAGCATGACTGCCTCATGAATCACTGTTTATTCCTCCTCATACTATGCTAATGATACTATTTTGGTGACCAATGCTGCTTAAATAGTTGCGTGCGTGCGTGCATGCGTGCGTGCATGTATGCATGCGTGCATGTGTGCGAGTGTGTGTGTGTGTGTGTGTGTGTGTGTGTGTGTGTGTGTGTGTGTGTGTGTGTGTGTGTGACAGACAGACACTTTGAGTGTGTGTGAATGTTCTCTTTAATGCTAATATGAACCATCATCATTCAGTTCTAGTTTGTCTAGTGGTATACAAAGTTAGAATCCCTAGTTCCTCAACGGACAAAGGCCAAATAAAAATGAAAAAAAACAACATCTTTTTGTTTATCACTTGCCTCTGGGAATAAAGATTATCAATCAATCAATCAATCAAGTCAATCAATCAATCATTCTCTCACTCTCTACCTGAGTCTCCACCCCCACCCCACCCCTCCCTCCCCCCTCTCCCCCTCTTGCACTCCCGCATGCATGCCCGCGCACACACACATACACACACACAAGAGTTTATCACTCAAGGATTTTTGAAAATCAAAATTCACTAAATAATTGACACTCATCAACGATCCATTTCTAATCAGAATGATCAGTTTTAGATTTCTTAGAATCTCCTTATCTTGATAATCTATTCAATGCTATGCCACATGACTGAAAAAACAACAACAAAAAAACAACAACAACAAAACCATTACACTAATGATTTTTCTTTAATTCTGTATTAAAATTTTTGTCCGTCTGTGTGTTTGTCTTTTGATCTCCCTTGCATCTTTGGGTGGATCCTCAGGCGTAGGCTCAAAGACTGTCCCCTACATTTTATATTATTTGCATAATATTTTTAGTTTTACAACAACTTTTTTTCCTCCCCACACTTTCGTTTGGTTGCATTTACTACTCTTCGCTGCTGCTCTGGGGGTGCTATTGGATTCTTTTTTGCACCCATGGTGGTGAGAACACCACAGTATTATGGACTGTGGTGTGTCTCTATTTGACGCGGGGAGCGCAGACACAACCAGCCGTGTCTCCCTGATGAGTCCCGATCCAGCGGGCGAAAGGCCTCAGAGCAGGCAATACAAATATATCTGCCTTCAAAAGGGATTGCGATGGTTCCCTTATGCAGCTAGTGAAGAGTTTTCATATCTGTAACATAATATTTTTTTTTTTTTTTTTTTTCTTCCCAGTTTTCTCCATCTTCAAACTCCCCTCTCCTCTCCCCTCCCCTCCAGTCTAAATCTTTGCCAGACAGTTCAGTTGTTGGCCTGCGCTTGTTTTTTCCCCCACTATTAGATTGTTCGTCTATGTATTTTGTCTGACTTTATTCAAGTTTAAAAGGCTGTGCCAGTCTTGAATAAAAGTTACTCTGTGTTAGGTTTCCTTATGGGGGCAAAACATACCCCACTTGTTTACTGTTTATTGTTTACTGTTCCCTACCTCATTTCATTTCCGATTTAAAATTTTTGTGTTAATAATCAAAGGTGTAACCAACTAGTGACTTACATACCCCTGTCAGTATCACTCAGAATTATTTAAGAGCAACCCTGAACTATTCAAATGATGATCAGAACATTTATTATAATCTGATGAGACCGTTCTCCAGGAGGGTTCAACTGAGGAGAGAAGTCGCCATCATCACAGAAATAACAGGAACAGACATTTGCTGAATGCTTTCCTCTCTGAGAAAAACCTCAAACTGCTTCACAGTGGATGTTCTATACATCGATACACATCACACATCTGCTATAAACTTAAGGGAACAAAAGTAAAGGAACTTGTTACAATACTTGCTCTGCTCCCCCCCCCCCCCTCTCTCTCACACACACACACACACACACACAGAGGCACATTCAAACACACACACACACACACACACACACACACACACACACACACAAGAATGAGTTTACAAAAACTGCATTGTATGTGCATTGTTCAGCTTCCTCCAGTGGATCCGCCTAATTTTGCATGGTGCATGCACAAACACAAACACAAATCTCACACACACACACACACACACACACACACACACACACACACACACACACAGCAAGAGAGACAGTGAGAGACAGAGAGAGTGGGAGACAGACAGACAGACAGACAGAAAGAGAAAGAGAAGAAGAGTAAACCCTAACATATTACTGATTTTTCGCAGTTGTTACATTTTGTTGTTGTCGTTGTTGTTGTTGTTTTTCATTGGTTTGACATGGGTAGAGCACTTTGGTTGTATTTTTGGTCTTGTGTCAATTGATTTTGTACAACAATCAGACAAAATGTAGTCTTCTCTTTGTACTGTTTTTGCTGGCACTTGCAGTTTCAAACAGCTGTTTGCTTCATATGGTGAACGCGCAAATCTAAAAAATAAAAATAAATGAAAGCTTTCCTTTTTTTTAAATTTTGACACAGCTGATACAGAAAAGGACTTGCTGAACACTACATCCCATCATCATATATTACTAAATAAAGCTAGAGAAAGACAGACAGACAAACACATACTGAGACAGAGAGTATAAATGAATAAAGTGAGAGAGACAGAGAAAGAAAGAAAGAGAGAGACAGAGAAGCAGAAACAGAGAGACACAGATGGAGACACACAGATATAAACACACACACACACAAACACACATGTGCACACACACACACACACACACACACACACACACACACACACACAACACAAAATAGAAAGACAGACAAACAAACAGACAGACAATCAGACAGACTGACAGACAGACAGACAGACAGAGAGAGAGAGAGAGAGAGAGAGAGAGAGAGAGAGAGAGAGAGAGAGAGAGAGAGAGATTTCTGTATTGGGAATATCCGCAGAGATACTGAACTTAAGTTGGCATGCTGTTTTGAATGTGAACATTGCATCTCATAACTTTCAAATGGCTATGAATAAAAATCACAGTACACAAAACTGGAGAAAGCGGACTTCACTTATCTGTACAGTGACTGGCAGAATACAGACAACACCTACACACCACTTCCCCTCCACATACTCACTCACAACACACACACACACCACACACACACACACACACACACACACACACACACACACACACACACACACACACACACGCACACACACACACTTATTTCTCATTGAACAACAAAGTACCAAGGAAAAACAAGTTCAGACACCTTCATGTATGGACAGAACAAAGAATGATTCCATGGATTGGGAGGGAGTAGGGTTGGTTGGTGGAGAAGGTTTGGGGGGGGGGGGGGGGGGGGGGGCATAAGAGGGGAAGGGGAGGGAGACAAGGGTGGTGGTGCTGCTGGAGGGATTAACAGTGAAAATATTACTTTACGAACAGCACATTTGGATCATTGAATTTTTCTGAGAGATCCAAATGGTGGAATTTCATCCCCTAAGCAAGAATCCCATGTAATGTTTGTTGTAATCTTAGAATTTGAGATTAACACATTTTGTACAGCCTGAGCATGTAAGGCAAAGTTGCATCCAGTCCAGAATCTGCTCGTCATCATACATCCACTTGGTTTAACACACGCACACCACTTATAAGCTGTGTTCCCACAATAAGGTCAAAACCACAAGACAACTTCCCAAAGATGACAGAAAACCAAGGGTGGTTGGGTGTGGGTGTGTGTGTGTGGGGGGGGGGGGGGGGGGGGGGAGGAACTGACAGACTGTGTCACAGGAATGAACAGTGAAACTAACCCACGCACACCACTTATAAACCGTGTTCCCACCAATAAGGTCAAAACCATAAGACAACTTCCCAAAGATGACAGAAAACCAAGGGTGGTTGGGTGTGTGTGTGTGTGTGTGGGGGGGGGGGGGGGGGGGGGGGGGGGACTGACAGACTGTGTCACAGGAATGAACAGTGAAACTAACCCTTGCAGGACATCTTTGGGTCTTACAAGGATCCAAAAGTTGTAAGGAAGAACTATGTATACATGTGAAGTAAATCATTATTATATTATTATAATGAATACTTATATAGCGCCTATTCTCGGCAAGCGACCAAGTTCTAAGCGCTTTACAATCCACACTCGATTACACAACAGGCTGCCTACCTGGGTAGTGCTGACTGAAGAACTGCCAGCTGGCGCTTCATTCAGTCATTTCCCATGTCATCCGGTCCATATCACTCAATATCGTTGACTCAATTTCATTACTTCCTTCATTCTTTCCATTTCTTACAGAGAGTCAGAGTGCATGCCATGTGTAACGTGTCATCCATACCAACAGCCAAACTGGCCTTCTCTTCCGAAAGTTGGTGATGGGATTTTATGTGTGTGCAAGATGTTATGCGTGCGTTCATACACGGAACCTCGGTTTATAGTCTCATTCCAAGGACTTTTGGGAAATGGAGTCAGAACCAATGTTAACTCTGAGGGAAAACTCCCACTGTACCGAAACGGCCCAGCAGAGATTTGAACCCGCAACCTCAGGATCACCAAGATTACTGTGTCCAGTGCTCTACTAACTGAGCTATTCCGCCCCTCTGAATAAGACAGAAGGTCAAATTATCGAAGCTTGCTGGGCGTCACCATACTGACACTGTCTTTTACAGACAATCATCTTTGAAAAACATTTTCCTGTATTCTGTACATGTTGCAACACATTTCAACGTCTATCAACAGATATAGCATGTTACATCCATATATCACATGCATCTAAAGTTTAAACTCTTCTCTTTTCTTCTAAAAACAACCATTCATTTTTCTAAACCACTTAATCATTTTCTGATGCAGTTTGTAATTTGAAAAGTTAGAAGAAAAACAAGGGAAAGGTTTCGTAATATACTCTGATGACAGTAAAGGTGTGGGTTTTTTTTTTCCACTGGTATTCTTTTCTTAATATGGAAGAGTCATTCAATAAACTTCTTAAATGCTGAAGGTAAGTAAAACCAGGTCAGGGAACAGAAGAGTGAAGGACAAGCTGACTCTGTCCAGTTCTTTGACGTGTGGTGGTGATTTTGATAAACTGAACCTGTCCCGTGTGTAGAATTCCTGACAAATGACAGGCCTACTTCCCTGGCCTATTTCAACAGTCAAATATCCTTTTCTTTTTAAAATGAAAAGTGGCTTGGTCAATAGCAGTCACGGGATTTAAAGTTTTTAAAATCATTTTGTTGAACAGAAAACACTTTCTTTTTCCAAATGTGGAGATCTTTACTTGTATATAATTTAGTGTACACAGACATGAAGCATTCTATAGATG
>CM031605.1:20485869-20488369 GCA_018398815.1 Conus ventricosus
TGATCACACAACAGCAAAACGTCTATTATGGCCGAAGACTTATGATGGCCCATCCTGCAATGCAATGATACTAGTTCTCTCTACTGATAGTAGGTCTAGGTTCCTCATGGGCATTAAGTGGCAAGACAAGATTCCGGTCACTGAAGTCCTCACTTGTGCTGGCCTGCCTAGCATCTTCACTATCCTGATGCAATCACAGCTTCGCTGGGCAGGTCACGTAGTTCGCATGCCAGACCATCGGCTGCCAAAGAAACTATTGTTTGGCGAACTGCAACAGAGCAAACGCTCTCATGGAGGCCAGAGGAAGCGTTTCAAAGACAGCTTCAAATCCTCCCTGAAGGCCTTCAACATCAGCCACACAACATGGGAGCAGACTGCCCAGGACAGAGACGGGTGGCGATCAGCTGTCCACAAAGGTGCAGAGACTTGTGAAAGCAACAGAATTGCTGTGGCTGAGCAGCGCAGGACGATCAGAAAGACCAGTGCCAACAGATCTCCAGCTGCTGCCACCATCCCCTGTCCGTACTGTGATAGATCTTTCCGGGCGCAGATCGGCCTGACCAGTCATCTACGCACTCACCCCCGATCCCAGGATGACTAGATGGTCTTCATCGTCTGGACGGACAACACACACCAGGTTCCTCGCTGACAGAGAGAAGGTGGTGAACTGCTAGGGTGACATCTCCCTTTAGTTGTTGAACAGAAAATCAGACAAACAAATAAAACTCACAACGACCAGTTCTGATGAGAGTCGATGGACGCTGTTGTGTACAGGGGACCCGAAGTAGCCTACCATCAAGCAGCTCCAAACACTAAAGGCACGAGTCCGGTGTTGGACTCCCGGAGGTTTCAAAGAGGGTGATGATAATCAATCTCTGTCTGACACTGACAGCATTCATACAATTCTAAAAACTTGGCACTCTTGTTACAAGGCTTTAAGGAGGCAAATCTCATTCACCTTTACAATGACATGCGGAGACAGGACATCTTGGAGAGGACCATTGAGGAATCTCTCTTCTGAGCATCACGAGAGGAAGATTATGGCATCAGTCTTCTTGAACAAAATCATAATGTAAGATGATGCTAAATGATGCTATCTTACGGTACTAATGTTGCGCCAGACAGTTTGAGTTTCGTCTCACCAGTCCTGCTTTTAGATAACAGTTTAGATCTAAGCACATACTAATCCTGGTTTTTAGGTAATAGTTTGAATTTAATCACACCAATACTGGTTTTTGGTGACAGTTTGATTTTAATCACACTAATCCTGGTTTTCGGTGACAGTTTGATTTTAATCACACTAATCCTGGTTTTAGGTGACAGTTTAGTTTGAATTTAATTACACTACTCCTGGTTTTGGATGACAGTTTGAATTCAACCACACTCATCTTGGTTTTATGTGACAGTTGTGAATTTAATCACACTAATCCTGGTTTTATGTGACAGTTTGAATTTCATCGCACTAATCTTGGTTTTAGATGACAGTTTGAATTTAGCCACACTAATCCTGGTTTTATGTAACAGTTTGAATTTAGCCACACTGATCCTAGTTTTAAATGACAACTTGAATTTAGCCACACTGATCCTGGTTTTAGATGACAGTTTGAATTAGCCACACTGATCCTGGTTTTAAATGACAGTTTGAATTTAGCCACACTGATCCTGGTTTTAGATGACAGTTTGAATTTAGCCACACTACTCCTGGTTTTAGATGACAGTTTGAATGTAGACTACTCCTGGTTTTAGATGACAGTTTGAATTTAGCCACACTGCTCCTGGTTTTAGATGACAGTTTGAATGTTCGTCGCACTAGTGCTAGTTCAAGATGGCAGTTTGGCATTTGTTACGCCATACATGGCTTTAGGTGACAGTTTGGTTGAATTTAATCCCACCATTCATGGCTTTAATAAGTCCTGATGTCTGGTAACGAGGAATGGATAGGATGTAGTCACGCTGGTCCTGGGTTTAGTTGACTCTTTGAATTTTGCCAAAACTATTCTTGGTTTTACGTGACTGTTAGTTCTGTTTTTTTTAGGTGAAAAGAGGAGGTGAACCGTGATTGTGTGATTCGGTGTAACGGGTTTCGGTGAAATGTGATGCACTGCGAACGACATCACTTGGTCTAGTCTCCGATTGGACAAGGACGAACTTGAAAAGGGAAGGGAATGGAAACGGAATGGGAAGGGAAAAAGAGGGAGGGGGGGGGGGGGGGAGGCGCCACGTGGAGAGGGAGAGGGAGGGGGACAGACCCAGTAGGTGAAGTTAATTGAAGTTAATATTAGGACCGGTGTCGTATATAATACTGTCGCCGTGGAATTGTATCGCAGCGACAGCATTTCACGTGAAATACTGTTGCAGCGACAATATTTGCTGGAAAAAATTGTCGCTCGACAACTTTTCACGAAAAATGTCCTATAGAATATTGTAGCTGTCCATAAAATGCAGTATTTCCCGGGAAATACTGTCGCTGCGACACGATTTTATGAGCGACAGTATTATA
>CM031605.1:20493369-20500869 GCA_018398815.1 Conus ventricosus
CCATGGAGGAATTGGAGACGTAATCGAACGTTTACCTATATCTTTAGCTTTCAGATCTAATCTACTGTGAATTTCTGAAGTATAAGTGGCTATTGTTGTCAAAGATGTTATGGTCCTTGCTCTTTTTGGAAATTGAAGATCTGATCTAAGTACATTTTCATTCACGTTGACATTTTCAACAGCACTGCTTCTTATAATGTACTTAGCTGAAGACAGTTCTCGATAATTGTTCAAAGGTAGAACACCAACCTCCCCATACGTAGCAATAGTCGGAGTGTGGACAGGAACTCCCAAAGCTAATTTGTATGCCTTAGAGTCAATACTTTGTAATTTCTTCATAAGGTATTTAGGGGCAGAAGAAAATAAACTTCTTGGCCGTAAGTCAACTTTGATCTAACCAAAGATGTTGCAAGAAGAGTCAAGCTTTTTGTTTCTTTACCCAATTTTGTTGCTTATAATTTTAAGCAAATTTAAGCTTTTTTGAGCTTTTGACAGACTGTTTTCAATGTGAAATTTCCATGATAATTTCGATGTAAAATAGACACCTAAGAATTTTGTGATGTCTTTGAATTGTAGCTCAGCTCCGTCGATAAAGAAACTAGGTAATCTTCTGGGAGGGTCACCAGCACTAAATACCATCATATGAGTTTTTTCAACAGATAAAGATAAACCATTCTCTGTCAAGAAAGCGCTTATCTTATCTAATTCAGACTGATAACAGATCTGAATTTGTTTCAGTTTTCTGTTTGAAATATAATTCAATTTTGCATCCAACCAAACACAAACGTCATCAGCATATTGAACAATCTTGACATTTTTGATATCTTCTTAGAAAGATCTGATATCATAATACTGAAAAGATAAGGAGCAATGATGGATCCTTGAGGAACTCCCATATGTAAATCTCTCTGGGAAGAATACGCATTTTCAACTCTTGTTTCAATAGTTCTACAGGAAAGAAAATCTTTTACAAACGAAAGCATTCTCCCACAAAACACCTGCTCTTTTCAGTTTAAACAACAATTGAGCGTGCCACACTTGATCGTAGGCTCGTTTAATGTCAAAAAATGTTGCCAGCACGCTTTGCCTACGAGCAAATTGGCGTTTTTATATTGGTAGATAACTTCACCAAGTTCTATGTTCTTATGTGTGTATGTTCCCCGGCTCTATGTTCCTATGTGTGTATGTTCCCGGCTCTATTGCCAATGGGCTCTATTGGCAATGGGCTCTATTGGGCTCGCATTTGTGTGTGTGTGTGTGTGTGTGTGTGGTGTGTGTGTGTGTGTGTGTGTGTGTGTGTGTGTGTTTGCGCGCGCGTGCGAGCGTGCGTGTGAGTGTGTGTAATGTGCGCGTGCGAGAGAGAGAGAGAGAGAGAGAGAGGAGAGAGAGAGGAGAGAGAGAGAGAGAGAGAGTGTGTGTGTGTGTGTGTGTGTTTGTGTGTGTTTGTGTGTGTGTGTGTGTGTGTGTGTGTGTGTGTGTGTGTGTGTGTGTGTGTGTGTGTGTGTGTGTGTGTGTGTGTTATTTTAGAATGGGGAAGTTTGACAATTACATGTGCAGTGGTATTCATATTTTGTTTTGTGAAACTTTATTCAATAGCTTGTTTTATAACTGTTGGATAAAGAATATCTATGATACTGTTCAAGAGCTACGAGCAATACCTAACGGTTAGGTCCAATTCCATGACGACCTTATTTAATTCAGTTCACTTCGTGCTGGTTATAGACAAGCACAGCGCGAAGGGCCATAGCAGGGTTGTCACCCAGTCCGATTCAGGAGTAACATGTGTAGATGAACAACATTTGGTCCTTTTTATTTTTCTTTAAATAAGGGGATGGGGGAAGGGGTTTTTAAACAGGGGGGAATTTGGTGTGTGTGTGGTGTGGTGTGTTTTGTGCGGCGTGGTGCGTGCGCGCTTTTGGGGCCCCTTTGCGTGCTTTGGGGGCGTGGGGGGTTTGGTGCGTGTGTGTGTGACAGGAGAAAAACAGACATCAGAAAAAAAACCCTAAAACATTTCAATTTTTAAAAGGGGCCAGGGTAGGGATGTGTCCCGTGTGTCGGTGCTTAGGAGGGGGAGGGGGGGGGGGGGGGGTTGGATGATGGTGAACAAAGTATAAAAAGTCAAACTTACGTCTCTGGGGTTTTCCCTTGAAAAAAAGGAAATTTTGGGCGAAAAATCGAGTACATTACAAAAATTTGAAACAATTTGTTGTTCTTTCGCCCATGTCTTTAGATGGTTTCCCCCCATCCCCTCGACAAAGGTGGCAGTACGTCCGGGGTCCTAGACCCCCTTTGGAAAAGTGAAAACAAAAAAACAAAACAAAAAAAAAAAAACAGAGACAAAAAAAACCCCCGCTCTGCTAAATCAGAAGAATCCTTCTCTCCTCTCTCTCTCTCTCTCTCTCCCTCTCTTTTCTCTTCCTCTCTCTCTCCTTTTCTTTTCTCTTCTCTTTTCCTCTCTCTCTTGTTGTTAAAAATGAGTATGACGGACTAATCGATATGCAGTTGGCCTTTTATACTGGGCGGGCCCCTTTCATTGGAAAGGGGCCCTTTTTGGCAATGGGTTGGGTGGGGGGGCTTTTGGGTTTTTGGGAAATTGGGGCTTTTTTGGCAATGGGCTTATGGGCTCTTTGGGGAAATTGGGTCTTTTGGTGTCACTGTTTAAGACATTTAGACAGGGATTTATGTTTTTTTATATCCCCGTTTTTACCAAACCCCTTTCCCCCCTTTTTTTAAGTTGAAAGCCAAAAACAAAAAACACACAAAAAAAAAATACAGTGCACAAAACAGAAGGTTTTTTTTGCATTCACCCCGCCTCTCAACCCCAAAAAATGGCAGAATGAAAACCCCCAAAACTTTATTATCCCAACCCCTTTGGAGTTTTTCCCCCCCCCATACACAAAAAAAAAAACCCAAAAAACCCCAAAAAAAAACCAAAAATAATCAATTTTGCCATAAGCTGGCCCTTATGAAAACCCCCTGCAGAAAGTGCTGTCGTTTTAAATTTTAACAACCTTCCCCCAGGAGGAAAAAATTTTTAAAACCCCGCCCACCAAAAGGGTAATCCCCCAAGGAACAAGGGGATCATCCATCCCCGGTAACCCCCGGCTGAAATACCAAACAAGGGTTTATTTCCATAAACCTTTAGATGGGCCCCCGCGATTGTTCTTTTCAAAATGTTTCTTTCTGTAATTTTTTTTTAATTTCCCGGGGTCAAAACCCCCGGCCCAAAAAATTAACCCCCAAAAATTTAACCAATGTTCAAATAACCCCCACCCAAATGTTGTACTTTCAATTTTTCATCCGAAGTCCCCGGGGGTACTTGGGAAAAGGGGGAAAAAAAAAATTTTCAAAAAAAAAAAAAAAAAACCCCAACAAAAAAAAACCCGGAAACAGGGGTTTCCCGATAAAGGTTAGAAAAGTTTGGTCTGCTTGACGGCGCTGAATTAAAGCACCGCCAAAAAAAAAAAAACCCTTACTGAAGCGCTTTATACGTAAAAAGGAGGGAAAATTGTGACACGTGAAAAAGCGGTTCCCTCCTACCCCGGGCCCCAAAACCCAAACCCCGGTACCGTTTTTGTAATTAATGGGGGGGGGGGGTTTGGGCCCCCAAGCGTTGCCACCCCGACGGGGACAGTTGAAGAGAAAAGGGTTTCACACCTGGACTGTGGAAAAGGGGTTTACGTCCCCACCCGGGAAAAGCTTCCCGCCGGGCCCGGGGGCGTCCCCATCCGCAGAGAAGTGGGCAGGGGTGACAGTTTGGGGTGGCGGGCCAACTTTCCCCCCCTGGAGGGGCCCACCCCCCCGGATTTCCCGGGTTTGGGGGGGTATACAAAACTCGCCCGGGAACCCCGTGCAAAAAGGGAAAAGTCTTTAAAACCCAGAAGTTTTTTTTTTTACTTTTTTGTTGGGTTCACTAAAGTAAATTTGGTTTTTTCCCGGTTGGGTTTTAAAGGGAAACCCCAAAATGCGACGCTAATTTGGAAATTTAAAAATGATTATACAACCAGCCCCCTTGACATCAAATTCTCTACACCCGAAATGTTCCATTACACATTTAAACCCAAATTTTATTGATTTCATTCCCTCAACAGCCACAACATAATTTTTAACCCTTCCCTTTTTAAAAGTGATTACACTTCGAATTTTCATGCCAAAGACTTCATTTCCACGAGGGTCTCCAAACAATGATTCAATAAAAATTATAAAAATTTTTCCTGCAAGAAAAACGAAAAAATTTCCCAAGTTTGTGAGAAGTTTCCCGGGACAATTTCAGGATCGATTATCAGTAAAATGCTTAATTTTTTCCAAAAATTTCAAGAAAAACCCAAAAAAATAATTGAACCCCTTTTTCCAAAAAATTAAACAGGCCAATAAAAATTAAAATGTCATCGGAAATTATCAAACGCTGGGGGGAATCACCCAAATTTCTTTAAACTCGCCGGATTTTCCCAGCGCTGCTATACATTGTTTACCCCACCCCAATGCTGCGGGGAAAAAAAACTTTTAATATAGTGAACCCCCCTTTGACTAAAAAAAACCTAACATAAAATTTTAAAACCAAAAGTTGGGTTCGAAACATTTAAATTCCAAAAATCCCTTTAAAAACCTTTTTTTTTATTATTGTATTTTTCTTTCTATTTTAAATTTTTTAAATATTTCCAAATAAATTTAAATAATACTAATAAATTTTAAATTTTAACCCCAATATGAGTTACCTGTAAATTTTTTAAAAATAATTGAAAAAAAAAAAAATCCTTTTTTTAATATAACTATCCCTATTTTCCTTTCCCCCCAATTCCCCCCCAGTTTAGTTCCAAGGTTTTAACAAAATGGAACTTTTCAAGAGGGGGTCTTTTCCGAGGGGGGTAAAACCACCCCTCACTCTCGTTAAAAACCCCCCCCAGCCCGAACATAAAAGCGTTGCCCCCGTTTCCGGCCTGCACCGGTGAAGTTTCTCGTTTTTTTTATTAAAAGTTCCCCTCCCCCAACCACCGTTTTAAAATTCAGAAAAAAACCCCCAAACTTTTTCAAACTTTTTAAAAAAAATTTTTTTGTAACCCGCCCCTACCGTACAAAATATGTTTTGGCAACCCAAAACCGCTGTTTAAAAATCCACTATCTATCAGGTAGAAGGAAATGCACATTACTTCATTTTTTTAAAAAAATTTTTTTTTTTTTTCTCGAATTAAGTTTTAAGGGCTATTTTTTTTTCTTTCAAACTTCCCCCCACCCTTTAAAAACCCTTTTTGCCAAATTCAAAAAAAGAATCTTTTCGAAATAAAAACAAATTAAAAAAGGAAAATTCCCCTTTTCCGGGGGGAAATGAAAACAAAAGTTTGATGAAAAACCATGATATTAACAAAAACCAACACAACCCTTTCCCGAAATTTGCTACTTTCCCCCTCCCTTTAAAACACAAAGGGAAACGACCCCAAAAAAGGAGAAACCCCCAGTCGCCCGGGGCATGCCCCGACAGCCAACGCCCCGGTTTTCGTGCAGGAAAACCCCCGGCTTTAACACCAGACACAATCAGGGCGGGAACACACCGGGGCGAACCCCCAGTCGCCCGGGGCAAGCCAGACAGCCAAGCCCTGGTTTTTGGGCAGGGAAACCCGTTGGGTTTAACACCCGGGAAACCGGGCGTCAAGACGGGAACCCCTGGACCAACCCCCAGTGCCGGGGGGCACTGCCGAAAGCCCAAAAAACCCCGGTACGGAAAAACCCCTCGTGAAAACAACCCAAACTCGGGGCAGTCTTCAACCTGGTAGCCCCCAAAATTTTTAAAAGTCGGTCGAGGGCCCCCCCCCAATTTTTCAAACCCAAAAACCCCCGTTTTAAAAAGGCAAAACCCTGAGCACGAGGCCAACCCCAAATTTTTGGGTTGGGAAAAACGCCTCCCGTTCGTACTAAATTTTTACCCCCCCGAATCCGAGGGTTTAATCGGGAAACCCCCTCAGACAGCCTCACAAATTTAGGAATTCCCTATCCCCATCGAAGAAATCCGTTTCAGAGGTTTTTTTACACAGTAAACCTTTCCCTTTTTTACGAGTTGCACTTCCCCCTCCCCCTCCCAAAAGGGTTTTAAAAGGTAAGGGAAAATTTCCCGGGGGGTTCACGCACTTAAGGGGCATTTCCACCCGGGCACCGGACGGGTCCAAACCAATTTTCTGAGGCGAAAAATTTTCAGTTTTGTGCGTTTTACTTTTGGGAAAAGGGCTCTATTGGCATTTGGGGTTATTGGGCTTTTTGGCCCAAAGGGGTCTTTGGCAAAGGGCTTATTGGGTTATTTGGGAAAGGGCTTTTTATTGGCCAAGGGCTCTTTTGGCAATTTGGGGTTATTGGGCTCTTTTTTCAATGGGGGTTTATTTGGCTTTTGGGGTTATTGGAATTGGGGGTTTTTGGGAAAAGGGGTTATTGGCAATTGGAACCATTTGGGGGATGGAAACCTCAAAAAGAAATTTTTTTTGGTTTTTTGGCGGGGGGGGAGGGGTGAAATTTCCCTTTTCGTTCCCCTTTTTCCCGGGACGGGGCCGTTCCAAAAGAGGGCCCAAAATGGGTTTTGAAAGGGGTTCTGAGGGTAAAGGAAACGGTTTTTTTTTAAAAAGTTTTAGGGCCACAAAACAGGGTTTGGTTTTTTTTGTCCCCGTGTTTAAATCATACCCACCCTTTCCCCCGGGTTCCCCGTTCCCCTGATTCCCTGGTTTTCCCCCTTTTTCGTTTTTTGTGTAAGTATTCTCCCCGGGTCTATATTCCCCGGGGTTTTTCTATATGCCCCCGGGGTTTTATCTCCCCCCCCCCCCCCCCCCCCCCCCCCTCCCCTTTTTCCCTAGTGTATGTTCCCCCGGGTTTTGTTATATGTGTGTATGTTCCCCCGGGGTCTTTTGTTCCTATTGTGTTGTTCCCCCCTCTATGTTCCTTTGTGTGCATGGGCCCCCGGGTCTTGTTTTGTTTGTGTAAGTTCCCCGGCTTAAAGTTCCTTTGGGTTTGTTGGCTCTTGTTCCCATGTGTGATGTTCCCCCCGGTCTATGGGCCTTTTGTGTGATGTTCCCCCGCTTATGGGTTTATGTGGGCATGTTCCCCCGGGTCTTTGTTTTTATGTGTGTTTGGGTTTCCCCGGATTATAAATTTTATATGTGTATGTTTCCCCCGGGTTTTATGTTCCCTTTTTGGGGGTTGTTCCCCCGGTCTTTGTTTTTTATGGGGTATTTTTTCCCGGCTCTATGTTTTGTGGTATTTTCCCCCCCGGGTTATGTTCCCTTTTGTGGGATGTTCCCCCGGGGGTATTTTTTCCCATGTTTTGTATGTTCCCCCCGGGTTTATGTTTCCTTTTGTGTTTGTTCCCCCCGGGTCTATGTTCCATGTGGGGATGTTCCCCCCGGTTTTATGTTCCCTTTTTGTTTATGTTCCCCGGTTTTTGTTCCCTTTTTGTGTTTTTTTCCCCCCGGGTTTGTTTTATTGTGATGTTCCCCCCGGTGTAAAGTTCCTATGGTGCCCGTTCCC
>CM031605.1:20508369-20516263 GCA_018398815.1 Conus ventricosus
GACACAATTAATGCTGATCTCTCGCACAGCATTCTGAGATGTTCATCTTTGTTTTAGTCACTTTACTTTTATTAATTATTTTCTTAGCTGTGGCCCCGGGGGGGATGGGAGGTTGTGTCACGGTGGAATCAGCAAAAGAAGAGAGATAGATTGGATGCTGGGGGTGGGAGGTTGTGTCACGGTGGAATCAGCAAAAGAAGAGAGATAGATTGGATGCTGGGGGGTGGGAGGTTGTGTCACGGTGGAATCAGCAAAAGAAGAGAGATAGATTGGATGCGGGGGGGGGGGGGGGGGGGGTGGACGTGGGAGTATAACTATAGGGACGCCTTCAGTTTTGTGACTAAAGAAGTGATGGTTTGAAGTGTTGTTGCTGTTGTTGTTGTTGCTTTTGTTTGTTTGTTTGTTTTTGTGTTTTTTTGTTTTGTTTTGTTGTTGTTGTTTTTTTTTGTTGTTGTTGTTGTTGTTGGTTTTTAGAAGGAGAGAGGGAGCTTACATAATGGAGCCAAAGTGGAGAAATGTCATTTCTGATAAATTCTGATTTTCAATAATGAAGTTAAAGACTTGCATCTCGCCCGTTTGTAACTGAACGGAGACAGGAGGGGAGAATGGAAACGGCGAGGAGGGAGGGGATGCGGGAGGAGGGTGTAGATCCGAAATGAGACGGAAACTGAATCTTGTTCCCTCCACCCACGGGCCGTCTATAACGCCAGCCAGAGTCCTACCTCTCTGGGCACTGTCTGCCACTTCCTGAGTTCGCTGGCAGCTTCTCACTCGGCCTTGGGGATCCTCCCTTCTGGCGATGGCTTCATTCGCGATTGTTGATTGGCTGACTCTTGGCACGTGCGACTCTGTGGTTGGACGAGTGCGAGTTGACCGTCGCGTGCGATCGGGTCTTGCTTTCTTGCTCTCCGATATTCTCCGGTTTTAAGACGTTTCCGTGGCTGGGGTCTCCCTCTTTCCGTGCTGTTCAGCGCTGCTGTCCACTTCGGCTTTTGTGAGTAGATGTGTGTGTGTGGTGTGGTGTGTGTTGTGTGTGTGTGTGTGTGTGTGTGTGCGCGCACTGTGTGTGTGTGTGTGTGTGTGGGGTGAGCAATTTGCTGTTGTCGTTATTGTAGTTGTTGTTGCGTTGATTACTATTGTTCCTGGTGGTTTCTATATATCTTATATGCAAGATGTGTGTACTCCTGATGCGTTGGCATGTCGTTTCTTTCAGACTCCACTGTCGTTACCAATGCCACCGTTGTTGTGTGAATGAAGTCGTTTTTTCTTTTTCTTCCTCTCTTTTCATATACTTCTAGCATCCGCCTTCGTATGTACTTTATGATTGCTTGTTTGCGGTGTTGAGTGAGGGGATATACATTATTTTGTTAAATCGGAAATGAAATGAGGTAGGGAACAGTAAACGATAAACAGTAAACAAGTGGGGTATGTTTTGCTCCCATAAGGAAACCTAACACAGAGTAACTTTTATTCAAGACTGGCACAGCCTTTTAAACTTGAATAAAGTCAGACAAATACATAGACGAACAATCTAATAATAACAATAATAATAATAACTGGCTGTGCCAGTCTTGAATAAAAGTTACTCTGTGTTAGGTTTCCTTATGGGAGCAAAACATACCCCACTTGTTTTACTGTTTATCGTTTACTGTTCCCTACCTCATTTCATTTCCGATTTTGCTTTGATTAAATTGAGGTTATTTGTATTTGTTTCTGTCCGTCTGTGTGTTTGTCTTTTGATCTCCTTGCATCTTTGGGTGGATCCTCAGGCGTAGGCTCAAAGACTGTCCCCTACGTTTTATATTATTTGCATAATGTCTTTAGTTTTACAGCAACTTTTTTTCCTCCCCACACTTTCGTTTGGTTGCATTTACTACTCTTCGCTGGCTGCTCTGGGGGTGCTATTGGATTCTTTTTTGCACCCATGGTGGTGAGAACACCACAGTATTATGGACTGTGGTGTGTCTCTATTTGACGCCGGGAGCGCAGATACAACCAGCCGTGTCTCCCTGATGAGTCCCGATCCAGCGGGCGAAAGGCCTCGGAGCAGGCAATACAAATATATCTGCCTTCAAAAGGGATTGCGATGGTTCCCTTATGCAGCTAGAGAAGAGTTTTCATATCTGTAACATTTTTTTTTAATTTAATTTTTTATTTTATTTTTTTTTTAAATTTCATTTTCCCAGTTTCTCCATCTTCAAACTCCCCTCTCCCCTCCCCTCAAGTCCAAATCTTTGCCAGACAGTTCAGTTGTTGGCCTGCGCTTGTTTTTCCCCAAATATTAGATTGTTCGTCTATGTATTTGTCTGACTTTATTCAAGTTTAAAAGGCTGTGCCAGTCTTGAATAAAAGTTACTCTGTGTTAGGTTTCCTTATGGGAGCAAAACATACCCACTTGTTTACTGTTTATTATTTTGTTTAATTCGTATTTTGGGGGATATCTTTTACTTCACAAGTCGGTCCTTGTTTTGTGTTTGTTCGAAGCATTGCCCCTGTTCCCCCAACATTCTCCCGGTTTTTGTTTGTCTGTTTAAATTTGATGCCATTTCATTTCTTTCAGGAAAAATCGATTAACGCCTGTAATGGCTGGCTGGCGTTAAAGCAAAGGTAGGTGTTGACAGATCCTTTTAAAGATTTTGTGATTCCAAGTTTCAGAAAGACCTCACATGCTTATATGTGTGTGTGTAAGTGTGTGGGGGGGGGGGTGTATGTAAGTGTGTGTGTGTGGGGGGGGGGGGGTGTCTGTTTTGTTTTATGAAATTTCCTTGTACGTCTAAATATCTGAATCCTTAACTGTTCCTGTTGGGAAAAAATAATTCTGAGGCCCTAAGTCTGTTGCCTGAAAACTGTTTTCTTTGTGAAGAACTCCGCTGTCAGATGTCCCGAAACTGTTAAAGTCGGTTCTCCTGAACTCGTCAGTGACTGAAAAATTTGATGTGACAGCACGCTACTTAGGTCCCCCACCTCCATCTCTGTTTGGATATATTCCAGGTACTCTTTCAGTATATATTGTAAGTCTGTGTCCGCCTTCGGGAAAATCTGTGCAAGTGGTTCTCTTTCTGTCCTTCTCTGTTACTAGCCTTATGCGTTGTGTGTGTGTGTGGGGGGGGGGGGGGGGGTGCGCGCGCGCGCATGAGTGTGCGTGTGCGCGTGCGTGCGTGTGCGTGTGTGGTGTTGCTTTGTTATCTCATCTTTTCTTCACTTTCGCTCATTGTTTTTTTTTTTTTTCTGTAATTTTAATCTAAGGATACATAAACTTTACACTCCTTTCCCCGTTGATGATTTGGCAAAGGTGTTTAAGTAACAATGCATTAACTAAAAAAAAAAAAATCCATTTTTTAAAAACTCTCTGGGTGAGATATGTGTGTAAGAGGGGCCTTTCAAATCCGTATACAAGTCTCTCGCTTTTAATGATTGGCACGCGTTCTGTACTCTAAGCCCCTATCGACCCTTTAAACCGAAGGTTTTCCCCAATTTCCCTTTTGCGACTCTTTCTACGGGGAAGTTTGACGTCGGAAACTTGCAGTCCAAGTTTTTTTTCAGGGGCTGTGAGTTTTAGGTTATTTTGCCCCGGGGTTAAGGGGGGTTTTTTGTGGTTTTGGGGCTTTGGTTTTTTCTGTGGCCACCCACAATTTGTTTGTTTTTTCTCTCAGTAAAACCTTGTAATCCATGTAAGTGTTTTGAGGCCACCTAAATTTGACCCAGTTTTGATGTGAAATGAAAAATTTGAAAAAAAGAAAAACCCCCCCACCATTTATTTCCGTTTGGGGGATTTTACCGATGAAAATCCCCACTTCGTACTTGACCTTTCCCTTAGTTTACGCACTTTTTCCGGGCCCTTTTTTTAAAATTCCGTGATTATCTTGAACCCCCTTGAACCCCCAAACACCCCCATTCCTTTTGTTTTTTAACTGTTGCGGGGAACCCCCGCTTGTCCCTTTGATGGCCATATAAAAAAAAAGGGGTTTTGGTGTGTGGGGGGGGGGGGGGGGGGGGGGGGGGCGGCGGAGGGATCAACTTTGAGACACAATAAAAATTCTAAAAACAATCAAATTTGCCCCATCTGTAAATATCGACTTAGAAGGTTTTGGGGCGATTCATTTTGTGGTGTGCACTGAGATTTTCCCTGCGAAGCGGGGAAAACGATGGAGACAGAGACCGATTTTTTGTTGGGTTTAGTTCGGGGGTAAAAAGCGAAGGCTTTTTTGTTTTGTTTAAAAAAAAAGAGGAAAAAAGATCTGAGAAGAGGGGGAGAATTTGAGGACCATCAAGAAGAATATATGGGAAACCTTTTCTTTTTTTCCGCGATTCCCCAGGGCAGGATTTTGGGGCCAACATTTCTAAATAAAATAACGTAACCCCCTCTGCTATAAAGGAACAGAGGATTTGCTCTCTGGAAATTTTTAAAAAACGTTTTAATAACAGGGTTTAGTTGAAATAAGTTTTTGTAAAATGTCTTAAAATAAATGTTTTCTTCCCGCAGATAGGTACGAAATTATTGTTAGCTGTTTTTCTTACCGGGATTTAAATATTGAGTAAACAAAAAGAGAGAGAGAGAGAGAGAGAGAGAGAGAGAGAGAGAGAGAGAGAGAGAGAAAAAAGAGAGAGAGCAGTCAATAGAGAAAATGGGCCCCATTTGTTTTTGTAAAGGAGAAAGAGAAAACAGCCTACAACAGACAAACGGAAAAATAGTTTTTTTTTTAAATTAAAAAACGTATACACAGTTGAGGAAAATTGTTGGAATTTTCTTTCTATTATTGAATTTTTAAAAGTGGCAACAGGACTGCGATGTTTGGGTACATTTTGTGCTTTTTTTTGTTTTAAAATTTATAGGTGGGGGTCTTGAAAATTAACCGAAAAATGTGAGAAAAACAATGTATTAACCCAGTTTGAGGAGTAAAGAAGGACAGCAAAACAATATTGTATTGCCTATCGAGCTGGTAAAAAGAGGAAACCAAAAAATATTTCCTAGTCGAGCTGAGTAAAAGAGGAAAAAAAAACAATTTTGTCCTAGCTGAGCTGAGTAAAAAGGAAACCAAAAATAGTCCTAGTTGACTGAGTAAAGAGAGGAAACAAACAATTTTTTCCTGCTGAGCTGAGTAAAAGGAAAACCAAAAAATATTTTCCTAGTCGAGTGAGTAAAGAGGAAACAAAAAAATTTTGTCCAGTCTGAGCAGTAAAGGAGGGAAACCAAAAATATTGTCCCCAGTCTGACTGAGTAAAGCAGGGAAAAAAAACAATAATTTCCTGTCTCAGCTAGTGAAGAGAGGATTTTTTTTTTTATGTTTGGGGGGCGCACAATGGGCTTTTAAAAAAAGGGGAGGCCGGGGAAAACTCGCCCCTCCCCCAGAAAATACTGGGGGGGGCAGAAGAGAGACAAACCTTTACCCCCCTTTTCCCCCAATATTTTATGCCAAAAAGACACCCAATAATCAAGGGAAAAAAGGGAAAAAAGAAGGATAAAAAAAAAAAAAAAGCGTCTTCCTGAACGGCTTTGGTAAATGAAAAGCTTACAATGCTGTATCGATTCCACCATTTTGCTTTTTTTTAAAAAACAAAAATAAAAATGGGGCTGCATATCATGGGCGTTCCCCCACCCCCCCCCCCCCCCCCCCCCCCCCCCCCCCCCCCCCCCCCCCCCTTTTTTACGCAAACCCTCCCCTACTTCTCCGCTTTATTGGGGAAATTTTTTAGAAATTTTTTGGGGGTCAGGCCCCCTCCTCCTCCCCCTTTTTTTAAAAAATTTTTGAAACGAAGAGTTTTTTCTCTCTCTTTCTCCCCCCCCCCCCTCTCCCCCCCCCCCAACGCAGAGTGGAAGTGAAAGCGGCCCCCTCCCCCCTTTTCCGCTCCCGCCCCCCGTGGTTTTTTTTTTTTTATGGAAATGAAGCCCCCCCCCCCCCCCCCACCCCCTCCCCCCCTCCCTTTTGTTAAACATTTGGAAGACAAAGGTCCTCAGCTTCCCCCCACCCATCCCCCCCCCCTAAAAATCTGGAAAAAAAGAGAGCGGGCCCCCCCCCCCCCCCCCCCCCCCCCCTTAAAAAAAAAAAAAAAAAAGATGAGAGTTATCCTCCGTCCGCTCTCCCCCCCTCCCCCTACAAGAACTTGAAAACGAGAACTGCTTTTTCCTCCTACCCTCCGCTCCCTCCCTTTTGTCTGCATTCACAATAATTTTGAAATTTGAAAGCCCCCACCTCCACCCTCCACCCCCGACCTTTCTTTTATTATAAGAATTGAAGACGAGAGTCTACCCCCCGCCACCCCTTCCCTCTTCCATCCGCTTTTAATCAAAACTGGAAGATGAGAGCCGCTGTCTCCGCTTCCCCCCCTCCTTCCTCCCAAGCACGCCCACTTTCCGCGCTTGTATGAAAATGTTGACGATGAAGACTTGCTCCCCGCGAATTTCCCATTTTTGAAAGACTAGGAGAATAAGCTTTCCATATGTATGCCCATTGAGTGACGGAGTCTTTTTGACGGGGAGTAAACCCCCAATGACGTAGCTCGTCCATGACGTAAGTCTATACAAGGAAGTAAACCACAATGACTATGCTCGTCCATGACGTAAGTCTATACAAGGAGAGTAAACCACAATGACGTATGCTCTCGTCCAGTGACGTAAGTCTATACAAGGAGAGTAAACCACAATGACGTCGTATGCTCGTCCGGTGACTAAATCTATCTTTCATTAAACCTGGTTCACTCTGGCAGGTTTCTGGCCCCCATAAGCCGCTATTCGAACTCTTTCCGTTGAAGATCCTTTGACGTTTTGTCACACCTGACCTGCGTTTGTTCCACTTTTTTTTTATTTTAAATCTTTCTTTTTTTCGAAACGTTTGATATTATTAGATGTCTGACCCAGACCTCCTTCCCTCCCCCCCCCCCCCCCCTTTTTTTTAAATTATTAAATCTACACGCGCGCGCGCGCGCACGCGCACACGCGCGCGCGCGCGCCCATTCAGCAAAAGACATTAGACATCAAAACCTCCCCGATCTCAATAAAATAATCTTGAATCTTTTTTTCTGTAAGATGTGACGGCAGACACCCCGTATTCAAAACGATGGCTTGGATTGGAGCGTTCCTCAAATGGAAAGCAGATTTACAAACCGCCTTTCAACCCATGTGCAAAGGAAAAATAAAACTATAATATATTCATTTACAGCAATAGACACAAAAAAGTCTTTCCCTTTTTTTTTCTCTCTCTCACCTTTTTTCTTGTTTCAGATACTGTCAAAATCTTCTCATATATTTCTTCTTGGTTTAAAGACTATTTTTGTCTTTTCCCCATCTTTTCGTCTTGGTTCAGGCTTTCCCTCTCTTCACTGTTCTTTGCAATTCTTATCGTTCAGATACTATCCTAGTCTTTTTCTGTCTACTTTCTTCTGGTTCAGAGACTATCAAATCATTCTCAGGTTCAAAACCATCGTAAATCTTTCTATCTTGTCAGTTTTGTCGTTAGTTCAAAACTAATCTCTCTCTCTCTCTCTCTCTCTTCTCTTCATCTCCTCATCTTCTCTCTCTCTCTCTCAGCCCTGTCCTTCCTCCCCTCCTCTCTCTCCCCTCTCCCTTCTCTCTCTCCTCCCCTCTCTCTCTCCCCCCTTATCCTGCCTCTCTCTCTCCCTTCTCTCTCCCTCTCTCTCTCTCTCTCTCTCGCTCTCCTTTTTCCCCTCTCTCCTCTCTCCTATTTAATCTCTCCCTCTCTCTCTCCTCTTCTCTCTCTCCCCTCCTCTCTCCCCTCTCCCCTCTCTTCTATCAAACTCTCCCCCTCTCTCTCTCCCCTCTCTCTCTCTCTCTCTCTCTCTCTCCTTTTCTCTCTCCCCTCTCTCTCTCTCTCTCACTCTCTCTCTGCTCCACCAACCTCACCCATTCTGTCCAAGATCAACTACTGAACAGTAAAAA
>CM031605.1:20516363-20553863 GCA_018398815.1 Conus ventricosus
CTTTCTTTATTAGAAGAATTTGAAGACGAGAGCTACACCGCCACCCCTTCCTCTCCATCCGCTTTTATCAAAACTGGAAGATGAGAGCCGCTGTCTCCGGACTTCGCTCCTCCTTCCTCCCAAGCACGCCACTTTCCGCGCTTGTATGAAAATGTTGACGATGAGAGACTTGCTCCCCGCGAATCCGATTTTAGAAAGACTAGGAGAATAAGCTACCATGATGTATGCCCATTGAGTGACGTGAGTCTTTTTGACGGAGAGTAAACCACAATGACGTATGCTCGTCCAGTGACGTAAGTCTATACAAGGAGAGTAAACCACAATGACGTATGCTCGTCCAGTGACGTAAGTCTATACAAGGAGAGTAAACCACAATGACGTATGCTCTCGTCCAGTGACGTAAGTCTATACAAGGAGAGTAAACACAATGACGTCGTATGCTCGTCCGGTGACGTAAGTCTATCTTTCCATTAAACCTGGTTCACTCTGGCAGGTTCTGGCCCCCATAAGCCGCTATTCGAACTCTTTCCGTTGAAGATCTTTGACGTTCGTCACACCTGACCTGCGTTGTTCCACTTTTCTTTATTTGAAATCTTTCTCTATTCGAAACGTTTGATATTATAGATGTCTGACCCAGACGCTCGCTTCCCTCCCCCCCCCCCCCCCCCCTTTTTTTTAAATTATTAAATCTACACGCGCGCGCGCGCGCACGCGCACACGCGCGCGCGCGCGCGCCATTCAGCAAAAGACATTAGACATCAAAACCTCCCTGATCTCAATAAACGTAATCTTGAATCTTTTCTTCTGTAGAGATGTGACGGCAGACACCTCGTATTCAAAACGATGGCTTGGATTGGAGCGTTCCTCAAATGGAAAGCAGATTTACATCCGCTCTTTCAACCCATGTGCAAAGGAAAAATAAAGCTATAATATATTCATTTACAGCAATAGACACAAAAAGTCGTTTCCCTTTTTTTTCTCTCTCTCACCTTTTTTCTTGTTTCAGATACTGTCAAAATCTTCTCATATATTTCTTCTTGGTTTAAAGACTATTTTTGTCTTTTCTCATCTTTTCGTCTTGGTTCAGGCTTTCCCTCTTCTTCACTGTTCTTTGCAATTCTTATCGGTTCAGATACTATCCTAGTCTTTTTCTGTCTTACTTTTCTTCTGGTTCAGAGACTATCAAATCATTTCTCAGGTTCAGAAACCATCGTAGTCTTCTTCTATCTTTGTCAGTTTTGTCGTTAGTTCAAACTAAGTCTCTCTCTCTCTCTCTCTCTCTCTCTCTTCTCTCTCTCTCTCTCTCTCTCTCTCTCTCAGCCCTTGTCCTGCCTCCTCTCTCTCTCTCTCTCTCTCTCTCTCTCTCTCTTCTCTCTCTCTCTCTCTCTCTCTCTCTCCGCCCCTTATCCTGCCCTCTCCTCTCTGCCCTTCTCTCTCCCTCTCTCTCTCTCTCTCTCTCTCTCTCTCTCTCTCTCTCTCTCCTCTATCTATCAATCTCTCCCTCTCTCTCTCCTCTCTCTCTCTCTCTCTCTCTCCTCCTCTCTCTCTCTATCTATCAATCTCTTCTCTCTCTCTCTCTCTCTCTCTCTCTCTCTCTCTCTCTCTCTCTCTCTCTCTCTCTCTCTCTCACTCTCTCTCTGCTCCACACCTCACCCATTTCTGTCCAAGTATCAACATACTGAACAGTAAAAACCACCAGCACCCAATAAGCATATTGCAAACTTTCGGTTTATTTGTAAAACCTTTGTCAAGCATAAAAAAACAAAACACCCAAGGGCCAGTATCAATATGTGATTCCAAGCTCTTCCTCAAAAGTAGTCCCCATGCCTGTTCGTGTTTCACAACACATTGACAGTTACCCCTTTTCCAAACAATCTGCTGTGAACTTCACTGTCTTCTCACTCGCCCATCTACAGAGACATTCGTGCCAGGCCAGCTTCTCCCAACAGTCCGACACTGTCGATGCCTAATGGAAACCTCAGGAAGGGGCAGCAAGAAGCGACAAAGAGTGAACAGCATACAAGAAAAATAACGTTTGCTGCTGGAGACTCAACTATTTTCCTACAACAAGAGGACGACGACCCTGTTTTTAGTTAGGGGGAGGGGGGGGGGGGAGCGGCTTAACATAGGAAAAAAATGTTGATCTTCTTTGTGTTGGGAGATAAAGTGGAATCGAAGCAGGCTGGACTAGCCTGTTTAAGTTAAACTATGGGTTTTCATCTCTGTCTCTTTTTTTTCTCTAAGTATCAATTCAGTACGTCGGGCTACGTGATTCGCCAAAGTCCGTAAACTTGTTTTTGATTGGTAGAAGGAAGCGTCGGCAATCACCAGTAACCGCATGGTGACACAATGACACGCCCATAATTCTATAAGAGATATTGACGTGAAATTGACTCACCCTACGGGAAAACGTCATCATTCTTCAATAAACAAGTGGGGTAACTCTTGCTCCCATAACATTTTCATTTTCAATTTCGTCATCATTCTTGTTTGCTTTTGACTATACTTACAGCCCTTCTACACACCAGACACTATAACCCTACCCAGACGTGCCTATTCCCAGCCTGACAGCGGTATCAAGCTGAACTACGTTACTGGGTTTTGAATACGTCCGACGAGACGGCCCGACTCCAAAGTTTGGGAAGGGAGTTAACTCCATTCTTTTCAAGTGGCCGATGTTTCGCTCTTTCCCTATTCAGCCGATCTTCTCCGCAACTCTGCCCGAGGGGGGTTGAAGTGGGGGGGGGGGGGGAGGGCGCGGAAGGGGGGGGGAGGGAGAAGAAGTGAGGATGGAGAAAGTTGGGAGGGGGGGGGGGGGGGGGCAGGAAAACGATGCTTGTCCATGTCCCTAACCTTGGCGATTGTCTCCATTATCCGCAATTTTTTTTTTATTAGATTGAAATTGTATTGAAATCATATGACACTGACGTGTCTTTCTCAGTC
Organism: Conus ventricosus; assembly: GCA_018398815.1. Classification (NCBI taxonomy): domain Eukaryota; kingdom Metazoa; phylum Mollusca; class Gastropoda; order Neogastropoda; family Conidae; genus Conus; species Conus ventricosus. The sequence goes on from CM031605.1 coordinate 20,519,307, forward strand.
TTATTGTACGTGTTTCTAATTTTGTGATAATTCATGCCGGTAGATAATAGTCTCACTATGATTTGTCATTCTTTTGTGACTATCAGTCCGTGTATTTCGCGAGGTTTATGCACCGGCGTTGGTTCTACATACACATTTGCGTCAGTACGAATGCGATAGTGTGCATTATTCATCTTTTTTATTCGTTTACTAATTTCATTCATTGTAGAAATTTATGTGAGGCTGGGATTGTAGACAGTGAACTGACGAGAGCGGTACTTCCTATTTATTCGTTGTTTTACTATTATCTCTTGTTTATTTCTCCGTGTATTTTTCTTCGGTCTTCTTGCGTCACCTCCATGTGGACTCTGGGTCTTCTGGTTAACTGATGTGGTGAGCGTGTACAGACTAGTTCCTATACAGTGGACGCTTCTTTAGTGATACTGAAATCGAAGTAGGTCCCCTTTGTCATTCTCTTAGAAGTCTGTGTCGGATGACTGCATACTACTATCTTTTGTCAGCCTTTGAGACTGTGTAGGATGACATGTGCCTTTTGCAGTCTTTAGACTCTGTAGGCTGACACGTGCCTTTGCCAGTCTCTCTAGGACTCTGTAGGGCTGACATGTGCCCTTTGTCAGTCTCTTAGACTCTGTAGGATGAATGTGCCCCTTTGTCGTCTCTTAGGACTCTGTAGGATGAACATGTGCCCTTTGTCAGTCCTCTTAGAATCTGTGTAGGATGACATGTGCCTTTGTCATGTCCCGTGCGGAGTACACCTGACAGGGGGGGGGGGGTGGGGGAGGGTTCTTAAACAGGTAATGTGCAGGGCAGAAAGGAGGATCATCCTTAACACCGCCCAAAGGGAAAGAGGTTTCAACAATATTTTTACTTCACATTACAACCATTCACTCACACTAGCACTCCAGATGGGGATATGGGTCATACAAAGGAGAGGCAAAACAGCCGAGAGAGGAAAAGAAGAAGAAAAAAACAATGGGGCATCGAAGAGCACCCAGATCTTCAGAACTAACTGACCTAGGGCGACAAAGGTAAATTAAAAAGACCACCCAAACGCCAATATCTGGGATCCGCTACGTCCCAACCTAACCCACGAAACCGCTACAATAGACATTAACATAACAGATGAAAGACAGTACTAGAAACAAATAATACATTCAAACAGGACTCGTCAGGGTTAAACACCCCCACCCCCCAAATACGAACAGTGACCGCTTCAGGCCCACACACACCCACCCCCACGCCCAAACCCACTCCCAAACCACACGACTGATGACCATCTTATCCTGTGCCCGAGGAGGTTCACCGTGGAGGAGGATCCTAAGAAGGGGCGAAGCTGCAGTGGCTGGTTTCCAGTCGAGGCGAAGATATGTCCCAGTGAAGGGTGAGGCACACCTTAACTGTCCTCAGTGCTGGCAGTGGGTGGTCTTCCAGTCCCGAGGTTGAAGTGTCCCCAGTGAAGGTGAGGCACACCCTAACAGTCCTCAGGCATCGACTGGTGCTGGAGACGGATGGCGTCTGCCAGGTCCCGGGATGTGGTCCTTCAGCCAGTCCAGCCGAGCTGCCGGAAACAAATGCAATTTTCCCGCCCAAAATGGCGTCGGGTGGGCGAGGTAAGAAAAAAACGGTCCGCTCCCCATCCGATGAGGATGGCAGCCGAAAAAACCGTGACGGTCCCAATGAAGTGGACTCCAGGTCAGGGATGGACTAGGTGCTTCTTCCTGCTGGCAGGGATAGGGATCCAGAGGTTCCAAGCGGAACTTCTTTCCTTCCACGAAGGGTGAAAGACAGTTCCAGTAACCACGTCGAAGAAATGGATTCAAGCAGGAAGGCTACCGCTGGCAGAGATAGAGATCTCTCGACTCCAAGTTCGGTAAAGCGAGTGCCACACATCCGCCAAAACAAGATGGCAACCAGTACAAAACAGCTCCGCTGTGTCACTGACATCAGCTGAAGAACCACGTGAAAACGATAAACTAATAAAGAAAGCTTTAAAAGAAAAAATGATGATAAGTATTGGAGGATGGGAGCAAAATGCCGGGACTAGGCACCCGGATGACAGAATAACAAAAACTGGTCAACACCGGCCATGTAGTGAAGAGTCAATGGCAACACTCACTTATATCAGGTTTGGGAAGAAATGACTTATTTCCCAAACGAAAGTATTTTCGTCCGTGACATTACCCCCCAACCAAAGGGGCTTGTGTATTTTTTTCACTGAGGCACAAGCCTATCACCGCCTCAATAGTTCTGTCACACACACTCTTGTACAATGTAAACATTCCTCCTTCCTGAACTTGAATCAGTACTCCATCCGGCTGAGGTAATCAGCCTCATCATCATCATCTTATAGTATCAGTGGTCATTCATCTGTGCCTCTCGGGCACACATTGCTAATCGGGGCATGGAGATGGGTAGACAAGGTGGTGGCACGAGGGTGATGAGAAGACGAAGCTGTGTTGTTGCTGTTCAGGGACTGCTGGAAGCCATTACGGCGCTATGTCCTGACGCACTGCGTCGGTGGCTTTCTCTGCAGCTTGAATTCCTCCAGGCCACGCTGGGTCGATGACGTTCAGGGTCTGGAAGCACAGCGGCAGAAGTCAAGGGCCTTGGCATGGAAAACCAGCTTCCGTGTGATCAACTGTCAGCACTTTCTTGTCGGTGATCTCGGCTGAGATCTGTGAACCTGAGCGTCCCTGTAGTCCTGGACAGCCGATTACTTGCAGCAACTGGGTCTGCTTCCGTAGAGAAGGGTTCCCATTTCTCATGTTCAGGTTCTCTTGCCGTCCTTCATACATCCGTGGTCACCTTGGTCATGGAAGCGTGTGTTTTACGTGTGTAGGAGACAGAGCTGTACACAATGCCATGTGTCCGCTTAGGGCTGTTGCGGCGGTCCTGGTTGGTGGTTTGACTCCTCAATTCGCTCTCAATCAGCGCAGCTCGACTCACTTAGGGTCTGCTCCTTGTTCCTTAATAGTGGGCTTTCTACTCCTCAAGGATGCAGACCTGTGAGATCAAAACAACGCACAGGCATCCTGGTGTTCGGCTCTGCAGAGTTGTTCGGTGGCAAATTGTAGCTGCGACAATACCTTGGCTGTTTTCCACTCCTGGGCAATGAGTGAAAGTCTGATCAGGGGCTTTCAGGAGGGTTCCGATGCTCTTTCTTCCTGATGCTTAGGAACGGCTGTTGGTTGCAGCAAATACTACCGCGCAACGCTGATGAGATCTCCGACGTGGGACCATCCCACAGCACACTGAATTGCCCAATCAGTGGGAGAGTACGCAGGTCGCTGAAGGGTACTGCACCCTTCTTTAAGTATGGCGTAGAGACATCTACCATGCTTGTAGATCGGGTTGCCTGAAGGGGACTCGATTACTGACACTTGGCTCATTATTTTTCCTCGAGGTGCATCAACAGGGACTAATGCTAATCAATGAAAAGACTGCTGTGGCTCCTGGTCCCTAATAGCTTTCACTTCTTGCCACCACCAACGGAAGGAGGTAGGATAAGACGGGGTCGTGCCTGACTCTCTTCAAATGCACCTAAAGTGCGAGATGTCGGATTTTGTCTTGTCCCTCCTCTTGGGACTCCCGAACGAATGTCCTTTTCCCAAGAGGAGCAGCTTGGAGCTTGGGGCGACGTTCTGGAATTGCAGGGGACATCGCTTCGGAGGGTTGACGGACGGATTTGAAGTATGTGATCCGATCGACGGGTTTCCTACTTGTCCTGGCGAGGCATGCGATAGTGACGAGGCATTAGGCCGGCCCTTCAGCATCGATTGCCCTGGCGAAAGTCTTGGTTTCTTCTCACCAACTTGAAACTTTGCAGGTCCTGAGATACCGAACTATGAGTCGCTCCAAGAGGAAGGAAACAATCATTCAAATCATCTCCGAGGCTTCAAATCCGTATTCCTTGGTTTGCGGCCGTGGCGTTCTCGAACTGGTTGAAAAGTTTCTCAGAAGTTCTCATGGAGCGAAATGCTTTCTATATGACTCGGAAGTCATGTGCAGTCTCCGGCGAAGAGCGCTTTCAAACTCGGTATAGGAAGCTCCAGGGTGGAATATCGACAAACGCCTCCCTTGCTTCTGTCAGGCTACTGATGAGGTAAAGGGCTTTACTCTGGGCGTTTAGGCTGTTACGCGCGGCCAACGCTTCAGTGCTCGATGTAGGTATCTATATTATCGGTGGCATGTACACTGCATATGTAAGCTTGGGCCGGAGCCACCGGAATATCCAGGCTGAGAAAAAATCGCTATTTCCTCGATGGTCAGAACCATGTCGGAAGCAACACAGATGGTGCTTCGGGTTATCTAATGTTGAAACCAGTTCGGCCGGGTTTTTCTTTTTCTAAAAGAGCCTCAAGTCCAAACTCTTTTCTGTTTCTGGGCTCCTTTCTACATGTTCTTCTTTCTTTCGACTCTCGCTCAGTCGCCTTTCCTCAACTCCTCTCTCCATCGCTCGTTCCTTCTCCTCTCTCTCACCCTTCTCTCTTCCATCTCCTTCTTCTTCGCCTCCTCTCTCCTCCTCAGTTTTTCCTCCTCTTGCACTTTTCCACGACTTCTTCTTTGGCTTCTCTCTCCTCCTTCTCTCTCTTTTTCCTCGCTTCTTCTTTTCTCCGCCTCTTCTCCTCCTCTCCCAGTCTTCGCTCCCGTCTCTTCTCTCTTCTTGGCTCTTACTTCCCTTTCCTCTTCTCCTTGGCCTCTCTTTCTTCTCTCACAATCCCCCCATCAGCATAGAGGATCCAGGGGCGCTGGTCCAGGGGATGAGGATGGCGAAGGCCGAAAAGCGGAAGTATCTCGAGGATACGGCGGAGGGCGAAGTTCCGAGACCGGAGTGGGAGAGGTCGTCTCGGGAGAGAGTGACAGGAGGGGTAACCCTTGTATTGTGGACACTGGCTTGTTGACTGGAGGACGAATCCCACCAGAAGATATACACGTCTGGTAGTTGGGCCAGTCGTCGCTGAGTCATGGGGCTCCCCATCCTGGCAGATTTTCCGCACCGCGAGTTTGAGAGCGAGTGATCCGGCGCCCGTCGTCTACTGCCCATGTTCATAACTTACATTACATCACAAGACACGCAAGTAACCGAATCACTAAGTGATACACAAGATGTGTACAGCTACGCAGAACTTGATGAACGAAATCCACGGAGGTCAACGTGTCCACTTCGCCTTAGTACCCGGTCGGACTACTTCGAAGGTCACAAGTTCTGAGTCACCAAAGCATTATTACAGAGAGACTAACTGATATTAATCCAAGATTCTGTGAATAGTCACTGGGGTGAAGAGGAACTTTCCCAAAATTTCCAAAGGGGGAACAAACCACTATCTTAAATCAGTGAGTCATTGGGGTAACACCAGCACGATGGTTAACCACCTTCCACGAGAATGACAACACTCACTGAAAAATTACTGATGAATTAGAAATGGACCGAAGGTTTGATGTTAAATCAAACAGCATGGACACCCTAACAATACAGAGGAAGTGCTTTTATTCCAACGAACAAGAGTGGACACATCAATATTTCTCCAAATTCCCAAGTTTCCTACAAAGTAGAACCACAAAGGTTAAAGTCCAAGACTAGGACCCGAAAAAACTGTATAAGCTCACACGTATCAGCAACTCAATCCGCTAAATGCCAGCTGTAGCCCAGAGAAGGAAATACGGGTAGTAAACGTTCCACAAATGTTACTATGACTAGGGTAGTCATAACTGTACCAAATTCCAAACATGGAAGAGATAATGACAAAGTCCTACGTTACGACTTTTTGGACTACGTTGTAGGTCAACACCAACAAATCTCACCGTGGTTTACAGTCTAAGGTATGTCTCACAGACATGAGAGTAGTTTGAACACCAGTAACAAAGTATGACTTTATGACTAAGTGTAGACACTCCACAAAACGTTCACATCGAGCGAAAGCTGCTTCCCGAACAATGGCATCAAGAGATGCACACTACGCAAGCCAAACGAACGGATCGATTAACCTGGTAAGCTCACTACGTAAGAAGCAAACTAACCTCTTTCACCAAATGAACATCGAGTATCAATTCAATAACTAGCTAAGAGCTGGAGTTATTTCCCTGAATTCCAACGAAGGAGATACCAGTTATGTTTTTAACATTCAAAGGCGTTGAGAACAACATTTCCGCCCAACTCGCTGACCCTAAAACAAAAAACGTGGTCAACTCAAGTTTTCCTTGTATGGAAAACAATATCCAAACATGAATCAATAACCTATGTGGAATTTAACAATAAATCAACAAGCAACATCTCATTAGGTGGTAACACGACTGCCTTGTGACCGGGTGCCAAGAAACCCAAAACAAATTACCACACCTGGGTACAAACCTATGTCGGATCAAATGTTAATTCTCAAAATAAAACTTCAAAGACGTTTACAACAAAGGGCCAAAGAACTCACAAACTATACACCTGGGAATTTTAATAACACGTTACTCACCAGCAACCAACTTATTCCGAGAAAAGCAACAAGAATCACAAACACGCATAAGGCCAGGGCGGACAATATAATATAAACGACCCGTACCGCAAGGCCAAGCAGCTAACTAATTCAACGGCGACTGACGTTAAAAACCGGAAGTATACGTGCACCACACGGTCATGGGGCACCCAAGGACGAATGACTCGATCAAAACAGTGGCCGATGACGCGCCGAAATTTTCCCGTGCAACACGTCTAGACCACAGGAGGGAAAACGTGCTAAACTATGCTCTGTCACTGAATAGGGCGAGGATGACAGAGGGAGGGGACAGAAAAGGGAACAAGTGGCCCTTTTGGAAAGCACTGTATCACAGACGCTACACTCCATTCTCAACACAACGAATAACAAATTTATTATTCCAATCAACACAGGTCAACAAATTAGTGTTGAACAATTAAGAAAGCCTAACATCCGCAGATCGAAAGAAACGCCAATAAATGCTTGTATGTGCCGTGGACAGAAGAGGAAAGCCTTATCAACTTCGGGCTAATCCCCTTAGACTAAACAACAAGATCCTATAACTATGTGTGTAATAACAAATAACACAACAGAATAGTTCTTTCTTTTTTATTTGTACTGAAGTAGGTAAACTTACACAAGACCGAGTTTCGCGCAAACACGGTATCGGAACGAAGTGTCAAAGTTTGCCTTTAAACAAAGACCCAAATGTTGCAGCTGCCTACAGTTACTTACTAACACAGTCGGCCGTCTGGGTACAGGCACCATGCCCGCCCCCTTAAAATCAGTACAGCATGAAATCGATGACTTCTGCCAAGCAAGACCTAATACTCTAGAGTTCAACCTTCTTTCTCCACCAAGTACTATTCTAACTAGGTAATGAGGAAAAGGAGATCGGAATTCTAGAAACATAGCGCGGTACTAGAACAAACAAAACAAACGCTGGAGCCGAACTCGCGGAACGGATGCGCCGAAGGCGACCAAGGAGCACAGAACTCTATGCCGCCGCCCCGGTTTTTCCGCTCCATGGGTTCCCTACTTACTCTAGACACACCCCAACCAACCACATGAATACACTTAGAGAGAGAGACCGAAGGTCTCTCAAGGGTGGGCGGTAGTGAGTTAGAGTGTTCCGCTTTTATACTTACACTACACATTTGTACCCCGCCATCTCACCTATTGTGTCACGTGCGAGTACACTGACAGGGGGGGGGGGGGGGTTCTTAAACAGGGTAAATGTGCTGTGGCAGAAACGGAGCGATCACTAATCCTCACCCACAGACCACAAGGATAAAGAGATTTCAACAATATTTTTTACTTCCATTAAAAATTCTCACACTAGCACTCCAGATGGGGTATGGGTCATAACAAAAGGAGAGGAAAAACAGCCGAGAGAGGAAAGAAAGAAAGGAAAAAAAAAAACAATGGGGATAGCAGAGACATGCACTATTCAGAACTACCTGACCTAGGGGACCAAAGTAAATTAATTAGGCACCCAAAACCGCCAATATCATGGGATCCCGCTACGTCCAACCTAAACCACTAAAGGCTACAAAGCATTAACATAAACAGAATGAGTAGACAGTAATAGAAACAAAATACATCAAACAGGACCTAGTCAGGGTTAAACCAAACAATAAAAAAAAAACCGACTCAGTGTACCGGTTCAGGCACCCCCTCCGCCCCCACACCACACACGACTGATGCTCATCTTATCCTGTTGACCGAGGGAGGAACACCGTGGGAGGTGGATCTAAGAAGGGCGAGCCGAGTGGGCTGGTCGTTTCAAGTCCGAGGCGGAAAGATATGTCCCGTGAAGGGTGCGCACACCTTCAAAGTCCCTCAGGTGCAGGCAGTGGGCTGGTTCTTCAGTCCGAGGTGAAGGTGTCCAAAGTGTAAGGTTGAGGCACCCCTCAACAGTTCAGTGCAGCGACTGGTGCCTCGGATACCGGATTTGGCGTCTGCCAGGTCCGGGATGCTGGTCCTTCAGCCGTCAAAGACCGGAGCTGCGGGGAAACAAAATGGCACATTTTTCGACAACATGGCGGGTGGGCGAGTAGAAAAAACGGTCGCTCACCAATCCGATGCAGGATGGCAGCCCGAAAAACCGTGACGGTCCCAATGAGTGGACTCCAGGTCAGGGATGACCTAAGGTGCTTCTTCCAGCTGGCGGTTAGGGATCCAGAGGTACACGCGGATTCCCTTACTTCCCCACCGAGGGTGGAAAGACAGTTCACGCACCCACGTCGAAGTGGATTCAAGCAGGAAGGCTCCAGCTGGCAGAGAAGAGTCGAGATCTCTCCGACTCAAGGTTCGTAAGCGAGTGCACACACTCGCAAAAGATGGCAACCAGTAAAAAACTGCCTAGCTGTGTCACATGACATCAGCTGATGAACCACGTGGGGAAAACGATAAAATAATAAAGGAAGCTTTAAAAGAAAAAATGAAGAATAAGTATTGGAGGAGGGAGCAAAATGCACGGACGTAGCGCACCCCAGGATGACAAGAATAACAAATGGTCAACAACCGGCAATGTTGTGAAGAGGTCACTGGCAACACTCCACGTTATATCGGGTTTGGGAAGAAATGAATTATCTTCCCAAACGAACGTATTTACGGTCCGTGACAAGTCCGTCTCTTAGACTCTGTGCCAGGATGACTGCCTAATATGTGCCCCTTTGTCAGTCTCCTTAGACTCTGGTGCAGGGTGACTGCCATAACATATGTGCCCTGTGTCAGTCTCTTAGAATCTGTGTAGGATGACAATCATGTTGCCCTTTGTCCCCCCCCCCAGGGGGTTCTCATAGACTCTGTGACAGGGAGACGGCCATATATGTGCCCCTTAGTCAGTCTTTCGACTTTTGTAGGATGACTTCTACATACATATGTGCTTTGTTAGTCTTTTTGAAGTCTGTGCAGGATGATACCTTACATAATATCTCTTTGTCGTCTCTAGACTCTGTGTAGATGACATGTGCCCCTTTGTCAGTCTTTAGATTCTGTGTAGGATGACATGTGCCCTTTGTCAGTCTCTTAACCTCTATGCAGGGATGCCATGTGCCCATTGTCAGCCTCTTAGAGTTGTGTATGGATGGACTGCCAAAATATATGCATTACTTTTTTTTTCAGTACCTTTCTTGACACTGGGATGCTGGCTAGGCTGATTCTGAGACTTCGGTTGGCTTAGTTATGATGGTTTCATGAGTGAATCCCGTTCCTTTAGTTTTCTACGCCTTGACAGTCAGGTTTTGAACATTGACAACAAGACAGGACGAAAAGAGCTGCGTGTTTCTGATCGTTACCATAGTTACTGTCTTATCTATAAAGGGGATCACAGTCAGTTTTTAAGGAGTGGGAGTACTTTGGACGCCTAAAGTGTACACGGAGAGTATCGCTCACAGTTTCCCCTATACATACAATCCCACTTCAGCCCCCCCCCCCCCCCCCCCCCCCCCCACCGCAACCCCTACCACCACCTTCCCCGCTTCCCCGGTCTGGATTCTTTTTATCACTGACGCAACTCTGTGTCATCCGGTGATGATCCAATGCCGTATCAAACAGTCTGGAACATGTTCATCAGTCTTCACTGTCAATCAAGGGCACTGGGAAAGCACGTGCACCCAATGACTGCCCCCCCCCCCCCCCTTCCCCTCCCACCACCACCCCGCCCCCGCTCCTTTGCTCCTGTGAAATTACGACAAAAAAAAGCCACATTGAATATACCCCATTACCTATTCTCAAGCCACATTGCATATACCCCATTACTTATTCTCAAGCCACATTGAATATACCCCATTACTTATTCTCAAGCCACATTGAATATACCCCATTACTTATTCTCAAGCCACATTGAATATACCCCATTACTTATTCTCAAGCCACATTGCATATACCCCATTACCTATTCTCAAGCCACATTGCATATACCCCATTACTTATTCTCAAGCCACATTGAATATACCCCATTACTTATTCTCAAGCCACATTGAATATACCCCATTACTTATTTTCAAGCCACGTTGAATATACCTCAATACTCTTCTTCTTCTTCTTCTTCTTCTTCTTCTTCTTCTTCTTCTTCTCATTAGTATTATTATTACCATTATTATTATTATTATCGTTGTTGTTAATGTTCTTATTGCTGTTTCTTCTTCTTGTAGTTGCTGCTGCTGTTGTTGTTGTCGTTGCTGTTGTTGTTGTTGCTGCTGCTGCTGCCGCTGCTGCTCCTGTTGCTGTTGTAATAATAATAGAAATGCTTGTTACTTGTTTAATGTCCCATCATCATCATCATCATCATCATCATCATCATCATCATCATCATCAACATCATCATCAACATCATCATCATAACCACCATCACCATCACAACCACCACCACCTCCATCACCACCACACCCCATCATCATTCTCATCATCACAAAATAATTGAGGCTTCCTCTCCGTGTCAAACATGAAAGCGGGGAACCAATTAATCCTCACGCAATGGACCATAAAATCAAGACCCTTTGATATTGAGGGGATGGGGGATGGGGGGGGGGGGGGGGGGGAGGGGGGGGGGAGAGGGGAGCGTGGGTGGAGGGAGGAAGAGAGGGAGATAGTGGCGAGCATCTCCAGGTAAAGATGAGAGATCGTCAAAGCTAATCGCTGTGGATAATCGCCCGTGAAATTGACAGCAGCTTCTTCAAAGTTGATTGCTGAATGTCGCCGGGGCATTGGTTCTCGCGCTCCGCTACTAAAGTTCTGATTTCTGTCCCTCCCCCTCCCCCTCCCCCCCCCCCCCCCCCCCCCCACCCGCCCCCCATCCCTCCAACCCCTTTTCCCCCCTTCGACCTCCCTCCAATACTTCACCCTACCCCTACTTCCACGCCGCTTTCCTGAAGAAGAAGAAGAAGAAGAGGGAAAAAACAGAAAAAGAGAAGAACAGGAGGGAAAGAACAGGAAAAGAAAGAGGGAAAACAGGGAAGAGAGAAAAAGAACAGGCGGGAAAAGAGAAGGAAAAGAAGAACAGGAGGAAAGAACAGGAAAAGAGAAAAAGAACAGGGGGAAAAGAACAGGAAAAGAGAAGACAGGAGGGAAAGAAAGAAAAGAGAAAGAACAGGAAAAGACAGGAAAGAGAAGAACAGGAGGAAAAGAACAGGAAAAGAAGAAGAACAGGAGGGAAAGAACAGGAAAAGAGAAGAAGAACAGGAGGGAAAGAACAGGAAAAGAGAAGAACAGGAGGGAAAGAACAGGAAAAAGAGAAGAAGAACAGGAGGAAAAGAACAGGAAAAGAGAAAAAGAACAGGAGGGAAAGAACAGGAAAAGAGAGAAAGAAGAACAGGAGGGAAAGAACAGGAAAAGAGAGAAAGAAGAACAGGAGGGAAAGAACAGGAAAAGAGAGAAAGAAGAACAGGAGGGAAAGAACAGAAAAGAGAAGAAGAACAGGAGGGAAAGAACAGGAAAAGAGAAGAAGAAGAACAGGAGGGAAAGAACAGGAAAAGAGAGAAAGAAGAACAAGAGGGAAAGAACAGGAAAGCAGAAGAACAGGAGGGAAAGAACAGGAAAAGAGAGGAAGAAGAACAGGAGGGAAAGAACAGGAAAAGAGAAGAAGAACAGGAGGGAAAGAACAGGAAAAGAGAAGAACAGGAGGGAAAGAACAGGAAAAGAGAAGAACAGGAGGGGAAAAAACAGGAAAAGAGAGGAAGAAGAACAGGAGGGAAAGAACAGGAAAAGAGAAGAAGAACAGGAGGGAAAGAACAGGAAAAGAGAAGAACAGGAGGGAAAGAACAGGAAAAGAGAAGAAGAACAGGAGGAAAAGAAAAGGAAAGAGAAGAAGAACAGGAGGGAAAGAACAGAAAAGAGAGAAAGAAGAACAGGAGGGAAAGAACAGGAAAAGAGAGAAAGAAGAACAGGAGGGAAAGAACAGGAAAAGAGAGAAAAAGAAACAGGAGGGAAAGAACAGGAAAAGAGAAGAAGAAGAACAGGAGGGAAAGAACAGGAAAAGAGAGAAAGAAAAACAAGAGGGAAAGAACAGGAAAAGAGAAGAACAGGAGGGAAAGAACAGGAAAAGAGAGGAAGAAGAACAGGAGGGAAAGAACAGGAAAAGAGAAGAAGAACAGGAGGGAAAGAACAGGAAAAGAGAAGAACAGGAGGAAAGAACAGGAAAAGAAAGAAGAAGAACAGGAGGGAAAGAACAGAAAAGAGAAGAACAGGAGGGAAAGAACAGGAAAAGAGAAGAAGAAGAACAGGAGGAAAGAACAGGAAAAAGAGAAAGAAGAACAGGAGGGAAAGAACAGGAAAAGAGAGAAAGAAGAACAGGAGGGAAAGAACAGGAAAAGAGAAGAACAGGAGGGAAAGAACAGGAAAAGAGAGGAAGAACAGGAGGGAAAGAACAGAAAAGAGAGGAAGAAGAACAGGAGGGAAAGAACAGGAAAAGAGAAGAACAGGAGGGAAAGAACAGGAAAAGAGAAGAAGAAGAACAGGAGGGAAAGAACAGGAAAAGAGAAGAAGAACAGGAGGGAAAGAACAGAAAAGAGAGGAAGAAGAACAGGAGGGAAAGAACAGGAAAAGAGAAGAAGAACAGAGGAAAGAACAGAAAAGAGAAGAACAGGAGGGAAAGAGAGGAAAAGAGAAGAACAGGAGGGAAAGAACAGAAAGAGGAAGAAGAACAGGAGGGAAAGAACAGGAAAAGAGAAGAAGAACAGGAGGGAAAGAACAGAAAAGTGTCACGTCGCCGAGGGAGATGCAAAACACCAAGTCAGGGGCTCACTCCGCGTTCACACACCAACGACCAGTCCCGCATTCAAGCTTCATCCACAAGCCCAAACACTCAACTATGATTCATCCCTAACCACACTCACACCAAATGTAACACAAACTAACTAAATTTATTAATCACATCACAACATGCGCCTCCACAAGAAAACAACAACCAATGATTTGCTAAAACAAACAGCGCAACAAAATTACATTAACAAGGCCACGCGTACGCTATAGACACACACACACTGCCGACCGCCTGCTTCCTTCTCTGTGTAAAAAAAACCTGTGAATGCAACAACAATCAATATCAGCCAAATGATTTCAAAAATGTATGCACACCACAACAACAGGGTATTCAAATCATTCCAACATGCAGCAAAGCACGAATCACAATAATTCAGAATTTGAGATAAGCAAAACTATCACCAACTATAGTTCAATTACTAATGCAGTTCCTTCAACGAAGGTGAAACCAAAAGTCCAAAGCGATGAAAGCTTTTGACGTGTTCTTCTGTTCAAAAGTTCATGGGTTCACAACACCAAGACGATAGAACACATCCAAAACTGAGCCGATGAACAAAACAACATGAGTGTCCACAGGTATGTTGGCGGAGACGAATATATTGAGCCTTCAACAAAGAACTTCATTCATATTCTTTGTCACGTTGATTCCTCGTTCTCTACAGTCTCTCCGTTTTCCACCTGATGACACATTCTATTCTCCACATTCATCCACTCTCCACTACTTACATCGGTCCATTCACCCGCTCCCTAGTCAGAAGCCCAAGACCAAAGTCCGTTGTCTAAAACGAGGAGTCAATGGAGTCACTCCTTCCACGCCGCTCCTGTCCTTCGGACAACAGACGTCACCCAACGTCAGTCGGCCACCAGCTTGACAACGGCCACTCTCACCAGCTCAGGTGCGGAAGGGGACCACGGCACAGCAACTAATCAGGTTCTGAAACCCGAGATGGACCACGACCAGGCGCACAGAAAAACTGTTGAAACGCCCACGAAATTGGGGACAATAATGTCCACGCCACAACTCCACCACTGTGGGGAACAGGAGCTCCAAGCCAAGCACAGCATACGTCGTGTGAGGGAAACTTCTAGTCTCGCTGACTCGTCACACACAAGTGACCTCCCCTGTCTACCTGAACTCAGTTCAGGCACCGTCCAAATTCAAAACCGGTTTGTTGGACTCTGGGAACGAAGTATCTAAGAAAGACACACGCACGCTTGCATGCAACTAAAAATAACATGCACAGGCACACAAACTTCCAAACACAATGTTTTCTTTTAAGCCTAACTATCACACACGTTCCTAAAATAAACAGTTGGGGGAGCAAATCTAACCCTGTATCGTGACAAACCCCCCTTCCAGATGAAACCTGGAGGGTTACATTAACAACCAGGAACAGTACAGGTATAGATTTGCAGAACGTCTCACTCGACTTCGATGCGACTCAGATAGTCAGCTCCAACATTCTCCTTGCCTGGGATGGCCTCCACAACAAAAGAATACGGCTGCATCTTGATACCGTGTAGCAAAGACCATCATAACAAGAATATATCGTGCTTCGCATCTGACGCTGCTTGATTGGCCCCACGATATCAACCCCCACTCGCTCAAATGGGACGCTGGGTCGTGGCATCCTAGCTAATGGAACCTTGCCCACTCTTCCACGAGAGTCACTCTCTGGCAGCGTTCGCACGACAAACAGTATCGATGAATGTCTCCGCACATTCCCGGCCAATAGAAATCTCTGTCCCACTCTGAGTCGGTTTTCTTGGTCCCCAAATGTCCGCTCATTGTGGTCGTGAGCGAGTTGAATGACCCCTGACGTAACGGCTTCGACACACACACCTGGTATACTGTTGATCACCCTCACAATATACCCTCTGTAGAATCCCCTTCTAAATCGAAAGTGACCTGGTTCCGCTCTTGCCAACGTGAACTACAACTCTCTTCGCAACAGCGTCTCTAGCGCGCTGCAACGTGGCATCCTTCTCTTGTAGTTCTCGCAGCTGTTTCGGACTAACGTTGAGACCTTCAAACACTTTCGATGTCGAGAACAGTGTAGGATTTCTCAGCCGCCTTTTGCGCTCGGGTCTGAACTACCAACGGTTTTGACGACGGAAACAAAGGTACCGCTAAGAGTTCTCCGTTCATCCCTGTCACCTGGTTCCCAAGGATCACTTCACAACGCAAATGACGCAGTACGGCCACAACAAACTTTCCTTGCACAAGCGGGGTGTCCACACAGATTAATGCCAAGGGTAGGTTCCCACACATGAACGATCAGCCATTTCCAGTTGAATATTTCCCGGAAGGTACTGGTCCGCAGCCACAAGGTCTTCTCTAACGCAACAAACTTCCGCTCCTGTGTCTCTAAGAGCTGTCACCTCCTTGCCGTTCACAGTCGCGGGAAAGTATGGTGAATAAGCAGCCACAGTTTCTCTGTCCAAGCCTCCTTCTCTGGCGAGCGTATAAATCTCACGGAAGATCGGCACTGCCTGGCAGTATGACCTGGTTTCCCACACCTGTAGCACCGAAAATCCGCAAACTTCCCCGGAGTGTTAGACGAGGACGACGAGGGAGCCTTGAAGTCACACGGTTGTCTGCTGGTTTGACCGAGTTCCCTGCAGTTGCAGCAGTTGGCTTTGTTAGTCCCGTTTCCAATGTCCTTCCTCTATTGGCTGACTGACCCTCTGGTCGGACTTTCTTGAACTGACTCGGAGCACCAATGGTAGGATTGTGCACTCTTGCCTCTCGCCTAACTTCGACATAGTCAAAAGCAAGCTGTGCGGCTTCCTCCACATTGCGCGGTTTCTTCTCGCGGACGTAGTAAGCTAGGTCGGCACTGAGAGTTGACAAAAACTGTTCTCTCAAGAACAAATCACACAATGCTTTTGGATCTTCCAAGTCCACCTCTGCCAGCTTCAACCACAGATTGAAGTTCTCTTTCAGTCGTTTCAAAAACTGGGTGAAATCCTCGTCAACTTCTTTCCGCATTTCCCTAAACTTCCTCCGTAGAACTCTGGAGTCCTACGAAATTCTCTAGAAGAGCGGTCTTGAGGTCGTGATAGCTGAGTGGTGTTTCGCCGTGATCAATAAGCAGAAACGCTTTCCTCGCTTTCCATGCAACAACGGACAATCTCGCAGCCCAAACGCCCTCTGGCCACTCATGGCGCAACGGCTATACTTTCAAAATGTCGCAAAAATGCCTCAATATCGTCTCCATCGTCGAATTCGGCAACCGCACACGGTACGAATCAGGCGTCTTTGGTTTGGCCAACTTCGCTAACTCCCTTTGAAAGATCTCTGCGTCTTCAGCCCTTTTCCTTTCCGAGCTCTCCAACTCCGCTTGGCGCAACTGGATCTCATCTTGTCTCAACTTCAGGTCCTCCCTTCTAATCTGCTCCTGAAGCTCCATTTCTTCCTTCCTTAATTTCAGTTCCTCTTGTCGCTCCTTCCCCTGGCGATCCAACTCTTCCTTCCTAAGCCTCTCTTGTTGATTAAGCTCTTCCTTCCTCAATTCCAACTCTTCCTTCCTCAATTCCTCCTGGCGATCCGACTCTTCCTTCCTCAATTTCTCCTGGCGATCCGACTCTTCCTTCCTCAATTTCTCCTGGCGATCCGACTCTTCCTCTTCAATTCCAACTCTTCCTTCCTAAACTCCAGTTCCTCTTGTCGCAAGCGCATCTTCCTTATTTCCTTCAGCTCCGCCTGAACAAAAGCCACTAACTCGGTGCCTATCAGTCCAAGAGCTATCCCGTTCTTGCGCAAACCGTAACACCTCCGGATCCACCGTAACCTCGGTGTCGGTACCCATCGGAGAACGTTCTAGCTCAACACGTAGAGGTTTCTCCTCGACAGTTAACTTGACAGCATCCATCCTTTCTCCTCTGAAGACTCTGAGTCTGGAACCACCCGGCCTGAACGTAGACGTTTCTTATCCTCGATGGACATACCGCTCACAGTCGATTATCGCGAAAACCCAGTTCACGAACAGCGTCAATTTTTTACTCTACCTAACACCTTTCACACACACACTCATACAAAACCCTAACTACTAACCTACAAATTTTTGAACTAAACAAAACTCTGAACGCTAAGATGAATCGGACCTAACTGAGCGCTTGAGGTGGATCCTCCTCAAGCTATCAGTCTGGACTCGGCCTGAACTCAGTCGAACTCTGGATCCGGACTCCCGCGGCTCAGAGCCCCAGGCCCCTCCAACCTCCCACGTTCAACCAAACACACAACAGGACACAAAGATGCAAACCAAAACAAGGATGTCCTAACCCTATCACACACCAGTCATACACACGAAATGAAACTCCCGAACTTACTGTTCAGCCATCATCCCACCGCTGCCACCAAATGTCACGTCGCCGAGGGAGATGGCAAACACCAAGTCAGGGGCTTCACTCCGCGTTCACACACCAACGACCAGTCCCGCATTCAAGCTTCATCCACAAGCCCAAACACTCAACTATGATTCATCCCTAACCACACTCACACCAAATGTAACACAAACTAACTAAATTTATTAATCACATCACAACATGCGCTCCACAAGAAAACAACAACCAATGATTTGCTAAAACCAAACAGCGCACAAAATTACATTAACAAGGCCACGCGTACGCTATAGACACACACACACTGCCGACCGCTCTGCTCCTTCTCTGTGTACAAAAACCTGTGAATGCAAACAACAATCAATATCAGCCAAATGATTTCAAAAATGTATGCACACCACAACAACAGGGTATTCAAATCATTCCAACATGCAGCAAAGCACGAATCACAATAATTCAGAATTTGAGATAAGCAAAACTATCACCAACATAGTTCATTACTAATGCAGTTCCTTCAACGAAGGTGAAACCAAAAGTCCAAAGCGATGAAAGCTTTTTGACGTGTTCTTCTGTTCAAAAGTTCATGGGTTCACAACACCAAGACGAAGAACACATCCAAAACTGAGCCGATGAACAAAACTAACATGAGTGTCCACAGGTATGTTGGCGGAGACGAATATAGTTGAGCCTTCAACAAAGAACTTCATTCATATTCTTTGTCACGTTGATTCCTCGTTCTCTACAGTCTCTCCGTTTTCCACCTGATGACACATTCTATTCTCCACATTCATCCACTCTCCACTACTTACATCGGTCCATTCACCCGCTCCCTAGTCAGGAAGCCCAAGACCAGAAGTCCGTTGCTAAAACGAGGAGTCAATGGAGTCACTCCTTCCACGCCGCTCCTGTCCTTCGGACAACAGACGTCACCCAACCGTCAGTCGGCCACCAGCTTGACAACGGCCACTCTCACCAGCTCAGGTGCGGAAGGGGACCACGGCACAGCAACTAATCAGGTTCTGAAACCCGAGATGGACCACGACCAGGCGCACAGAA
Source organism: Conus ventricosus (assembly GCA_018398815.1). Lineage (NCBI taxonomy): Eukaryota > Metazoa > Mollusca > Gastropoda > Neogastropoda > Conidae > Conus > Conus ventricosus. The sequence goes on from CM031605.1 coordinate 20,537,933, forward strand.
AAACTGTTGAAACGCCCACGAAATTGGGGGACAATAATGTCCACGCCACAACTCCACCACTGTGGGGGAACAGGAGCTCCAAGCCAAGCACAGCATACGTCGTGTGAGGGAAACTTCTAGTCTCGCTCGACTCGTCACACACAAGTGACCTCCCCTGTCTACCTGAACTCAGTTCAGGCACCGTCCAAATTCAAAACCGTTTGTTGGACTCTGGGAACGAAGTATCTAAGAAAGACACACGCACGCTTGCATGCAACTAAAAATAACATGCACAGGCACACAACTTCCAAACACAATGTTTTCTTTTAAGCCTAACTATCACAACACGTTCCTAAAATAAACAGTTGGGGGAGCAAATCTAACCCTGTATCGTGACAAAAAGAGAAGAAGAACAGGAGGAAAAGAACAGGAAAAGAGAAGAAGAACAGGAGGGAAAGAACAGAAAGAGGGAAGAAGAACAGGAGGGAAAGAACATGCAGAAGAGAGAAGAAGAAGAACAGGAGGGAAAGAACAGGAAAAGAGAAGAAGAAGAACAGGAGGGAAAGAACAGGAAAAGAGAAGAACAGGAGGGAAAGAACAGGAAAAGAGAAGAAGAAGAACAGAGGGAAAGAACAGAAAGAGAAGAAGAAGAACAGGAGGGAAAGAACAGGAAAAGAGAAGAAGAACAGGAGGGAAAGAGCAGGAAAAGAGAGAAAGAAGAACAGGAGGGAAAGAACAGGAAAAGAGAAGAAGAACAGGAGGGAAAGTACAGGAAAAGAGAAGAAGAACAGGAGGAAGAACAGGAAAAGAGAGAAAGAAGAACAGAGGGAAAGAACAGAAAAGAGAAGAAGAACAGGAGGAAAAGAACAGGAAAAGAGAAGAAGAAGAACAGGAGGGAAAGAACAGAAAGAGAGAAGAACAGAGGGAAAGAACAGGAAAGAGAGAAGAAACAGGAGGAAAGAACAGAAAAAGAGAAGAAGAACAGGTCAAAGCCTAATCAGGGGGCGATTCTGAGTGTGGGCAAGTCAGGGAGCACCTCTCACTCTGGAGAAAGGCTTCAGGGATCGTACTGAAGCTGTCTGTCTGTCTGTCTGTCTGTCTGTCTATCTCTCTCCTCTCTCTCTCTCTCTCTCTCTCTCTCTCTCTCTATATATTATATATATATATATATATATATATATATATATATACTCCCTCTCGCCCACTCACCCCCAACCCCTTCCGCACTTCCCCGCTCTCTCCTGTCCTCGTTCTCTCCCCCACGCTCTCCCCTCTCCTCTCTTCCTCTCTTTTTTCCACCCCCTTACCCCCACACGCTCTCTCTCTCCTCTCTCTCTCTCTCTCTCCTCTCTCTCTCTCTCTCTCATTCATTTAAAACGTTAACGAATCATTGTCTCTTTTTAATGCAACCAGCAAGAAAGAAACTGAAATAATGAGGAAAACCATTCCGGTAACAATGAATTTGAGCGGGATTGATTAGTCAGGAACGCAATGCAGCTGGACGTGTAGTACGTCAATTGTTCCGAAAATTTCTAAAGCCAATGGATGAAAATAATACAGTATTGTTCTGTGTGGTGAAAGGAAATATGAATATTTATGTGCAAGGAAAGAAAGAATATGTTTATTCTCTACTGAGTGATCCTGTGTCCGTAATTAAAAAGAAATAACGGTTATTCTGAAATACACTACACAAGATCTCCAAGAAGAAATCATAACCTGCAAATAACGTTCCGATGCATGACTGGTTTTTGCATTAGAAAAATTGTCAAAGGATGAGACTTGTGACGGAGAAAAGCGAAGAAAATGATTTAAACTGGCCAGTGCCAAAGAAGAAACATTACTAACTATATAAACAAAAAAGAAAAATGGTAAAAGGCCGGACCTGATGGTCTCATTGGGGATTTTTTTTAAATTCTGATGAGAATGTTGTGACACTTTTATGTACATTGTTCATTTTTTGGAGGATTGGAAAGATTCCGTAATGTCGCCTTTGTTAAGAACAGGGTGGTTAATCATGCGAATAATTACAGGGGTAAGTATTTGTTAATATCTGTAGTAAACTACATATTCAGTTATCAACAGACTGCACGAATGAATATCTCAAATAATGGAATGACAAAACATCAAGCATGATTCAAGAGAGATCATTCAGCAATTGATCATGTGTTAGCTGTTAGCTGCTGTTCATTAATCATAAGTAATCAAAGTTGTATGTGACTTTTGTAGATTCCAAAGAGTTGTCGATTCAGTTTCACGAAAACTGTTACGGCGGCCTGTTTAATTAAAATGTAGAATTACACTGTCTAAGTGTATAAAGAGTATGTATAGCGAGGTAAAACCAGAACAACAACAACAAAAGAGACCAGAAGTGTTAAGCAAGAGGAAGCGTTTATTGTCTAGTGTTGTTTTCTTTGATCATAAACGAATTAGCTTTGGAGTTTATTCAGTTTGGACGGCATGATGTAACTTCTGATCTTTTGGAACTGTTCATCTTGCTTTTAGCTTGTATTATTGTACTATCTACAACTGTAACTGGCCTTCAACAACAACTGGATAGTTCGTGTTTTGCTGCCATTGAATTAGAATTAAAAGTATTGATCTACTTCTTTATGAAATCTATATTTGTGTTTGGCAAAGGTGGGTATTTGGCACGAAGTGAGAGATGTGTCTATGGGGGACAATACATTGCTGTGGTCAACACACTTAAGTATCTTGGATTTCAATTTACAGCCAGACCAAGTTTCACTTTAGAGTGTCAAGATATCGCAAAGATAGAAATGTCTGTTGCACTTCACTCTTTATACAAACTAAATTTTAACGCAATTTCTGTTGTTGTTGCGGTTTTTTTTTCAAATTCATTTGGCTCTCAAATGCAGCCAGTCTTAAATATAGAGTGGAAATTGGGCTCTTAGTAAAAAATTTTGTTATAGAAAATGTCCTTTGTATGCAAGAAAAAAGTTTTAAATGTAGAATAATCGAACACCGAACGATTTTCGTTATATGGTGAATTTGAGAGTATCCGATTTATGTCAGTTCACTTTTTAATACATGAAATACTGCCTGGAAACAACTTCAATGGACTAGATCAGGATTCCTCTTTAAAGCTTTCAGAATACCGAACTTGGACGTAATGGCACGAGGACATGGGCTACCAATGTTCGTCAATGCTTAAATTCATACGACGTAGCTTGTGTCGGAACAACCAGGGAGTTGAATGTATCTCAGGGCTTTGAAATGATTTAAACAAAGAATAACTGAATGCAGATGGCAGGACTAGTATGATCACATCTACACTTGTGACAGATTTACGCAATACAGACTCTTTAAAACAGCGCAAATGATACAACTCTACATTAAAATGGACATGGACAGGTATACTGAGATCGCACTGAGTACATTTAGATGTCGCGTGTCAGTGTTTGTCAACATTAATTGGAACAGTGCCTTGAGCGAAAATGAACTAACATGCCTTTACGTAGTGTATAGAAGGAAGATGAAATGCATTTCTTCTTTGGCTGTTCTGCTCATCATGATCTCAGGAAAGTTTCGTAAGCCGAAGCATATCACGACCCTTGTAGCGTCATGCTCAGTTTGCTCCTAACGACAGGAAACGAAAAGACCCTCTTCAGTCTTGCCATCTCTATTGACGAACAGAAAACATTACATATTACACACTGTATATGTTTTTGTACGGCGCCTATGTACTTGTTTTCTCTTTTCATGCTGTCTCATGACAACAGTTGCTCTGTTGTGGATTGCGGGTGTCACCCTGTCAGTTTGGGTTACTGCCTTAATCAGAGTCGGTTTCTCTGTTTCGTATTCCCCACATCTCTCTCGCTGTCTCTCTCTGTCTCTGTTTCTCTCTCTGTTTCTCTGTTTCTCTCTCTCTCTCTCTCTCTCTCTCTCTCCTCTCTCTCTCTCTCTCTCTCTCTCTCTCTCTCTCCTCTCTCTCCCTCCCTCTCTCGCTCGCTCGCTCATAAACACACGCGCGCGCGCACACGCACAAACACACACGCAGGCAGGCAGGCACGCACGCACGCACGCACGCACGCACGCACGCACGCACGCACGCACGCACGCACACACACACACACACACACACCACACACACACACACACACACACACGTTGGAAGAGCTGCAGAGTACCTACAATGAATGTCTGCTGGACATCCGCTAACACAATAGCCTGTAGCCAACACTAATGATCCGGCCATTCGTCACTGCAGCGTTCAAAGTCCACTGTTTCAGGCAGCCAGCATGGAATCACCGCAGCCAAGCTCTCCAGCTTCAATTCTGCTCTGTCTTCTTCCATACTCTCGGTCGGACAGGCCATCAACCTTTTAACTGCTCTTGCCCTGTTGTTTTTCATTACCATGTCGTGACCTTTTATCTTACCTTTCATCATCGTGTTCTGTCCTTTCGCCTGTCTTTATCCCAGTCTAGCGTTTTTGCCTTTTGCCTGCCTGTATCCCGTTCTAACGTTTGCCTGCCTCTATACTACTCTTACCTTTTTGTCTGCCTGTATCCCGTTCTAACGTTTTGCCTGCCTCTATACTACTCTTACCTATTTGTCTGCCTGTATCCCGTTCTAACGTCTTGCCTGTCTTTATACTAAATCTTACCTTTTTGTCTGCCTGTATCCCGTTCTAACGTTTTCCCTGTCTTTATACTACTCTTACCTTTTTTTCCTGCCTGTATCCCGTTCTAAAAGTTTTGCCTGTCTTTATACTACTCTTACCTTTTTGCCTGCCTGTATCCTGTTCTAACGTTTTGCCTGTCTTTATACTACTCTTACCTTTTTGCCTGCCTGTATACTGCTCTTACCTTTTTGTCTGCCTGTTACTGCTCTTACCTTTTTTGTCTGCCTGTATACTGCTCTTACCTTTTTGTCTGCCTGTATACTGCTCTTACCTTTTTGTCTGCCTGTATCCCGTTCTAACGTTTTCCCTGTCTTTATACTACTCTTACCTTTTTGCCTGCCTGTATCCCGTTCTAACGTTTTTGCCTGTCTTTATACTACTCTTACCTTTTTGTCTGCCTGTATCCCGTTCTAACGTTTTGCCTGTCTTTATACTACTCTTACCTTTTTGCCTGCCTGTATCCTGTTCTAACGTTTTGCCTGTCTTTATACTACTCTTACCTTTTTGCCTGCCTGTATACTGCTCTTACCTTTTTGTCTGCCTGTATACTGCTCTTACCTTTTTGTCTGCCTGTATACTGCTCTTACCTTTTTGTCTGCCTGTATACTGCTCTTACCTTTTTGTCTGCCTGTATACTACTCTTACCTTTTTGCCTGCCTGTGTACTGCTCTTACCTTTTTGCCTGCCTGTATACTGCTCTTACCTTTTTGCCTGCCTGTATACTGCTCTTACCTTTTTGTCTGCCTGTATCCCGTTCTAACGTTTTGCCTGTCTCTATACTACTATTACCTTTTTGCCTGCCTGTAAAACTGCTCTTACCTTTTTGCCTGCCTGTATACTGCTCTACCTTTTTGTCTGCCTGTATCCCGTTCTAACGTTTTGCCTGCCTGTATACTACTCTTACCTTTTTGTCTGCCTGTATCCCGTTCTAACGTTTTGCCTGTCTCTATACTACTCTTAACTTTTGCCTGCCTGTATCCCGTTCTAACGTTTTGCCTGCCTGTATACTGCTCTTACCTTTTTGCCTGCCTGTATACTGCTCTTACCTTTTTGCCTGCCTGTATACTGCTCTTACCTTTTTGCCTGCCTGTATACTGCTCTTACCTTTTTGTCTGCCTGTATCCCGTTCTAACATTTTGCCTGCCTGTATACTGCTCTTACCTTTTTGCCTGCCCGTATACTGCTCTTATCTTTTTGCTGCCTGTATACTACTCTTACCTTTTTGCCTGCCTTATACTACTCTTACCTTTTTGTCTGCCTGTATCCCGTTCTAACGTTTTGCCTGTCTCTATACTACTCTTACCTTTTGCCTGCCTGTATCCCGTTCTAACGTTTTGCCTGCCTGTATACTGCTCTTACCTTTTTGCCTGCCTAGCGCCTGTATACTGCTTTTACCTTTTTGCCTGCCTGTATACTGCTCTTACCTTTTTGCCTGCCTGTATACTGCTCTTACCTTTTTGTCTGCCTGTATCCCGTTCTAACGTTTTGCCTGCCTGTATACTGCTCTTACCTTTTTGCCTGCCTGTATACTGCTCTTACCTTTTTGCCTGCCTGTATACTACTCTTACCTTTTTGCCTGCCTGTATACTACTCTTACCTTTTTGTCTGCCTGTATCCCGTTCTAACGTTTTGCCTGCCTGTATACTGCTCTTTTCCTTTTTGCCTGCCTGTATACTGCTCTTACCTTTTTGCCTGCCTGTATACTACTCTTACCTTTTTGTCTGCCTGTATCCCGTTCTAACGTTTTGCCTGTCTCTATACTATTCTTACCTTTTTCCCTGCCTGTATACTGCTCTTACCTTTTTTGTCTGCCTGTATCCCGTTCTAACGTTTTGCCTGCCTTGATACTACTCTTACCTTTTTGCCTGCCTGTATACTGCTCTTACCTTTTTGCCTGCCTGTATACTGCTCTTACCTTTTTGCCTGCCTGTATCCCGTTCTAACGTTTTGCCTGCCTTTAAACTACTCTTACCTTTTTGCCTGCCTGTATACTGCTCTTACCATTTTTGTCTGCCTGTATCCCGTTCTAACGTTTTGCCTGCCTTTATACTACTCTTACCTTTTTGCCTGCCTTGATGCTACTCTTACCTTTTGCCTGCCGTATCCCCTTCTAACGTTTTGCCTGCCTTGATACTATAACCTTTACCTGCCTTTTTTTTTTTTTTTATGTTCTGACCTTTTCTTCATCATTATGCTGTTCTGATCTTGTGCCTGCCTTTATACTAGTTTCCCAATGAGGTGCCTGCAGGCGGAAATTGCGGCAAATCTGAAGAAAGAATTATTAGTGAATCAGCCAAACAACAGGGACAAAACAAACTACAATACAAAACACCACGCGTTTCGACCTCTTTGGTCTTCCTCAGGCAAGACGAGCAACATTCAGGACAATGAAAACAAAGAACGAGCAGTCACTTCTCTTCTCAAATTGGGGCGCACGAAGGGCGTTGAATGCCTTTGTACTGTTTTGTTCTTTTATTCATCATCGTTCTGTTCTGCCCTTTGCCTACCTTTAAACTGTTTTGGGCTTTTGTTCGTCATCAGGCTGTTCTGACCTGTGCACATCATTGTCTTGTTCTGAGTTTTTATCCGTCTTTACTCTGCCCTGGCCTTATGTCCACCTTTACCCCAATTTGATCTTCCCTCCACTGCTATCCTGTCCTGACCATTTCTCTGCTGTTGTCCTGTTTTGACCTTTTGACCTTCTCTCTACTGCTAGGATATTCCTGTTCTGCTCCTTTCTCTGCTGTTATCCTGTTTTGACCTTTTGACCTTCCATCCACTGCTATCCTGCTTTGACCGTTTCTCTGCTGTTATCCTGTTTTGACCTTTTGACCTTCCCTTTACTGCTAGGGATATCCTGTTCTGCTCCTTTCTCTGCTGTTATCCTGTTTTGACCTTTTGACCTTCCCTCTACTGCTATCCTGCTTTGACCGTTTCTCTGCTGTTATCCTGTTTTGACCTTTTGACCTTCCCCTCTACTGCTAGGATATCCTGTTCTGCTCCTTTCTCTGCTGTCATCCTGTTTTGACCTTTTGACCTTCCGTCCACTGCTATGCCGTCCTGACCGTTTCTCTGCTGTTATCCTGTTTTGACCTTTTGACCCTCCATCCACTACTATCCTGCTTTGACCGTTTCTTTGCTGTTGCCCTACTTTGACGTTTTGACATTCCCTCCACTGCTATCCTGTTCTGACAGTGTCTCTGCTGTTATCCTGTTATGACCTTTTGACCTCCCCTCTACTGTTATCCTGTCCTGATCGTTTCTCTGTTAATATCCTGTTATGATCTTTTGACCTTCCACTGCTGTCCTGTTCTGATCGTTTTTCTACTGTTATCTGTTTTGACCTTTTGACCTTCCCTCTATTGCTGCTATCCTGTTCTGCCCGCTTTTCTGCTGTTATCCTGTTTTGACTTTTTGACCGCCAGTGTCCTCTCTTGACTTTTGTACCGGTTTTTTTTTTTTTTTTTTTTTTGCTTTGAGACTTTATTTTAATCACATCGTGGTCTTTCATTTTTTGTTATCCTGTTCTGAATTTCGTGCATCAATATTCTGATCTCATCTTTTATCCTGCAGTGTCCTGTTCTGACCTTTGACCACTATTTTCCGTTTCTCACCTTTAATCCACTATTCTCCTGTTCAGAACTTTTGTCAACATGTTTTTTTTTTTTTTTTATTCGAACCTGTAAATAGCAAACAAGTTTAGTCACTCTTGCTCCCATGATGAAATGATGACAGGCCCGCAACTCCAAATGAATGCTGCGTGCGACACCAAGTCGCTAAGCAGAAATGACAACGCAGAGCACACAGAACAAACGAGGAGACCTCCCAGAAAAGGATGTTCTAAGCTTGTCCGTATACCCTGTACCCGACACATCTACACAGCAACAATAACTGGACAAATGAATAGATACAGATTAACATGTATTCAAGACTGGCACAGCCTTTTTTTTTATCTTGAAGAAAGCCACACAAACACACGGACGGCAACATTATACAGGTAACCTCAGTTTAAATAGTATGAAAGGAAATCTTAATGAGGTTGGGAACAGTAAGCAGTAAATAACAGACAAGTAGAGTGACTCTTGCTCCCATGATAAAATAATTACAGGCCCATAACTCCAAAGGAATTCTGCTTGCGACACCAAATTGCCTGGCAGATATGACAACACAGAGCACGCAGAACAAACACGGAGACATCCCCCAAAAAGGATGATCCAAGCTTGCCCATATACCCTGTACCTGACACATCTATACATCAAGAACAACTGGAGAAATGAACAAATACAAATTAACATTTATTCAAAAGTGGCACAGCCTTTTCGATCTTGAACATAGTCTGTTGTCCGCCATTTTCCTGTGCTGACTCTTTGTCATTATCCTGCCCTGACATCCAATCCTTCATTATTTTGCTGTGGTTTTGTGTCCTCTGTTCTCCTGTTCTGATAGTTTGTGCCCCATTATCCTGTTTTGACTTTCTGTCTCTTTTATCCTGCAATTACCACGTGTCCACCATTATCCTGTTTTGACTTTCTGTCTCTTTTATCCTGCAATTACCACGTGTCCACCATTGTCCTGTTTTGACTTTCTGTCTCTTTTATCCTGCAATTACCACGTGTCCACCATTATCCTGTTTTGACTTTCTGTCTCTTTTTATCCTGCTCTGACCACGTGTCCACCATTGTCCTGTTCTGATGTTCTGATTGTCCGTCCACTATTGTCCCAGCTGGATCCGGAATAGCTCAGCTGGTAAAACACCGGGCTCACGATCCTGATGATCCTAGGTTTCAGGTTCGATTCTTCGCTGAGCCGGGGACAGGGGATTTTTCCTTGGAAGTTAACATTGATTCTGACTCCATTTCACAAAGGGTCCCTCGAAGGAGAGTTTAAACAGGGGTTCCGTGTTTGAACGCACGCATAACGTCTTGCGCCTACGTAAAATCCCATTACTGACTTTCGGAAGAGAACGCCAATTTGGCCGTTGGAACGAAACACGAATTTACATGGTATGAATCCTCCGTGAAAAATCGAAATGCAAAAGTGAAAAACAGGGGACTTATGTCAGACTAAATGACGCTGGAAACGACTGAATGTAGCGCCAGTAGGCAGTTCTTCTGTCAGTTCTACCCAGACAGGCAGCCCATTGTGTAAACAACAGCGTGGGTTGTAAAGCGATGAGAGCCAGGTTTCCAACCGAGGAGTGGCTGCATGAAAGTGCCACACTCTCTCCATTATGAAATATTTAAAAGCTAACCTTTCATTTACCATTGTCGTATCCTGGCATGCATTGTGTCCTCCATTATTCCGCTCTGATTTCTTATACTCTAACGTCCTCTGTTGTTTTTGTTCGCCATTTTCTTGACACTAGACGGTTGATTGTGGGGATGCTTAGCTTCATTACTGTGAGGAAATTCCTTGACTGGCAGCTACGTTCAGCCTTCCTTCTGACCATTAGTCAGGTCGTTTCAGGTCATAGAAACCAGATGAATGATGAAGACTTGGATCGTCCGTCGCCACAAAGCCCATAGCCCCCAAAGACAAATGTATATATCAATGTTTACTGCTGAGAGTCTCTGGGGTGCCCAGGTAGTATAGTATTAGAGTGCCGAGATGCAAGGCAGGCTTTCCAGTTTAAATCCCTCTAGCGCCAGACATAGAAATCGGTTGTTTGGAGTCGATCGGTTGTTTGGAGTGCTCGTGACTGTGTTCTCGTTCTGACAGTACCTGCGTGCAAAAGCCCCTTCCCCTCTCTTGTCCCGTCCTCTCTGCAACCAACCTACTCGTCGCCCCCCCACCCCCTCACCCCACCTGAGGTATGCGTGGACACAACACCGGAACGGAAGCTGATGTTCAGTCCACGTCACTTGACCAGGACGTCTTTGATCGGCGTTGCCATGGTAACCTCCACAGAGCGCGGCATGGTCATTTTGGACAAGGAGTCATGATGAGGTACATGTCCACTCTCCACTGTACCCTGAAGAATGGTATGGGATAGATAACTATGGCGACACGCATGTTCAGCTCCACTATACCCTGTAGAACGGTAGAGGACAGGCAGTTATAGTGAGATACATGTCCACCCTTCACTGTACCCTGTAGAATGGTCTTGGACAGGAAGTCGTGGTGATATACATGTCCACCCTCCACTGTACCCTGTAGAATGGTCTTGGACAGGGAGTCATGGAGAGATACATGTCCACCCTTCACTGTACCCTGTAGAATGGTCTTGGACAGGGAGTCGTGGTGAGATACATGTCCACCCACCACTGTACCCTGAAGAATGGTCTTGGACAGGGTGACGTCATGGCTAGACGCATGTCCATCCTCCACAGCACCCTGAAGAATGGTCTTGGACAGGGTGTCAGGGAGAGATAAATTCCTACCCTAAGCTGTGTCCTGCAGAATGGCGCCGGACACAGAGTCCTGGAGACATGCAGGCCGGTGCCAGGCACGCTCACGGACATCTAACCATTACCAGAAAATGCGGCTACCAGCCCCTGTGCTGCCATGCTGCCTGACAAAGTCATGTGTTGACAGTTCTGTCTTTCAAACACGCACGGGCTTTCAAAACAATTTATTCTCAAGAGTCTGATTTTTGTCCCCGCTTGATATTTGCTGCCATTGTCTTCTCTTAAAAGACATTACCTCCACAGTTACAGGGACATTTGAATGGGTTGGGTGTGGGAGAATTTGCAGAACAAAGGGAAATTGTCCTTGACAAGTTTTGTCATGTTTTATCCCAGCAAGACGTTGCCGAACAAAGGGCCTGTTGTCTTCAAAATCTCCTCTGTTGAATCGGATATCAACGAAGAAACGAACAGAGAGAGAGAGAGAGAAGAAGAAGAAGAAGAAGAAGAAGAAGAAGAAGAAGAAGAAGCAGGAGGAGGAGGAGGAGGAGGAGAAAGAAGAAGAAGAAGAAGAGAGGAGGAGGAGGAGGAGGAGGAGAAGAAGAAGAAGAAGAAGACATCTCTTTATTCTTACAAAAACCACGAAACAAAAGACGGTCTACAGGAAACACTACTGTTGCTCTGGTATCACAAATGTACCTGTTTTTTTTTTTTAGGGAAGAATATAATACCAAAAACAAAAATGCTCGGCCGATTGATTCGCATACAATTTCACATCACTTGTATCACATTCTGTCTGCTCTCTTTGTGTTCATCGATGCGTTTCTAAAGCACAGGAAACTGACACCCTGTTGCATAAAAAAACAGCAAATGATTACATTGTCATGAAGATATGGCCACAGGTCATTAGAACGAAATACCAAATAAGTTTCTTTTTGGAAACGTGTTTCTGCATCACTGTGTCAGGATGCGACTCACAGATCAGGATGTCTTCTACTCTTTCTACATGAATCTACATACAACTTTTCAGTGAGTGTTCCCACCAACAAGTATTACACTGAGAGTACCAGAACTCGGTCTTTAATCGTCTGTCTGTCTCCTGTCTGCTTCTCTCTCTCTCTCTCTCTCTCTCTCTCTCTCTGTGGGCACAGTTTTATGTTGTGTACTTATCGCGGTTTCCCCACCACAGCCACAAAACAAAATATACATTTTCTCCAAAGATACAGATATTCAAATTTTCTTCATGCACATTCTACTTTTTAAAACATACACATTCTCATTTAGTCAAACGGGACACATTTTTTAGATTTTCTCTAAAGCTACACATTCTCAGCTGTAGTCGAAAGCTACAAATTCTCGAATTTTCTCTAAAGACGTGCATTCACAAATGTTCGTATTATATCGCTTTCAGCGCACGGAATTTATCTGAAGGATCAACACATTTCCAGTGTTTGCATGGCACTGAGGCTTACTTCTGAGCCTAGCAACAAACTTTCTGTTGTCATTGAATAACACACCTGTATTAGACTCAGGCACTTGCAGATCAGCAGACCTGTCTTAAAACATAGACCTGTTCCACTGAACGGCAGGTCTTCTGTATGACTGGATCCAAGGTTACCCATAAAAGATCAGCGCACTTTGAAGAGATGGAGAACAAAAGATTTATTTGATCATCTCGTGATCTGCTGCCGTGGAAACTGATCCAAAACCTCAGAAGGAAAATATTCCTTTTTTTACACTCCTAGAATAGTTTTAGAGCCATTTAATAAATCATACACATTGACAAACAGAAAACCCACATGTCAATGTGAATCAAACACAGTTTGATTTTTAGTCCAAAGAACACCCCTAGAAAAAAAAAATTTTTTTTTTGCTCTCAAAATCTTTGGTTATATGGACACATTACTCTTTTTTTAATTACAGAAATGCGAGCACTGGTGTTGAACTGTCAGACAGGTGTGTGAGCACCGTTAGTATGAATGCAGTTCAAACTATGAAGAAAAAGAAACACCCGAAGGTGCTGGGGAGGACCCAGAGAAGCACTGCCTTCACCTGCCTTTAGAGCAGTCCTGTACCACCCTTGGAGGCCTGCGCTGTGTTGACGATGGGTACAGGCACGCGCAGGACACTCCATTAAGATATCAAGGGACATAACTGCTCCTGAACAGAGGTAAATTAGACTACAGGATGCAGCTCATAACAGCCTTAAAGTAGCATCCCCATGGGTGTACCAGCCCGTATTTCATGACTGCAGAGCCCACCGGTGTGTTACCAAAGTAGGTGTTGATATTGTCCGCAGGTGTGCGATCACCGTGGGTGTGCATGCACTCTAAAGTAAATGTGTGACCACTGTGGGTGTGCATGCACTCCAGAGTAAGTCTGTTACCGTTGTGGGTGAGGATGCACTCCAAAGTAGCTGTGTGACCACTGCGGGTGTGCATGTATTCCAAAGTAAGTGTCTGACCACCGTGGATATGGATGCACTCCGAAGTAACTGTGTGACCCCCGTGGGTGTGGATGCACTCCAAAGTAACTGTGTGACCACTGTAGGTGTGGATGCACTCCAAAGTAACTGTGTGACCACTGTAGGTGTGGATGCACTCCAAAGTAACTGTGTGACCACTGTCGGTGTGGATGCACTCCAAAGTAACTGTGTCACCACTGTGGGTGTGGACGCAATCCAAACTAGGCGTGTGACCACAGTGGGTGTAGGTGCAGTTCAATCTTGCTTAAGGGACTCTGAATGTGCCCTCTGATCTGGATTCGCACGACGGATCTGCACCAAAACTTAACAGATCCGTTCTCGGGCCACGTATAATGCTTTCACCAGGTTTGGATTAAATCGGTTCAATAGCCTTTGCGTGAACTTGCTGACGGACAAACAAACAAACAAACTAACGGACGGCCGGACATGGCTAAAAGATGACGTCCTTGAAGGGAGGTTCTAACGCTGACTAGTGGATCTGGTCAACCTCCTTGGAATCTCTTGAGACATCATTCGTCACTCTTGCTACTGATACTGAAACACCTGACAGGTCTGTTTCTCAACAGGGGAAATCAGCAGTTGATAGGTACCAGTCGTGATGTAAACATTTGGCAAATCGCATAACCGAACATATGGATATGTTTACGTAACGCCTAATCCGTTTCCCTGTAAAGTTCTTGTGATGGGCCAAAGTGTGTGTCATCTGGGAACTTGAGAAGGATCGATTTTACGCAACCTGGTCTATGATTCGGCTTGTTTCCGTTCAGAATCTGATTCATCTTCCGTACAGTAAAACTCCATGTTGACAGGGGAGGAGGCGGGTGGATTTAGTGGGAAGTAAGCTGAATTAGACACTAAGGTGCTGAAACGTTTGTCTCCGCCAAGTTCACGTGTCAGGCAAAGTTTTGCGCGGCACTTTGAACTCTGTAGGACATGGATGACGTGTAGCACATTTATCCAAAGACAGAGATGAAACTCAAAGGCGAAGTTTCAAGAATCTGAATCAAATCCTTGGTGTTTAAAATGCATTCCATCTTTAAAATGAGCGAGATAAATCAAATCCTTGGTGTTTAAAATGCATTCCATCTTTAAAATGAGCGAGACAAATCAAATCCTTGGTGTTTAAAATGCATTCCATCTTTAAAATGAGCGAGATAAATCAAATCCTTTGTGTTTAAAATTCATTCCATCTTCAAAATGAACAAGATAACCGTTACTGTTAGGGGTCAGAGGTCAAAAAGAGAATAATTTGCATTTTTGCACCCGTGAAGTATAGCTGGCAACGTCTTTCCATTGGTCGTTTCATGATTGAGTCATTCATGCATTATCAATGGTTCGTGGACGGTTGGCTCATTGTGGACATGCAGTGCGTTCCACAGACGTTCTATCGAATTAGGATTCGTTGCACGTGCCGAGGAGTCCATTCCGGCACTTTATGTGGCAGTCCTCGAGTCGCTGACGACGTGGGGCGGGGGGGGGGGGGGATGTATGGACTGCCAGCAGGTGAACGCCGACGGCTTTTTCTACCAGTCACCAGGAAGTTTACAGAACTCGGCGAATCACGCAGCCCGACATATACATTGATGTTTGGAAATAAAAGAGAGATGTAAAACACAGGCGAAGTCTACACACAGTAGTTTCTACTTCAGCTTCTTTCGTGTTAAAATTCACCTCATCATCCGCACAGACAGGATAGATGTTGCCTTTGAAAGCTGGAGGTTAAAATAGGAGGTCATTTCTAGCCGTGTTCTGTCATCATTTCCGCCCTGCACCAACTACGACAGCGTGCTCCGATTGGTAGGGAAGGCCGTCGGATGTTTTACACGGCAGCCCCAGAAGTGAAGCAGTCAGTCCTCTCCGCTCAAGCCCACGGCACTGCCGTGTGGGAATGTATACACTGAAACCGGCTATCGCGTGCGATGTAGTTTTCTTTTATTTAAAACTTACTGTCTGATCAAGATGCTTTTATTTAAGAAAATGGGGCATTTCGTCGAGATTGTTGCGTTTCTTTTGATGTCCACGGTTGAAATTGACAGAGCGGAGTATTTGTTAAAATGATGTGCAGGTTATCGCAGGTGTGTCTTGTTATTGCCAGTTTGCGGGCAGAATGTGCCACTTTTGTTGTTGTTTTTTACGCAGTTATCAATTGCAGAAATTCAAAGGCCCAGTCTGTATGAAAATCAAACTGGTTTGGTATTCTGTGGAGATGTATGTAGGTGCGGCAGACGTGACACAGGCGATGATCTCTGAACAAAGGACTTTGGAAAAAAAATCCAAACAAAAATCCTGCATTACACCGGTGCGAATTTCCTCCTCTGTGTGTGTGTGTGTGTGTGTGTGTGTGTGTGTGTTCGAAAGATATTGAACATCGTAATATTACAGACTTTCACAATTCAACGTTTGGGGGCGGGGTCTTCAAAGCGGTTCAAAAAAGTATTCTGATCAAAATTTGGACATTGTCCACTGACTATGTCCATTTTG
>CM031605.1:20558863-20576363 GCA_018398815.1 Conus ventricosus
ACATAGCGAATGTGTTGTAACGTACATGGACTAGTCCCGCACGGAGTGATACCTCCTTCATGAAACAAAAACTGAAACTATCACGGGGGGGGGGGGGGGGGGGGGGGGGGGGGGGGGGGGGGCTGTTTCGCCTTGTAAGGCGACGCGACGGAGTCTTGTTCAAAGGGTCTGGGGTTCCATTCCCAGTCGGGGGAGCTAGGCTGGAAGAGACTTGGTCTTCGGAGTTGATAGTTGTGCTGACGTCATACCTGCTGGTCCTTCAGATGACGTTTTAAACTATGGTCCCGTGAGGTATGGTATGGTTGGATTGGTATGGTATGGTATGGTATGGTATGGTATGGTATGGTATGGTATGGTATGGTATGGTGTTGTATGGTATGTATGGTATGGGTATGGTATTGCATGGTGTGGTGTGGTGTGGTGTGGTGTGGTATGGTATGGTATGGTATGGTATGGTATGGTATGGTATGGTATGGTATGGTATGGTGTGGTATGGTATGGTATGGTATGGTATGGTATGGTATGGTATTTATTGCATTGTGTTTTTCAAATCCACATGTTTCTTTTTCTTTTTTAAAATCTTGCATGCACGTGAAATGTCACTCCACCTTTCGGAGCACAGTAGGCCATTGTGTGTTGGCGATATGGTTGACATGAACTAGTGTCATGCTCCGAAGACAGAATGCAGTTACCTTAATGAGGGGATTCAAATCGTCCTAAATGCACGCATCTCACCAATGATAAACGTCTGCCTCGGTCAGAAGATAAAAACAAGAAAATACAGACATAAAGAAAGTTAATTCGCTGTCTTTAGTGTTTGGCTCTCTTTTTGGTCGACCCCATTGTATTGTATTGTATTGTATTGTGTTGTATTGTATTGTATTGTATTGTATTGTACTGTACTGTGTTGTGTTGTGTTGTATTGTATTGTACTGTACTGTACTGTACTGTGTTGTGTTGTAATGTATTGTATTGTATTGTATTGTATTGTATTGTATTGTATTGTATTGAATTGTATGTGTTTTTCAAATCCACATCGAAAAATAGTGTCCTGATGGTACATCCATCTTGAATGTTCCTGGTTTCACGTCACCGGTCACTTTGCCGCAATGATGGTACACCCATCTTGTATGTCCCTGTTCTTTGCCCCAATGATGGTACACCCATCTTGTATGTCCTGTTCTTTGCCCCAATGATGGTACACCCATCTTGTATGTCCCTGTTCTTTGCCCAATGATGGTACACCCATCTTGTTATGTCCCTGTTCTTTGCCCCAATGATGGTACACCCATCTTGTTATGTCCCTGTTCTATGCCCCAATGATGGTACACCCATCTTGTATGTCCCTGTTCTTTGCCCCAATGATAAAACACCCATCTTGTTATGTCCCTGTTCTTTGCCC
Source organism: Conus ventricosus (assembly GCA_018398815.1). Taxonomy (NCBI): domain Eukaryota; kingdom Metazoa; phylum Mollusca; class Gastropoda; order Neogastropoda; family Conidae; genus Conus; species Conus ventricosus. The sequence goes on from CM031605.1 coordinate 20,560,266, forward strand.
CAATGATGGTACACCATCTTGTTATGTCCCTGTTCTTTGCCCCAATGATGGTACACCCATCTTGTATGTCCCTGTTCTTTGCCCCAATGATGGTACACCCATCTTGTTATGTCCTTGTTCTTTGCCCCAATGATGGTACACCCATCTTGTTATGTCCCTGTTCTTTGCCCCAATGATGGTACACCCAACTTGTATGTCCCTGTTCTTTGCCCTAATGATGATACATCTATGCTGTATGTCCCTGGTATTTGCCCTAATGATGGTACAGCCATCTTGTATGTCCCTGTTCTTTGCCCTAATGATGGTACATCTATGTTGTATGTCCCTGTTCTTTGCCCTAATTCTTTTCTTTCTGCGTACGCAGGCTGATAACTCCTGCGGACACTCCCTGTATAGCCAGGCAGTGGAGTTTTGTGGTATGACCCCTTTTTATCCCGCCATTAAGGCAGCCATACTCCATCTTCGGGGAAGGTGCATGCTATGTGTCACGTGTCATCCATACCAACGGCCAAACTGGCCTTCTCTTCCGAAAGTTGGTGATGGGATTTTACGTGTGTGCAAGATTTTGTGCGTGCGTTCACACACGGAACCTCGGTTTATAGTCTCATTCGAAGGACTGTGTGGGGAATGGAGTCAGAACCAATGTTAACTCCGAGGGAAAAATCCCCCTATTCCGAAATTCGAACCCGCAACCCCAGGATCACGAGTCCGGCGCTCTACCAACTGAGCTATTCCGGCCCCCTTTGCCTAATGATAGTACAGCCATCTTGTATGTTCCTGTTCTTTGCCCTAATGATGGTACATCTATGTTGTATGTCCCTGTTCTTTGCCCTAATGATGGTACACCCATCTTGTTATGTCCCTGTTCTTTGCCCTAATGATGATACACCCATCTTGTATGTCCCTGTTCATTGCCCCAATGATGGCACAACCCATCTTGTATGTCCTGTTCTTTGCCCCAATGATGGCACACCCGTCTTGTATGTCCCTGTTCTTTGCCCCAATGATGGCACACCCATCTTGTATGTCCCTGTTCTTTGCCCAATGATGGTACAGCCATCTTGTATGTCCCTGTTCTTTGCCCCAATGATGGCACACCCATCTTGTATGTCCCTGTTCTTTGCCCCAATGATGGCACACCCATCTTGTATGTCCCTGTTCTTTGCCCCCAAAGATGGCACACCCATCTTGTATGTCCCTGTTCTTTGCCCAATGATGGTACACCCATCTTGTATGTCCTGTTCTTTGCCCTAATGATGGTACATCTATGTTGTATGTCCCTGTTCTTTGCCCTAATGACGGTACAGCCATCTTGTATGTCCCTGTTCTTTGGGCCTAATGATGATACATCTATGTTGTATGTCCCTGTTCTTTGCCCTAATGATGGTACAGCCATCTTGTATGCCCCTGTTCTATGCCCTAATGATGGAACAGCCATCTTGTATGTCCCTGTTCTTTGCCCCAATGATGGCACACCCATCTTTTATGCCCCTGTTCTTTGCCTAATGATGGTACAGCCATCTTGTATGCCCCTGTTCTATGCCCCAATGATGGCATACCCATCTTGTATGCCCTGTTCTTTGCCCTAATGATGATACATCTATGTTGTATGTCCCTGTTCTTTGCCCTAATGATGGTACAGCCATCTTGTATGCCCTGTTCTTTGCCCTAATGATGGTACATCTATGTTGTATGTCCCTGTTCTTTGCCCTAATGATGGTACAGCCATCTTGTATGTCCCTGTTCTTTGCCCCAATGATGGCACACCCATCTTGTATGCCCCTGTTGTTTGCCCTAATGATGGTACAGCCATCTTGTATGCCCTGTTCTTTGCCCTAATGATGGTACAGCCATCTTGTATGCCCCTGTTCTTTGCCCTAATGATGGTACAGCCATCTTGTATGCCCCTGTTCTTTGACCCAATGATGGCACACCCATCTTGTATGTCCCTGTTCTTTGCCCCAATGATGGCACACCCATCTTGTATGCCCCTGTTCTATGCCCCAGTGATGGTACACCCATCTTGTATGTCCCTGTTCTTTGCCCTAATGATGGTACAGCCATCTTGTATGTCCCTGTTCTATGCCCAGTGATAGTACATCTATGTTGTATGTCCCTGTTCTTTGCCCTAATGATGGTACACCCATCTTGTATGTCCCTGTTCTTTGCCCTAATGATGGTACAGCCATCCCGTTATGTCCCTGATTTCCCCACACCCGTCCCTTTGCCCTTCTATTGCTCTGATGAACCGTGAATGACCAGAAACGTCGGCAAACTTCAAGATCTTCATTACAGTACTCGTTGCTTTCACGATTGTGACGATTTGCGATGAAGAGTTAACTGCGGTGTCAGTGGGGCTGAAAGCATTTGTCGCCCATACATGAAGAGATCTCAGTCCCGCAGCAGCATCACTGAGAAGTGGCCGGATGGCTGTCGAAAGCTACGAGTGAGTAGTGCATTTTCTTTTGTTGGGAGACTAGGTCTAACTCTAGGTAGCAATATGAAGAGATCTCTTCACATTTATGACGTTAGATAATGTTGTTAATGTTGTTGTTGCTGTTGTTGTTGTTGTTGTGGAGTTTTTGCAGAATGTTCAGCAGCCACACTCAAACCTACTGAAGTTCATACAGAATGAAACGTCACTATCGTTACCTCATCCAAGCAAATCCTGTCTTCAACAGCTCCGACTGTTCTGGTTGGCCAGATGGCCAACATGACGCGGCATCTACCGAACTGATTTGAACGAATGTCAGTGGAAAGAAGGACGACCCCATTATATTTAGGTGCAGATCTGTGTTACGGATCTTAATCTCACCGAGGATCCGGAATCCGTTCCGTAAGATGGCGGCGTGTAAACCTAATGAACCGGTTTGAAGGAAACTTTGTGGAAAGATGGAGAGTGGTCTGATATGTTGCCGGAAATCTTTCGCTCACAACGAGCAAAATCAAGATCTTGACACCTGTTGCACTCATCAAATGCTCGTGTTCATCGTATTATACTTTCCAACGATAAAATCAGTGACGAAAAAACCCTTTTTTTTGCATGTAACTCACCACGTTGGTAAGCTTCCAAACGTTGTTCGCAATGATGAATTTCTGATCGGTGGAGTTTCAGTTATAGGAAAGGATAATCAGATGTCCGTAAAAGGCGATTTTTTCAAAGACGGCAGATCATCATTAACGCTGCAATACACACACATTGTCCAGTCCACAAAATCGATAATTGCAAAATGATTCCATGAAATGCAGAACGTTTGAAGGCTTTGATTTGTAGTAGCTAGGTTTCACATTCCTAAAAAAAAAAAAGAAGTCAAATGTGAAGAGAATTCGCTAAGTATTAACAGACATACAAGCCCAAAGCGATTTGTTTACCATATCCCATCTTTGATCATGGATTACAGTAAGATAATGAAGGCACGAACCCCACGAATTATAAAACCACTTCAGAGGCATCATAAGGCTGTCTCGTGGCAAGAAATGGCGTCATTTCAACAAAAATTATCATCGTTTCGACAAAAATTATGGTCGAAACTGCGTCACAGCCAATTTTTGCACAGAAACACAATAATTCAAAAGTTCCTGCCGCGCCGTTAAGATTTCAGAGATTCTGTCTGTGACACTGGAGAAAAAATGCAGACTGTCTGGATGCTTCGTTCAGGACGACCGAAATGGAGCACAGACATTATCCAATCAACTCATTCGGAAACTCCAGACTGATCCGATGAACTACAACGTTTTAGATAAAACTCTCTGAATTGTAGTAGCTTGATTTATGAATTAGAATATTAAATTTGAATGGAAAACATGAAATCTGAACAGACATTTAGGCCAATAGCGATTTGCCTTTTGAGTTCAGAAACAGCGTTGCAGTATAGGCCCACGCACATTCTCCATTCGGCAAAGTCAGTAAGTCCAAAATGACGCGAGTGCCAAGTTTTTGAAAGATCTTGTTCGCGACGCCTGATTCATGAATGTCCTTTTCTTTCTTCTTCAAAGTGTGAAAATTGAATAGCATTGATTAAGTATGAAGAGATAGATAAGTCCATAGCGATTTGCCTCTCACAGCATACCTGTAACTCTGGACAACTAGCACAATAGTGAAACCACAAATCAACCAACAACTCACATCAGGCGCTCTCTTGGGGCCATCCCATGCCCAGAAATGGCATCATTTTTACACAGATTAAGACCGAAACTTTCTTCACAAACGGTTTTACATACCTCGTCGCTTGGTCTTGGAGGCTGTGTCTCAAAAATGGAATACATTTGAAAGTCTGATTAGTGAGAAACAGTCCTCAGAAACACTGGGGATGCAAGGCCAGAAAACACACACACACACACACACACACACACACACACACACACACACACACACACACACACACAAACACACACACACACACACACACACACACACACACACACACACACACACACACACACACACGCACGCACGCACGCACGCACGCACGCACGCACGCACGCACGCACGCATACGTGTAGGAAGTGTGAGTCCATTTAAGAAGTTGAAAACGTTGCAAAGTGTGCATACACACGAGCCGTTTCTCGCTATAAAAATAAACATCTAATGTCAAACAGTTGAATGTTTATACATGTAAATAAACATTCTGACCCGTTTAAATTCCAAGGGCCCCCACCGATGCATAGTGTTGCTACTTTCGATTGAGCTCGATGTTGCTCACTTCTCGGCGAACCGATACGACCTCCAATAACAACCCGAGTGCGGCTTTGAGCCCATTGTGGGGTGTCTCGTTTCCATAGAAACTAAGGAACGACACACAAAAACACAAAGTACGGCACGAAAACCTTTTTGCCCCCATAAATTATGAACCGGAGACCTTAGCGTGACATACCTCATGCCGCCATTTTCTTTGTCTTCGAACCGGCTGTGGAAAATATAATCTAGGTCAGACTCTGTTGTTGGTTTTCGGTCTTTTATATTTCTGTGTTTTCTTTTCTTTTGTTTCCTTTTAGATGGGCTTGTTTATCATGGATGAAGATCGGCAACAGTTTATAGAGAAGGGCACGATTTCCATGGGCCAAGTGGTTAAAGCATTGTTGTCTTGATCCGAGGACTCGGGGTTGAATTCCCCTTTAAGACAGCACGGTCAGAGGCTCTGGGCAGTCAGCAGCGTCTATGCAGACATTAACCCCCATCCAGTACTTTTGAAAGGAAATTCACAAAGAAGTGCTGTTAGTGGATATAAAAGGAAAATAATAATCATGTGCACACATTTCATCCTGTATAGAAGAGTTGGCCACTGTGCTTGCGGGATTAGGACTGAACGATGATTTTTTTCCAGTCCATGTGCAGACAGCCAAGATTGAATGTGCTTACCTTACTGTTAGTATTGAAACAAAGAACAACAAACAAACAAATGAACAGAAAATGGTCAAAGGCAAAAGTCTCACCGAACGGGGGTCTCAGAGTTCTAGACGAGAAACGAAGAAGAAGAAGGAAGAATATTTCAAAACCGAACAGTGTGAAAATAACAACAGCAACGACAAAGAATCATGTTCTTTGGTCGCTTGAGTTGTGAAACAACAGCAAAAGGTTTACGATATTAAATGTTTAAAAGAAGTGGTTAAATTAAAGCTACACATTGAAAACAGACTGAAAAGAGAACAAATCTACAAAGTTTGGACTCGCGGTAGAATACAGAAATAGCTCTGATGGTCATGCCATGCAGACGACGCAAAGTACACGGGCGAACTGTTGACCTCAAGCCAGCAACAACCCCCCCTTCCCTTCCCTCTTCCACCCCCCCCCCCCCCCCCCCCCCCACACACACACACTTCCCCTCACCTGTCAAGGCAGCGATGAAATCTTTGCGGGCAGATCAAGTCTTGGTTTGAAAAAAAAAAACTGGCACTTTCGTCAAAGTTAAGTTTTTGTTTGGCAAGACGGAGGAACGTTTTACATTTTTGATGGCGAGAGTGACAAAGCATTGAAAGAAGTCTTGGTGCAGTTTACTCCAAAGGTGGACGGAAAGGAAGAAATGCAGATGGTGAAATAAGAATTCGACGCCACCTCACTTCCGATTTTATCTCCATGTTCACACCCTTAATAGGTCCACGCTGAAATCTTCGGTATCGGCATGCTCATGGACGTATCTTCGGTATCGGCATGCTCATGGACGTATCTTCGGTATCGGCATGCTCATGGACGTATCTTCGGTATCGGCATGCTCATGGACGTATCTTCGGTATCGGCATGCTCATGGACGTATCTTCGGTATCGGCATGCTCATGGACGTATCTTCGATATCGGCATGCTCATGGACGTTATTGTTGGCGTCCTCCGGAAAGATGCACACACTAACGGCGGCTCGACCACTAAGCAGTCACTGTTTTCAGTTGGGGACTTGGCAGAAGGTGTCCTGCGTATGTCCGATCATAACAGGCACAAATGAACACCCGTGAAGTGGGTCGCGGCAGCAGTGCGGTGTCTCTTCCGGAGGGTGGCTCGTAACGACTTGATGTTGACAGCTCCCGATGGATTGCCGGTGTAGGGGCTGCGACTGGATAAGGCAGAGTGTGGCTGTGGATAGGGAGTCAGAATGGGCAGCAGGTGGGAGTTCTGACACTGAATGCCACGGAAGATTGAACACACAAAAACCCTCAAAATGCAACAACAAAAAGGACCATTGAGACTGACGTGAAGAAAGTCTCGCCTGATGCCTTACAAAAATGTCCGGTGACCGTGGAGGCCGTAGATGAGGAGCTGGACCTGGAGTCGGCCCAGGAGGTGGACGGAATGGCGGGATGCGTGTCCGAGCAGGAAACCCAGAGTCTGTGCTCGTGAAGAAAGCCATACCCAGTTCTCTACAAATACCTGGTGGTCGTGGAATCGGTAAATGGGGAAGGGGTTCTAGAGTCACTCCAGGTGGCGGAAGAGATGGTGGGATGTGTGGTCGAGGAAACTGGATCCCAGAATGCGTATGAAGAAAGCCATGTCCCGTTCTCCAGGAATGCTGGATGATCGTGGACACCGTGGATGGGGAGGGGGGGGGGGTCCTGGAGTCACCCCAGGAGGCGGACAAGATGGTGGTTCGCGTGGCTGAGCAAGCTGAAACCCAGGGTGTCTGTGAAGAAAGCCATGTCCAGCACCCAACAAATGCTTGGTGGCATTGGATGGGGAGGCGGCCCTAGAGTCGCCCCCTGGAGGCGTATGAAATGGTGGAATACGGTGCCGAGAGAGCAGGAACCCGGGGGGGGGGGGGGGGGGGGGTGCGAAGAAAGCCATGGCCAGCTTTGGCTTGTGGAGACCGTGGATGGGGGAGGTGACCCAGGCATCTGCTAAATCTTCTCCACGAACGTCATTCCTCAACCTTTCCTTTTTTGATTAACTCCCTTGTATTTTCAGATCAGCTTTAACCTTAGTGCTTTGTTGCCTGCTGGCTTTAAATGGCGTGATGCAGCGCATATGGACAGTTGGACGGTCCGCGCCTCGTTCTTTGATGAAAATGAAACTGACCAAGCATACACACAGTATCCAGAATGGTCACTCCGGTTTAAAAAAAAAAAATCTACAGCGACTATGGTGGCTATGGTTAGGATAGATGTAGTAACTGCAGAAAGCATCGCTAACAGTGGAGAGTAAGGGGACAACTTCCACCGTGTATAAAGGAGGCGGGTGAGAAAGAATGGGGATGGAAAGGGGGGGGGTGATGGAGGGTATGGACGCGCTCACCATGGCGGCGCACACCGCCCTTCCAATTGCTACCATCTGGGAGGAGCAGGGTGGAATGGCCTGCCGGCACGTCCGACTGCAATTCGTTCATCAGGGTCTCTGGTGCTCAGCTCGTTCCTTGACGCCATGCATTGTGCAGGCTGTGACCGGTCTGACAGACACCCACTGGAGTCAAGGGAGGGGATGATGCCACCCTTTAATATGTACTGTCGGCATGTCACTGTGTGTGTGTGTGTGTGTGTGTGTGTGTGTGTGTGTGTTCATGCTTGCGTGCGCGTGCGTGTGTGCGAATATATATATATATATATATATATATATATATATTATATATATATATATATATATATATATACATACATACATATAAAGTACACACACACACACACACACAATCTGAGACAGGTTCAGGTGGTCCGCTTTAGCCCTAACAGTTTGCACCAGTCGTGGTAGGGCTGTTCTAGTCCCATTGTCTTGGTCAGTCTGGAAGACAGTTTGCACCAGTCGTGGTAGGGCTGTTCTAGTCCCATTGTCTTGGTCAGTCTGGAAGACAGTTTGCACCAGTCGTGGTAGGGCTGTTCTAGTCCCATTGTCTTGGTCAGTCTGGAAGACCCGAAAACCAATCTGCGTTACTCTGCCCGCAATTCGGTTAGAGGACACTTCAGTGATCTCCCTTCTGCCGCCACCAATTGGACCTCAGGATGCCGCTGTGAGGCCACGGAATTACCCCCCACTCCTCAGATTTGTAACCCGGGGGGATTTTGAGACCGCTAGGCCAAATTCTGCTGATTCTAGTCATGATCTGTGTCAACCTCGGGTGATGTCGATGGAGGAAGGACTAGCGCACAGCCCAAACACACTCACAGCTTGCTTACAATCTCATTCATATATCATGCATTCGTCACATCAAACCACTAGTAAAGTCTATAACTTTACTACACATGATCATAGAACGAAACATCAATGCATATGGAATCAAATGAAATAAAACATTCTCTCTTTCCTGAACTTCACAAAATCATTTATCTAAAACATCATTAACTAACCCGGGTATAAATAGATTTCTACTTTACCTGGCCAGGTGATCTTAACTATTCACGAATCACTGTCTTTTCTTTTCTTTTCTTTTTCTTTTCACTGTCACTTTCACAAGACGACACAACTGCTAGCACTGGTGTTGGTCTACTTGCACCGGTCAAGCTGGACTGCTGGCACCGGTCAGGCTGGACTGCTGATGAAAGTGGCGCTGGCCAAGTATGAGGTCGAACCCCAGTGAGGATAGAACAGTGACTATCAACATCGATCTGTTCTCCTTTCTTTCTTCCTGCATTAACGCATTGCTCTCTCTCTCTCTCTCTTCTAGTCTGCTCTTATCAAATGGACATGGTTGCTTTTCTTTTCTTTTTTTCTTTTCTTTCTTTTCTTCTTCATTAGTTAGCAACTCTCTCTCTCTCTCCACATCTCTCCTCAGTCCTTCCTCTGCAGACTATCTCATGCTAATCTCTCAACTTGGTTCTCTTCTCTCCTCCCTCATCTCTCTGCTTTCTCTCCTCAGAGATTACACTCAGACCTCTCTCTCTCTGTGTCTCTCTGTTCGTTCTCCCCTCGTTCTCCCTCGTTCTCACATCCTTCTTATTGTGTTCCGATCTGTCCAAAAAGGGCGAGTACCATTGGTCAGTATTTTTACCCGAAGTTATCTCCCTCTAATTCCATTGGATATTCAAATCATGACAGTCACGCCTACACACCTTACTCTCTGTGGTGGTCAATTGGTCATTTAATTGATTAGCTAGATTTCACCCCCCACCACACACTACCTTCCCCCCTTCCCTACTTAACTGGCGCCGTGTGGCTTAACTCGTGGACACTGGTCACTCTAAAGTGGCTAGATGAGTCTGGGTAGGCTCTAAGACGTTGGCCGGCAGACCAATCGAGACATTCGGCCAGACAGCTTAGTCCGTCTAGCAGACAGTGCTGTCTCCACGAGAGCTAAAAATAGCCTTTAATTGGCTGAGGCGACAGGTGAATGCGTCGGTCAGCTATTTAGTCCAGCTGGTTGGACAGACCGTCTCTGTGGAGGATGAGGATTAGCCTCCCCCTTTGCTTAATTGCCTGGATCCGAACCATGGGGCCGTCCCTGACGCCCAGAATATTTGCGTTAGAGCTTATGTCCAACTGGGCTGGTGGCGATTGACCACGAATTTGGTTGATTTGAATTTTGACCGTGACAATTTCCCCCTTGCAAAAGACTATGCACCGCATTGTCTCAAAACAACGGTACAAAAAAGACAACAACCGAATTTGCTGACACACAGCTACACGCGCAAAGTTTGAAAAATACTTTACAACCAACGGTTTATAAATTATAAAAATACCATTAGTGAATACCACTCCAATGAGTTGTCATTGACGTGCGCTCTTGCGTTATTTCGACTCATTTTATAACGACCCTCTGTGCGCACTTATGCAATTCCCCTACCTGCGGATTTGCCATCTCTCCTTTTCACAATTCTTATGAAAAGCACAATATAATATGATCACGATCCATGACACTTCACTGAGGAATCTCCATCCTCACTATTGCAAATAATGCATCACTACACAAGCGACTGTATGCTCCAAGCATAACTACATCCACATGAACAAGTCTCACAAGAAAATATGAACAAGTCTCACACAAAAATATGAACCAAGCCAACTGGAAGAACCCATATCCAATCAACATAACTGTAATCAACACATATTATCAACAAAGCACCCTGGATATGACTGACTTCCTCTGAGTTGCAGCTTGCTAGACTACACGGCTTAAATAGTCAGCTCCGACATTCTGTCGACCGGGGAATGTACTGCACTCGGTACCTGTAGGGCTGCAATGCCATTGCCCACCGCAGCACTCTGCTGTTTTCAACTGCGCCTCCTGCAGGAATTTGAGTGGTTGGTGATCTGTCTCTATCACGAACTCTTTCCCATACAAGTATTTGTGGAACTTCTGCACGGCCCACACGACAGCTAAACACTCCTTCTCCACCGTTGCGTACCCTTCTTCACACTTTGTCAACTTCCTGCTAGCATACCTCACAGGAAACTCGACCTCTTCATGCTCCTGCAGCAATACTGCACCTATCCCACCACCTGATGCATCTGTCCGCAACAAAAATGGTTTGGACATATCTGGTAGCTTCAAGATGGGACGGGAACCTAGTCTTTCCAACACTGTCTGCAGTGCTTGCTCTGCAGCGTCTGACCACTCGACCACTGCTGGTTTCCCTGCCTTGACCAAATCACTGAGAGGACTCGTGATTGCTGCGAAATTTGGAACAAACTCCCTATAGAACCCAATAAAACCTAGCAGACTCCTGACTTCTGTTTTGGTCTTTGGTCTCTCTGAATTCATCATCTTCTCCACCTTTCCCCTTTCTGGCTGCTTTGTGTCGCCTCCGACAACAAAACCTAGGAACTCCTGTCTAGCCCTTCATACAGTGACACATCCCTGTATGACTTTTCTGGAACCTTAGGCAACAAAATCTCCCTTCTTCTGCTGGGTCTCTTTCACCTCATCAATGATTGCTGCTGCGCCTATGTGCTGAGTCTCGCGCTGAATATATTTGCGGAGAAAATTCGCATGGAAAAGTTTTGGTTTCCCATTCACATCAATTCGGTAATCCCGACCGACCTTTCCAGTGATGGTGAATGGTCCTTTCCAATGCATCAGCCGCTTGTTGTGACCCGTGGGAAGCAGTAACAGGACTTGATCTCCCACCTTGGGGATTGCTTCCTCACCTTCCTGTCATATTGCTTCTTCTGAACGACCCTAGCCTTCTGCAAACTTTGCTTTGCAACCTTACATGTCTCATACCTGTGCCCACCTTTGGAACAGGGCGAGATTGGGCCAATCAGATCAATAGCCACCCTCCTGAATGGTGGGGTCAATTAAAGGGGGATGTTTAAGAGGTGCCTTCCTCTTCACCCCTCTTGTGGCTGATCTTTGAAAACATCACATGACATGCAGAAACGTTTTATGTCTGCCATTGCTCCTGGCCAATGAAAGTCATAAAAGATTCGGTCAGCTGTTTTGCTGGTGCCGAGTGACCCGCCATGAGCGACTCGTGACCCACTGACATGACAGTGTCACGATAACCTGCTGGTACCTCTAACTGAGTGGTCACCTTACCTGTCTTCCCCTTGGTGAACACTCGGTACAACAGCCCGCCTTTCACAAGATAATTCTGTCTCACCTCCTCTAACCTCCTGTTTCTCTCCACCTCTTGCCAACTCCCAAGACTTCACGAGCGAAGGGTCTTGTTCCTGCGCTGCCCTAAACTCATCAGGCGACACATCTATGCCTGACTTCCTTGCCGGAACGACTAACGGTTTGTCATACCTTTTCCTCCTTCTTGCTCCGTGTTTGAACTGCTGCCCCTGTAGCAGTCAACAACTCAGGATCCCCTGGATCCCTTGCCCTGGAATATTTCCAATGATCAAATCATGAAGGGTTTCTCCATCACCAACGCAGACAACTCGCCTGAGAAGTAAGGGGTACGTACTTCTATCTTAGCAACTGGAAACTCCCTCACAGTGCCATCGATTAGAGTACAGGTCTGGATTTGCCCTGTCAAATCCCTTTATCGACCAGCGTTGTTCGTACTACACCGCATGAACAACCAGTGTCTCGTAACACTTTCACCCCCTGCTGGCCAATCCACCCTTCTTCCACTGGTAACGAACCACTCAGCCCAGTGCCCTCTATCCCTGACACTGACTGCTGTCCAGTGCTAGCCATAGGCTGCACTCCACCCTCTTCAGACTGAATCCCTTTTGGTTCCACTGCAGGTCGTTTCCCTTGAAAGACCCTTATCCACCTCTTGCAAGGCTGCTGCCTTCTGGAACCTCATGCGACAATCCCTCGCCACATGTCCCTTCTTGTGACAAATGAAACACCCAATGTCCCTTTGCCCTTCCTTCTGCCCACCACTGGGTTTGCAGACTTTGCAGAAAACTCCCTGGTCTCTTGCACTCTTCTCACCTGTGCCTAGCACCTGTTTCTCCTGCACCTTAGTGCCCAAACGTGCCTCTCTATACACCTCTGCGAACTTCAGCAACTCTCCTGCTGTCTCTGGCTGTCTCTCTTTCAAATGTATGGTTAACTAGGGCCGCAACCCGACAAAATCTGTTCTTTCATAACTAGCTCTTTCAACTCAGCGAACTCCTTCTTCGTACCACTCAACTCTAACCATTTCTCAAATAGTGATCTAGACGTGCACCAAACTGAGTGTACGTTTCCCCTGCTTGCAATCTAGCTGAACGAAATTTCTTTCTGAATCCTTCCTCTGTGAGGTCAAATCCTTTCATCAATGATTCCTTCACAGCGCCGAAATCAGACTGTTGTTCTGCTGGCAACGCAGTGAAAATTTGTAATGCCTTACCCGTCAGTAACGCTGACAAAATGACTGCCCACTCTTCTGGAGGCCAACCCTGGCTCGTCGCAAACGTTTCGAAACGACTGATGTATGCATCAATCGAATCGGTTCCTTCAGAGAATTTTGGCAACTTGGGTCGGGGAGCATAGCTGCGCACAGAGTCACTGGAAAGTGAGCTACCATCCTCGGTGGTCTCCCTTTGTATTCTCACTTTCTCCAACTCTAATTGAACCTTTAATCTTTCCGTTTCCTGCTTCATTCTTTCTGTTTCCTGCGCTTCCCCTTTTTCTTTCTGTTTCCTGCTTCATTCTTTCTGTTTCCTGCGTAACCTGATTATCATTAGCCTGAATCCTTAATCTTTCTGTTTCCTGCTCTGCGCTAGCTTTTTCTACGGCGACGCGTCGTCTTTCCGCTCGTTCGTCTCTTTCCATCTTTTGTTGGTTTTCAACGAATGCACGCAACTCATCTCCTGAGTAACCTAGATCACGAGCGACGCTCACAAGTTGTTCAATAGGGTGTTCTTTTCTTCCGCCATTATATCTTTTTTTTTTTTTTTTTTTTTTTTTTTTTTTTTGAAACAAGATTTTACTACTACGACAGCCAACTGGTGGTTACCGACACGAGTGACGTATAGCACAATACTATGAATGATAATATTAGCTTGGGACAACGTAATTAGTTTTTATAAGACGCCCAGCGCCTGACCCAACTATGAGAGCGAATTATAGGAAATCTGTGCGAAATGAGTACTCTGGGGCTGAAATGCCCAAACCTAGTATTAACTATCTTGGAAGCATGCCAAGCCTAGTATTTAACTATCTTGGGAACATACAGTAAGACAACCCTTGTCTTAGGATTACAACACTTGAATCCACCCAGCTTCCTCTCTGAGAAGTTGAACAATTATAATAAATGGGCCAGAATATCCTGGCAAGCTCGCCAATAAATTGTCAACCTCGGGTGATGTCGATGGAGGAAGGACTAGCGCACAGCCCAAACACACTCACAGCTTGCTTACAATCTCATTCATATATCATGCATTCGTCACATCAAACCACTAGTAAAGTCTATAACTTTACTACACATGATCATAGAACGAAACATCAATGCATATGGAATCAAATGAAATAAAACATTCTCTCTTTCCTGACTTCACAAAATCATTTATCTAAAACATCATTTAAATAACCCGGGTATAAATAGATTTCTACTTTACCTGGCCAGGTGATCTCAACTATTCACGAATCACTGTCTTTCTTTTCTTTTCTTTTTCTTTTCACTGTCACTTTCACAAGACGACACAACTGCTAGCACTGGTGTTGGTCTACTTGCACCGGTCAAGCTGGACTGCTGGGACCGGTCAGGCTGGACTGCTGATGAAAGGGCGCTGGCCAAGTATGAGGTCGAACCCCAGTGAGGATAGAACAGTGACTATCAACATCGATCTGTTCTCCTTTCTTTCTTCCTGCATTAACCCATTGCTCTCTCTCTCTCTCTCTTCTAGTCTGCTCTTATCAAATGGACATGGTTGCTTTTCTTTTCTTTTTTCTTTTCTTTCTTTTCTTCTTCATTAGTTAGCAACTCTCTCTCTCTCTCTCCACATCTCTCCTCAGTCCCTTTCCCCTGCAGACTATCTCATGCTAATCTCTCAACTTGGTTCTCTTCTCTCCTCCCCCCATCTCTCTGCTTTCTCTCCTCAGAGATTACACTCAGACCTCTCCCCTCTCTGTGCTCTCTGTTCGTTCTCCCCTCGTTCTCCCCTCGTTCTCACATCCTTCTTATTGTGTTCCGATCTGTCCAAAAAGGGCGAGTACCATTGGTCAGTATTTTTACCCGAAGTTATCTCCCTCTAATTCCATTGGATATTCAAATCATGACAGTCACGCCTACACACCTTACTCTCTGTGGTGGTCAATTGGTCATTTAATTGATTAGCTAGATTTCACCCCCCCCCACACACTACCTTCCCCCTTCCCTACTTAACTGGCGCCGTGTGGCTTAACTCGTGGACACTGGTCACTCTAAAGTGGCTAGATGAGTCTGGGTAGGCTCTAAGACGTTGGCCGGCAGACCAATCGAGACATTCGGCCAGACAGCTTAGTCCGTCTAGCAGACAGTGCTGTCTCCACGAGAGCTAAAAATAGCCTTTAATTGGCTGAGGCGACAGGTGAATGCGTCGGTCAGCTATTTAGTCCAGCTGGTTGGACAGACCGTCTCTGTGGAGGATGAGGATTAGCCTCCCCCTTTGCTTAATTGCCTGGATCCGAACCATGGGGCCGTCCGCCTGACGCCCAGAATATTTGCGTTAGAGCTTATGTCCAACTGGGCTGGTGGCGATTGACCACGAATTTGGTTGAGTTGAATTTTGACCGTGACAATCTGAAAATACATTCCAGACAGACTAGAAAATACCCTCTGTAGTAGTAGTAGTAGTAATAGTAGCAGCAGCAGCAGTAGTATGGTGTTTTGGCGTTGTTGTTGTTCTTCTTCTTATTATTGTTGTTGTTGTTGTTGTCATTGTCGAAAACAAACTGGAATAAAAGAAGATAATACACATTACCACGTAGAACATTGGGTAAGTGCAATATGAAAACAGGTCAAATTAGACAAACCATGAGGTAACTTTATTTGTATAGAAATACTTGTAAATTATGGTCCAAGTGTTCAAAATCAGTGTGTGTGTGTGTGTGTGTGTGTGTGTGTGTGTGTGTGTGTGTGTGTGTGTGTGTGTGTGTGTTCTGAAGGAGACAGATTTGCCGAAATTTTACGGACATGATCTGTATTTGTATTTCGCCCAACCAAAGGGAGCTTATCGAAACTGGAAAAGGGGGATCCACCCACCACTGACGTTCAAGTTTCCAGAAGAAGAAGAAGAAGAAAAGAAAGAAAAAAAAAAAGAAAAAAGAAAGAAAAAAAAAGAAGTAAAAAAAAAGTGCTTTCGCTCTGTCATTCAAACCATTAGTTCAA
>CM031605.1:20581363-20583863 GCA_018398815.1 Conus ventricosus
AGTTTGAGCTGCCATCGGATGTTATTAGATGAGCTCTGATGCTGTCAATGTGTTGCAGACGTTCGTTTAAATTTAAAATCGGGTTTTTCTAATTTTTTTATTCATTTTTCTATTTATTCATTCAACTATCTGTTTTATTTTTAGTTCGATTAATTATTTTATGGATTGATGTTATCTATTCATTTATGTATCAATTTATTTATTTTGTGTATGTGTTTGTTTGTTTGTTTGTTTTTTTTGTTTGTTTGTTTGTTTTTGTTTTTTTGTTTTTTGTTTTTTTTGTTTTATTTGTTCGCTTTTTCACTTACATATTTCTTTATTTATTTCTGAGAGATCAGACATGTTCCCGTTGTGGAGACTGCATGTAATAAATAGCCTCTGTTCCCGGGCCGGGCCCAAACAACACACTGAGCCGGCCAATGAACACACTGATGTCGGCCATCAACACACTGATGCCGGCCAATCAACACACTGATGTCGGCCAATCAACACACTGATCCGGCCAATCAACACACTGATGCCGGCCAAACAACACACTGATGTCGGCCAACAACACACTGATGTCGGGCCCAAAGAACACACTGATGTCGGCCAATCAACACACTGATGCCGGCCAAAGAACACACTGAGCCCGGGCCAATGAAAAACACTGATGTCGGCCAATGAACACACTGATGTCGCCAATCAACACACTGATGTCGGCCAATCAACACCAAATGATTTTCGGCCATCAACACACTGATGTCGGCCAATCAACACACTGATGTCGGCCAATCACACACTGATTCGGCCAATCAACACACTGATGTCGGCCAATCAACACACTGATGCCGGCCAATCAACACACTGATGCCGGCCAATGAACACACTGATGTCGGCCAATGAAAACACTGATGCCGGCCAATCAACACACTGATGTCGGCCAATGACACACTGATGTCGGCCAATGAACACACTGATGTCGGCCAATTTAACACACTGATGCCGGCCAAATGAACACACTGACGCCGGCCAATGAACACACTGATGCTAAAAATTCCAGTCTCACGTTTCTTTATATGTAAGCTGATCTTCTGCGCTTGATATGTTGAAATGAATTTTCGGCGCCTCTTTCTCCTTTTCTTCGTCTCGCGGACAAGTGTGGGCGCGCGGAGGGCGGGGGGTTAGGAAGGGGTGTGTGTGTGTTGTGTGTGTTGTGTGTGGCGTTGCGTGTGTGGGTGTTGCGTGTGTGTGTGTGTGTGTGTGGTGTGTGTGTGGTGTGTGTGGTGTGTTTGGTGTGGTGGGGGGGGGGGGGGGGGGGGGGGGGGGGGGGGGGGGGGGGGGGGGGGGGGGGGGGGGGGGTGTCGTGTGGGTGGTTGTGTGGTCTCAGGGAAAAAAAAGTCGCTATCCAAAACTTTGATGGCCGAAAGTACCTCGGAAAGGGAAACTCAAGAATGTATATCACACACACACACACACACACACACACACACACCACACACACACACACAACACACACACACACACAACACCACACACACACACACACACGACCACCAAAATCAAGCCACATTCATGTTTACACAACACATAGGCTTATTCATTTAATCTTCAGGCGGGCTTCACCTCTTTTTTCATCCCACGTAAATTTACTCCAGGTTTACAGACGTTAAACAGAAGTACAACGAACACACACACACCACACACACACACACACACACACACCCCACACACACACACACACACCACACACCACACATGCGTACATAATTTTGGGGAAATTGTAATCGTTGTGTGGATTTATCTTTTCAAAAAAAGATTTTGCGTCACAGCAATATAGACAGGCCTACTACAAACAAATTGTGTGCCTCACAAGATCAAGTCATAACCCGATGATGTGATTGAGTGGTGGCACGGTGACCGTAGCTTTTCCTTCACGGTCCTCCCCCCTCCCCCCTCCCCCACCCCCACCTCTATCAACCCCCCCTCCCCCCCCCCCCCCCCACCTCCATCACCCCCCCTCCCCCCTCCCCCCACCCCACCTCCATCACCCCCCCCCCATGACGGTGACGATGCTGATGACAACGACGACATGACGACGACGACGACGACGACGACGACAATGACGACGACGACGACGATAAATATGATGATGATGATGATGATGATGATGATGATGATGATGATGATGATGATGATGATGAAGATGATGATGACGCTGTTGCTGCTGCTGCTGATGATGACGATGTCAAACGTACCGATGCATTTTCTGGCAGGCTGATCGGGATGACATGACCCTTAACGTTTCCATCCCTGTGTCTGCCGGCAAAAGGACGACCTCCTGCGCTGTGCCAACGACGTGTGGGGCAGGATCCAGCCCGGAAACACGTCCCGGCCCGGTGCTGGACCTCAACCTGCTGTGGCTGGGCCACAAGTGCCGCCACCGGACTTCGTCCCCTGCGTCTGATGACCACGGCGCCAGAGGTCAAGAAACGCGACCTGTCCTGAACCCACACACCTG
>CM031605.1:20588863-20591363 GCA_018398815.1 Conus ventricosus
AGAGAGAGAGAGAGAAGAGAACACCTCATTTCTTCGTTTCATCTTCTCCTCCCGCCCCCTTCCACTTCCGTTTCAGCAATTATTCGTTTATGTATATCTTTCTCTCTCAACCCTTTCGCTCTAAAACGAGCTGTATAATTTCCAAGTCGATCCCTTGAAGCCAGTCAATAATCAATCGAGCGACCGTTAAAAGTTTTTTTTTGTTTTGTTTTGTTACATCGTTAACTAAAATTGACTTAATAAGTAATAACAGTTAACCTCAGTCTTATCTCATTCTCTGTCACTCTTGTATCTCTTATCAATCTTACCTCATCTCTAGTCGCAGTCAAATCTTTTATTAAAACAGTCAATTATGTTGTTATTATTATTATTATCATGCTGCCATCATTATTAGTATTGTTATGACTATTTATAGATTGACTTGATTTCACATTACTGTCTTTCCCATCTTTATATTATTACTGTTATTGTTATGATATGATCACACTACTATTATTTCCATTATTGTGTCAATCTGTAGCTTCTCCCTTCTAACCTCTCCCCTCTCCTCTCCCTTCTAACCTCTCCCCTCTCCTCTCCCTTCTAACCTCTCCCCTCTCCTCTCCCTTCTAACCTCTCCCCTCTCCTCTCCCTTCTAACCTCTCCCCTCTCCTCTCCCTTCTAACCTCTCCCCTCTCCTCTCCCTTCTAACCTCTCCCCTCTCCTCTCCCTTCTAACCTCTCCCCTCTCCTCTCCCTTCTAACCTCTCCCCTCTCCTCTCCCTTCTAACCTCTCCCCTCTCCTCTCCCTTCTAACCTCTCCCCTCTCCTCTTCGGTTCCACTCTGTAGTTTCATTGTTTAACGCACGCAACACTTTCACTCAGAAGGAAGATAGACTTCTTTGTCCTTTGTTTCCATTGTTCCGAAAGCTGTTGGTCCTGCCTGAAGAAGACTCAATAGGTCGAAGCGCGTCGTGTCTGTTTTGTAAGGTTCTCCCTCGTTTGGTGGTTTAGAACTTCTATTTTTGCTTTGAAATTAGCCTCAGATCCTGCGATTCTGTCCTGAATTTGACCAAGACTGGAAATGATTGTCTTACAGCATCAGCCGGTGTTGTCGCCGGTGGGAACTGGTTCCAGACCTCTTGTTTACTTCATGTAGCTTAGTGGGGACACTCCCTGTCCTGAAACTACCAAACACAGACTCACTGTTCAGTAAACAAAACAAACAACAACAAAAAACAAGTCTTCATGGCATCTATTGAGCTTAGATTGTTAAGTCAGAGCGCAACTCACCCTCCACATTTAGAGGGGTTCTTTTACGAACTGAGATCACCTATTCATCTTTTCAGGCTAGGCCAGACTTTACAGTTATACAGGAGCACACGACTTTACAGCTCTTGACAGGCCACACCGACTTCACTTCCCCCACTGCACACCCGAACCAAATTTAAGAAGAAAAAAAATGTTTCCATTAGTCTTCTTCCGTGAGGGAAAAAAAACACGAAATAAAAGAACAGGCATTACAAAGGGGGGTGGAGCAACATCCAAAATCAAACAAATTGAGCATCAAAATGCAAACATGACCCGCAAGCAATAATCTTCCAAGCGACCATGTCATTCGACAAATAGTATGAGGAATCCCCACCCCCCACCCCCACCCCCACCCACATCCTTTTTTTTTTAATGTTTTAGTACAAAAAGACATGAAATAGTAAATACTATGAGCGTCACCATTGTCTAACCATTGAAACAGTCGGTGAAAAGGAACCACATCATTCATCTGTGGGTTCTAGCGTGTGGTGTTCACCCCAACAGGTTTGTCACCAGTCCAGACGGCAGGGGGAGGGGGGGGGTCAACTCCAGAGACAGCGCCAGGTTTCTCATTGAAAGTTGGCAAAGTCCCCGAGCACGTGCAGCAGAACCTTCTCTAGTTCCCGTCATGAGTCACGGTCAACATTTCCATGTGACTCCGCAGTCATGGGGGAAACACTAGGCCATGGAACAGTGTCACCATCCGTGTCAGTCAATGCTCCTACATCAGCAGCAGCAGGTCAGCTTGTGCCACAGTGGGACTGAACATCTCAGCAGGACAGTTTGTGCCACAGTGGGACTGAACATGTCAGCAGGTCAGCTTGTGCCACAGTGGGACTGAAATGTCAGCAGGTCAGCTTGTGCCACAGTGGGACTGAACATGTCAGCAGGTCAGCTTGTGCCACAGTGGGACTGAACATGTCAGCAGGACAGCGTGTGCCACAGTGGGACTGAACATATCAGCAGGACAGCTTGTGCCACAGTGGGACTGAACATGTCAGCAGGACAGCTTGTGCCACAGTGGGACTGAACATATCAGCAGGACAGCTTGTGCCACAGTGGGACTGAACATGTCAGCAGGTCAGCTTGTGCCACAGTGGGACTGAACATATCAGCAGGACAGCTTGTGCCACAGTGGGACTGAACGTATCAGCATTGTTCATGTCACCTGCATTACCAGCTATCAAAATCAGGTCATCAGATATCAGACC
>CM031605.1:20601363-20613863 GCA_018398815.1 Conus ventricosus
CATCACCACAAGGTTCTCTCCCCTCTCTCGCCAAAGTAAAGTGTTTCCGCTTCCAGGCTGTTTCAGTGTCTCCATTAAAACCAAAAAGGGTTGGACAATTGGTTTAGAATTGGCTTTGTTTCTCTTATGTCGATATGTTGGACGGGCACACAAGGCCCGATCAGAGAGATGAGGCAAACGATGAATCTCACCCAAGAGTATTAATCACTGTGGTCCAGTGGCTAGGGTCACGGGATGCGGCCTGGGAGGTAGTGGGTTCGAGTCTCGTCCAAAGCATTCATTTGTGGGGAATTTTGGTCGCAGCCGGCTTCTACTCAGAACTGAGTGTGCTGCGGACTGGAATGGGATGACAACAACCACGCCGTCAAGTTTTATCCACTTAAATGAATGCATTTCCAAACGTCTTGCTGAAGTTTTCTCATTAAAATTGAGATCGACTGTATCCTTTGGGTCTTGTTAATGCCAGAACATGTGATAACAGGTGCAGAGCATGGCCTGTCGTGTCGTCTCCCACCAGAACGGAGCACCATGACATTAATCTCCTCACCCTCCCACCCACTGAACGCCATGAACATAGACAAGGTATCCCAAAGATAACCCAGTCCGCTGCCCACCATACCCTCCCACCCACTGAACGCCATGAACATAGACAAGGTATCCCAAAGATAACCCAGTCCGCTGCCCACCATACCCTCCCACCCACTGAACGCCATGAACATAGACAAGGTATCCCAAAGATAACCCAGTCCGCTGCCCACCATACCCTCCCACCCACTGAACGCCATGAACATAGAAAAGGTATCCCAAAGATAACCCAGTCCGCTGCCCACCATACCCTCCCACCCACTGAACGCCATGAACATAGACAAGGTATCCCAAAGATAACCCAGTCCGCTGCCCACCATACCCTCCCACCCACTGAACGCCATGAACATAGAAAAGGTATCCCAAAGATAACCCAGCCCGCTGCCCACCATACCCTCCCACCCACTGAACGCCATGAACATAGATAAGGTATCCCAAAGATAACCCAGTCCGCTGCCCACCATACCCTCCCACCCACTGAACGCCATGAACATAGACAAGGTATCCCAAAGATAACCCAGTCCGCTGCCCACCATACCCTCCCACCCACTGAACGCCATGAACATAGAAAAGGTATCCCAAAGATAACCCAGTCCGCTGCCACCATACCCTCCCACCCACTGAACGCCATGAACATAGACAAGGTATCCCAAAGATAACCCAGTCCGCTGCCCACCATACCCTCCCACCCACTGAACGCCATGAACACAGAAAAGGTATCCCAAAGATAACCCAGTCCGCTGCCCACCATACCCTCCCACCCACTGAACGCCATGAACGTAGAAAAGGTATCCCAAAGATAACCCAGTCCGCTGCCCACCATACCCTCCCACCCACTGAACGCCATGAACGTAGACAAGGTATCCCAAAGATAACCCAGTCCGCTGCCCACCATACCCTCCCACCCACTGAACGCCATGAACGTAGACAAGGTATCCCAAAGATAACCCAGTCCGCTGCCCACCATACCCTCCCACCCACTGAACGCCATGAACGTAGACAAGGTATCCCAAAGATAACCCAGTCCGCTGCCCACCATACCCTCCCACCCACTGAACGCCATGAACGTAGACAAGGTATCCCAAAGATAACCCAGTCCGCTGCCCACCATACCCTCCCACCCACTGAACGCCATGAACGTAGAAAAGGTATCCCAAAGATAACCCAGTCCGCTGTCCACCATACCCTCCCACCCACTCAACGCCATGAACATAGAAAAGGTATCCCAAAGATAACCCAGTCCGCTGCCCACCATACCCTCCCACCCACTCAACGCCATGAACATAGAAAAGGTATCCCAAAGATAACCCAGTCCGCTGCCCACCATACCCTCCCACCCACTGAACGCCATGAACATAGACAAGGTATCCCAAAGATAACCCAGTCCGCTGCCCACCATACCCTCCCACCCACTGAACGCCATGAACATAGAAAAGGTATCCCAAAGATAACCCAGCCCGCTGCCCACCATACCCTCCCACCCACTGAACGCCATGAACATAGAAAAGGTATCCCAAAGATAACCCAGTCCGCTGCCCACCATACCCTCCCACCCACTGAACGCCATGAACATAGACAAGGTATCCCAAAGATAACCCAGTCCGCTGCCCACCATACCCTCCCACCCACTGAACGCCATGAACATAGAAAAGGTATCCCAAAGATAACCCAGTCCGCTGCCCACCATACCCTCCCACCCACTGAACGCCATGAACATAGACAAGGTATCCCAAAGATAACCCAGTCCGCTGCCCACCATACCCTCCCACCCACTGAACGCCATGAACATAGAAAAGGTATCCCAAAGATAACCCAGTCCGCTGCCCACCATACCCTCCCACCCACTGAACGCCATGAACATAGACAAGGTATCCCAAAGATAACCCAGTCCGCTGCCCACCATACCCTCCCACCCACTGAACGCCATGAACACAGAAAAGGTATCCCAAAGATAACCCAGTCCGCTGCCCACCATACCCTCCCACCCACTGAACGCCATGAACGTAGAAAAGGTATCCCAAAGATAACCCAGTCCGCTGCCCACCATACCCTCCCACCCACTGAACGCCATGAACGTAGACAAGGTATCCCAAAGATAACCCATTCCGCTGCCCACCATACCCTCCCACCCACTGAACGCCATGAACGTAGACAAGGTATCCCAAAGATAACCCAGTCCGCTGCCCACCATACCCTCCCACCCACTGAACGCCATGAACGTAGACAAGGTATCCCAAAGATAACCCAGTCCGCTGCCCACCATACCCTCCCACCCACTGAACGCCATGAACGTAGACAAGGTATCCCAAAGATAACCCAGTCCGCTGCCCACCATACCCTCCCACCCACTGAACGCCATGAACGTAGACAAGGTATCCCAAAGATAACCCAGTCCGCTGCCCACCATACCCTCCCACCCACTGAACGCCATGAACGCAGAAAAGGTATCCCAAAGATAACCCAGTCCGCTGTCCACCATACCCTCCCACCCACTCAACGCCATGAACATAGAAAAGGTATCCCAAAGATAACCCAGTCCGCTGCCCACCATACCCTCCCACCACTGAACGCCATGAACATAGACAAGGTATCCCAAAGATAACCCAGTCCGCTGCCCACCATACCCTCCCACCCACTGAACGCCATGAACATAGAAAAGGTATCCCAAAGATAACCCAGCCCGCTGCCCACCATACCCTCCCACCCACTGAACGCCATGAACATAGAAAAGGTATCCCAAAGATAACCCAGTCCGCTGCCCACCATACCCTCCCACCCACTGAACGCCATGAAAATAGACAAGGTATCCCAAAGATAACCCAGTCCGCTGCCCACCATACCCTCCCACCCACTGAACGCCATGAACATAGAAAAGGTATCCCAAAGATAACCCAGTCCGCTGCCCACCATACCCCCCCACCCACTGAACGCCATGAACATAGACAAGGTATCCCAAAGATAACCCAGTCCGCTGCCCACCATACCCTCCCACCCACTGAACGCCATGAACATAGAAAAGGTATCCCAAAGATAACCCAGTCCGCTGCCCACCATACCCTCCCACCCACTGAACGCCATGAACGTAGACAAGGTATCCCAAAGATAACCCAGTCCGCTGCCCACCATACCCTCCCACCCACTGAACGCCATGAACGTAGACAAGGTATCCCAAAGATAACCCAGTCCGCTGCCCACCATACCCTCCCACCCACTGAACGCCATGAACGTAGACAAGGTATCCCAAAGATAACCCAGTCCGCTGCCCACCATACCCTCCCACCCACTGAACGCCATGAACGTAGACAAGGTATCCCAAAGATAACCCAGTCCGCTGCCCACCATACCCTCCCACCCACTGAACGCCATGAACGTAGAAAAGGTATCCCAAAGATAACCCAGTCCGCTGTCCACCATACCCTCCCACCCACTCAACGCCATGAACATAGAAAAGGTATCCCAAAGATAACCCAGTCCGCTGCCCACCATACCCTCCCACCCACTGAACGCCATGAACATAGAAAAGGTATCCCAAAGATAACCCAGTCCGCTGCCCACCATACCCTCCCACCCACTGAACGCCATGAACATAGAAAAGGTATCCCAAAGATAACCCAGTCCGCTGCCCACCATACCCTGTCACCCACTGAACGCCATGAACATAGAAAAGGTATCCCAAAGATAACCCAGTCCGCTGCCCACCATACCCTGTCACCCACTGAACGTCATGAACATAGACAAGGTATCCCAAAGATAACCCAGTCCGCTGCCCACCATACCCTCCCACCCACTGAACGCCATGAACATAGAAAAGGTATCCCAAAGATAACCCAGTCCGCTGCCCACCATACCCTCCCACCCACTGAACGCCATGAACATAGAAAAGGTATCCCAAAGATAACCCAGTCCGCTGCCCACCATACCCTGTCACCCACTGAACGTCATGAACATAGACAAGGTATCCCAAAGATAACCCAGTCCGCTGCCCACCATACCCTGTCACCCACTGAACGTCATGAACATAGAAAAGGTATCCCAAAGATAACCCAGTCCGCTGCCCACCATACCCTCCCACCCACTGAACGCCATGAACATAGAAAAGGTATCCCAAAGATAACCCAGTCCGCTGCCCACCATACCCTGTCACCCACTGAACGCCATGAACATAGAAAAGGTATCCCAAAGATAACCCAGTCCGCTGCCCACCATACCCTCCCACCCACTGAACGCCATGAACATAGAAAAGGTATCCCAAAGATAACCCAGTCCGCTGCCCACCATACCCTCCCACCCACTGAACGTCATGAACATAGAAAAGGTATCCCAAAGATAACCCAGTCCGCTGCCCACCATACCCTCCCACCCACTGAACGTCATGAACATAGAAAAGGTATCCCAAAGATAACCCAGTCCGCTGCCCACCATACCCTCCCACCCACTGAACGCCATGAACATAGAAAAGGTATCCCAAAGATAACCCAGTCCGCTGCCCACCATACCCTGTCGCCTCATGGTGACCTCAAACAACGTTTCCTCAGAACAGCCATTCCCGGTGTGGACGAGCTAGCCACGCTGTCGATGCCGTCACGTTGATCAGAACTGTCATTGGACGGACGTTGTGGCACCATCTCCCGTGGCACATGCTCACTCACGCTGGCTGTACGACTGAGCGGTGCAAATGGATTTCAGATCATTTTCTTTAAAAGGGAATGTGCAATCTAATTCATAACTTTTTCTTTCTTTCTTTCTGCGTATGCAGGTTGATACTCCTGTATAGACAGGCAGTGGAGTTTTGTGTGTATGACCGTTTTTTATCCCGCCATTAAGGCAGCCATACTCCATCTTCGGGGAAGGTGCTTGCTATGTGTAACGTGTCATGCATACCAACGGCCAAACTGGCCTTCTCTTCCGAAAGTTGGTGATGGGACTTTACGTCTGTGCAAGATGTGCGTGCGTTCACACGCGGAACCTCGGTTTATAGTCTCATTCGAAGGACTGTGTTGGGAATGGAGTCAGAACTAATGTTAACTCCGAGGGAAAAATCCCCCTGTACCGAAACCGCCCGGCGGAGATGCGAACCCGCAGCCCCAGGACCACCAGAGTCCGGCGCTCTACCAACTGAGCTATTCCGGCCCCCAATTCATAACTTGATATGTAAAGGAACTGACTTGACTTTCTTTTGGATTCGATCACACTGTGGAATCTTGGGCTAATAAACTCGCTGAAAGATGTTGCGAAAAAAAGGTGCTAGGAATTAAATGTGCGCAAAACAACTTTCTATACCCTTCACTTTACAAGAGTCTTCAAACGTTAAGACAAATGGCTTGGAACTGTTTCAGAAATAGTTAGAACAACTTTAGTTCTAATACATGATAAAACACAAAATAGTCAACCTTTCAGTATTGATTATGTCAAAGGCGCCAAATACCTACATTTTCGTGATACGTATCAAAACAGAAATTTAGTCTCTACGTTTTATCGACTAAAATTGGATGATCTCAGAACTAAATATAGTGCTTCAATAACATGTGTGTCTGGCGGGGGAAACACGTGTCAAGTCGTCATGTTTTGTTTAAATGTCTGCCTCTTTGGACATGCTTGCCCTGTTCATCAGGCGTGTCTGTAACTGGTTTTTTTTTAACTCAAACTAATCTTGCTTTTCAAGATATCTTTGGTTTCATATATAGTCCGGTTAGGTATCTATTTTGATACGATATTGGCAGTCTTTCTGTGATTATATCACACACACACACACACACACACACACACACACACACACACACACACACACACACACACACACCACACACACGCACACACAAACATGCACGCACGCACGCACGCACACACAACATGCACGCATATAAGCACACACGCTCTCTCTCTCTCTCTCTCTCTCTCTCTCTCTCTCTCTCTCTCTCTCTCTCTCTCTCTCTCTCTCTCTCACACATCTAATATCATATAATTTTGTTAAAAAGACGTCGAAACAAAGTACCACCCCTTCATGAATGAGCAATAATCGTCGACAGGAAAGCGACTAGGAAAGCGGTCTTCGGCATTTGTTGTGTCAGAGAAAACAACGCTCCAGACCACCACTGAACTGACTCAGCGGCAGTGCAGTGTCTCCGCTGGTGAGTGGCTTCATGACGGCCTGATCTAAAACTGCTCCCAATGGACAGTCAGTATCGGAGCTCAGAGCAGACGAGCCTACGTGTGGCCTTATGTGGAGGAGCTGGAATAAACGGAGTGGGAATGATATCACTGAGAAGGCACAGAAGATGTGACGGCACAACAACAACACAACAACAACAACAACAACAACAACAACAACACAACAACAACAACAAAACCTCCTCCATGAGTCCCACCCTAAAACCACATTTTCCTTGTCTTTCTTTCTTTCTTTCTTTCTTTCTTTCTTTCTTTCTTTCTTTCTTTCTTTTCGTTTCGTTTCTTTTCTTTCTTTCTTTTATATTTTTTCTTCCTCCCTTACTTTCTTTTTCTTTTCTTTCTTTCTTTCTTTTTCCTTCTTTCTTTCTTTCTCTCTTTCTTTTTCTTTCTTTCTTTGTTTCTTTCTTTCTTTCACTCACATGCATTGAGCCTCATGGCTTACATTCGCAGGTGAGTTGTTGCGTATATGGACTAGCGACGCTTTGATAAAAATGATACTGTGTGTGTGTGTGTGTGTGTGTGTGTGTGTGTGTGTGTGTGTCTGTGTCTGTGTGTGTGTGTGTGTGTGTGTGTGTGTGTGTGTGTGTGTGTGTGTGTGCGTGCGTGCGTGCGTGTGTGCGTGCGTGCGTGCGTGCGTGCGTGCGTGCGTGCGCGCGCGCGTGTGTGTGTGTGTGTGTGTGTGTGTGTGTGTGTGTGTGTGTTGTGTGTGTGTGTGTGTGGTGTGTGTGTGTGTGTGTGTGTGTGTGTGTGTGTGTGTGTGTGTGTGTGTGTGTGAGAGAGAGAGAGAGAGAGAGAGAGAGAGCATGCATGTGTAGTATTTTAAGTGTCAGCGCGCGCGTATGTGAGCGTGTGTGTGTACGCTTGTGTATGTATCTCTTCGTATGTAAGCCTATGTATGTGTGTGATGATGATGATGATGATGATGATGATGATGATGATGATGATGATGATGGTGTGTGTGTGTGTGTGTGTGTGTGTGTGTGTGTGCGTGCGTGCGTGCGTGCGTGCGTGCGTGCGTGCGTGCGCGCGCGCGTGTGAGTGAGTGTTTATGCGAGCAAGTGTGTGAGTGCGCGCGCGCACGCGTTTGTGTTAGTGAACTTGAGATGAAATCCAAAAATGAGGCGTCACAGACTGTAAACCTTCAATGATTGACAGATAGTCGAAGTGGAGTAATCCCATTACTGATCCTTCAACAGTCTAACGACAGTGACCATCCTCACGCACGTGCTTCAAGTCCGCTAATTGAGGTCAGTCAGACCATTCCCACCCTCCGCACACACTGCTCAAACCTCTCGCTTTGACAAGACTCCCCGAACCAGACAGTTAACTAGGTCCTCTCCCCAGAGATACTGGAACCTGAAATGCTGATTGGCTTCCGGAGCTTCGACCCTGCTGAAGTCACGCGCGCAAGTAAACAATAATATCAAAATGATAAATTTAGAAGGAAAAAAAATCCTGGTTTGTCAGTTTTTAGGCGTTGAAAGACAAGAAGCTGATCTGTGTTATCTTTTTATTACCGCGTAATTTGTTTGTTCGGTGCCGGACCTATTTGTGACCGGCTCGTTTACGAATCAAAAATACTTTATTCTGAGTTAAAAGTGTTGCGCAGGACAGGTTTGTTTGTTTGTTTGTTTAATGGCTGAACTGGAAGTCCGTTCGAGAGCTGCTGGCGGTGATCGCCTAACTTTCAGTTCAGCTTCAATGAAAAATTAATGATGTATATCATGAGTCCGGGGATTTCATTTGCTTCACATATGATTCACATTTGTTTTTAGTTAAGGATGAATGATGAACACATGTTTGTCTTACTTGCCTATTCTTGGCACAAAAATAATGTTTATTTGTGGCCTATCGTGGATATTTACTCCTATCTGCTCTATTGATTAAGAGTGTGTTAGATGATCTCTCCTTGAAAGCATCACAGAAGACACATTTGACATTGATAGCCGAGTGTTTTTAACGTTTCTAGTGTCGATCGCGCATGTATGTGATCGTGCATCGGTAGTTTGGCTGACAAACATCCGTTGCCTGATTATTGTCATGCTAATTATTACTTTGTTTTAATTTGGCATTGTTTATTTACTTGTCCAGACAGCTAACTCGATTAGCAGAAATTGCGTTTGGTGTTTGCGCTTTTATTAATGAGCGTGAGTACAGCGAGTGTCTTGTTACATTTTAGAACTAGCAGCAACTGGATTGGATGGCTGCCGTAAAAAAAACTTTTGACTTGTTAGAAAATTACCATCCGGGGACTGTCAACGGTACGGTTTGTCGACTGCAAATGAATTGTTGTGCAGCTGGATCAGGTCGTTTGAGGGTGTGGTTTTTTTGTTGTTTTTTTGTTGTTGTTTTTTGCTGGTAGCGGGACGTTGGAGTTGAGATCAGAATCATTTTCTTCAATAGCGATGCTGCTTCTTTCTGTTGCCTTTGTCTTGTGATGTGTTCGTGCCTCCTGTCTGGCGGAACACTAATGTTTCCTGTCTGGCGGAACACTAATGTTTCCTGTCTGGCGGAACACTAATGTTTCCTGTCTGGCGGAACACTAATGTTTCCTGTCAACTTTGTTTCCGTTTCCGACTGCAGTCACTTCAGTCTGAAAATAACTCTTCATGGCCTGTTGACCCACTGCCTGTTGACCCACTGCCTGTTGACCCACTGCCTGTAGACCCACTGCCTGTTGACCCACTGACTGTTGACCCACTGGCTGTTTACCCACTGGATGTTTACCCACTGCCTGTTGACCCACTGGATGTTTACCCACTGCCTGTTGACCCACTGGATGTTTACCCACTGCCTGTTGACCCACTGCCTGTTGACCCACTGGATGTTTACCCACTGCCTGTTGACCCACTGGATGTTTACCCACTGCCTGTTGACCCACTGGATGTTTACCCACTGGCTGTTGACCCACTGCCTGTTGACCCACTGGATGTTGACCCACTGCCTGTTGACCCACTGCCTGTTGACCCACTGCCTGTTGACCCACTGGCTGTTTACCCACTGCCTGTTGACCCACTGCCTGTTGACCCACTGCCTGTTGACCCACTGGATGTTGAGCCACTGGATGTTGACCCACTGCCTGTTTACCCACTGGATGTTTACCCACTGGCTGTTTACCCACTGGCTGTTTACCCACTGCCTGTTGACCCACTGCCTGTTGACCCACTGGATGTTTACCCACTGGATGTTTACCCACTGGCTGTTTACCCACTGGCTGTTTACCCACTGCCTGTTGACCCACTGCCGGTTGACACTGGATGTTTACCCACTGCCTGTTTACCCACTGCCTGTTTACCCACTGCCTGTTTACCCACTGCCTGTTTACCCACTGCATGTTTACCCACTGCCTGTTTACCCACTGCCTGTTTACCCACTGCCTGTTTACCCACTGCCTGTTTACCCACTGGATGTTTACTCACTGGATGTTGACCCACTGGATGTTGACCCACTGCCTGTTTACCCACTGCCTGTTTACCCACTGGATGTTTACCCACTGCCTGTTTACCCACTGACTGCGTCATAGGAGTTTCTTTCTTTTCTTTTTTCTCTTTTTTTCTGATATTTAATTTTTTTTTTCTGTTACTCGGACACCATCGACTGACTATTGATTGCACACTGACCTTATTTTCCAACTGTCATATTGTGCACGCTTTGGTTGCCCATCGTCTCCCTGAAGTGAAAGTTTTTTGTTTTGTTTTTTTGTTGGTTTTTTTGTTTGTTTGTTTTTGTTTTGTTGGTTGTTTTTTGTTGTTGTTGTTGTTTTCTTTTTTTTTTTTTTTTTGGGGGGGGGGGGGTTCTTGTTTGTTTGGTTTTTGTTGTTGTTTTGCTCTGTTTTGATCTGGGGTGTTTTGTTTCGTTTTGTTTTTCAAATAGTAATCAAATGTGGACAAACTGTTCTCAACTTTATGAAACCCAGGCGTGAAGTGTGTGCGTGAAACTGTCCATTGCCATCAACTAAAAGACAACCTTTGCTATTGATCTTCTACGTCAGTTCGTGCTTGATTTTCCCACAGTTCCATCTTCACTGTACACCTGTCGTCCCCCAGTCTACGACAACCGGCGATTTGACACCAGGACCGCTACATACGACATTTTCATGTTGCCAGTCCGCAAAACGTTAGGACAACTGATGTTAGTGTTCAGCATCGTTTGTCGCACCATTTAATTTAGATGGGATAAATCATATGCTACAATATACCTTTGCATGTTACCGGTATGTACACTTGCGTGGTGATATTGTGAACTGAACTTAAGAAATAAAGTAGTTTACGAGTTCATTTTTGGTGGTCAGTCTTACGTGTCTCTGTGAGGATGAGGTAAGGTTTATGACAACATCGAGGAAAGAAAAACACAATACACACAAAAGAGGTCAGTGTCGTTTATTCACTTCGTAGGAATCTGTTGTTTAGGGTCACTTGGAATCTGTTGTTTAGGGTCACTTGTTTGCAAAACTGAAGAAAAAGGTAACGACACAAGTGAATGCGGTGACAATTGTCGAGCCTGCATAGTGCTGAGTGTTGTGACACATGGCCAGCCTCCATAGTGCTGAGTGTTGTGACACATGGCCAGCCTGCATAGTGCTGAGTGTTGTGACAACTGACAAGCCTGCATAGTGCTGAGTGTTGTGACATATGGCCAGCCTGCATAGTGCTGAGTGTTGTGACAACTGACCAGCCTGCATAGTACTGAGTGTTGTGACACATGGCCAGCCTGCATAGTGCTGAGTGTTGTGACACATGACCAGCCTGCATAGTGCTGAGTGTTGTGACAACTGACCAGCCTGCATAGTGCTGAGTGTTGTGACACATGACCAGCCTGCATAGTGCTGAGTGTTGTGACAACTGACCAGCCTGCATAGTGCTGAGTGTTGTGACACATGACCAGCCTGCATAGTACTGAGTGTTGTGACACATGACCAGCCTGCATAGTACTGAGTGTTGTGACAACTGACCAGCCTGCATAGTGCTGAGTGTTGTGACACATGACCAGCCTGCATAGTGCTGAGTGTTGTGACACATGACCAGCTTGCATAGTGTTGAGTGTTGTGACACATGACCAGCCTGCATAGTGCAGAATGACCAGCCTGCACAGTTCTGAGTGTTGTGACACATGGCCAGCCTGCATTGTGCTAAGTGTTGTGACAACTGCATAGTACTGAGTGTTGTGACACATGGCCAGCCTGCATTGTGCTAAGTGTTGTGACAACTGCATAGTGCTGAGTTTTGTGACACATGACCAGCCTGCATAGTACTGAGTGTTGTGACACATGGCCAGCCTGCATAGTGCAGAATGACCAGCCTGCATAGTACTGAGTGTTGTGACACATGACCAGCCTGCATAGTGCTGAGTGTTGTGACACATGGCCAGCCTGCACAGTGCTGAGTGTTGTGACACATGACCAGCCTGCATAGTGTTGAGTGTTGTGACACATGACCAGCCTGCATAGTGCAGAATGACCAGCCTGCACAGTGCTGAGTGTTGTGACACATGGCCAGCCTGCATTGTGCTAAGTGTTGTGACAACTGCATAGTGCTGAGTGTTGTGACACATGGCCAGCCTGCATAGTGCTGAGTGTTGTAACAACTGACCAGCCTCCACAGTGCTGAGTGTTGTGACACATGGCCAGCCTGCATAGTACTGAGTGTTGTGACACATGGCCAGCCTGCATAGTGCAGAATGACCAGCCTGCTTAGTACTGAGTGTTGTGACACATGACCAGCCTGCATAGTACTGAGTGTTGTGACACA
>CM031605.1:20618760-20791139 GCA_018398815.1 Conus ventricosus
GAAAATGACCGACGGTCCTAACATCCTGTGACTGGTGCAAGAAAAGTGATAGCAGTCTGTGATAGGTACATAAAATAGCGGTCTGTGATAGGTACATAAAATAGCGGTCTGTGATAGGTACATAAAATAGCGGTCTGTGATAGGTACATAAAACAATCAAAACGCCGATCCCACAACACCAAGAAGAGTTGCATTGCTGATGTGAAGTTTTTGTCTTGTGCCCTTTCTTTACTCCCCTCACCTGTCATATCCCTTGCTGTAAAGATGAGCATGCCGCCTCGCGAGTTTTCGAATTCATGGAACTCGACTCAGCTTTATTTGTTTCCACAGTAACAGTTGCCCTAACTAGAAAGGCACTAGGGAGAGTGCAGTCTTCTGCCATGGTCAAACCAGTCCAGAATTCACCCCTTGTCAGCACCCCGATTGAGTGGGTTTCGTCTTGGGGCTACATGTCATCTTTCAACCAAGTTTCGTTCACTGCTCGGCTATGATGACATGGTTATGAGTGACACCATTTTTCATTTTATAGCATTTATTTGCAAAGCGTTACATGTATGTTTGTAAAATTACCAATACTGTGCCACAAATATGGGGGTTAAAATTTAGAAAAAAAAATTGAGGAACATGTAGCATATCTGATTTTAAAACGTGTAGACTTATTGACTGGATTGTTGTCTTACTGCCCATTATTCAATGCTGTTTGACTATTCGATTTTATAATTATTTTTAATTGTTATTTTTCAACAACTTGATTTATCGTATTCATATTGCACGATGGCATGTACATGAACGTTTGGTTGTGCAGCATTTAGAGGCCTAAAATCATTACTTTGTCAGAATTATTCATCGGAAGAAAGTCTGTATATGTACATGATCAAATGACTGATACCCACCCTCTCTCTCTCTCTCTCTGTGAACATATGGATTCAAACTGTGTTTTTTTTTTCTCTCTTTTTGTGCTTACCTTCTATCGTTGTTTTGCTTTTTTCTCTCCTTTTTTCTTCATCTTATGTTTTCTTGCTATATATATATGTAAAACAAGATGCAAAGCACATAAACGTACTCCCAGTTTATCCTGAATGCACGTGAGATAGTCTATGATGAGAAAAAACCGTCTTGGGATGGTGTAACCGTTAGTAATGGCTATTCTGGTAAATATCGGCCATCATCTGTGACCTATAATGAACATACTTACAAATCTTTTCAGAAAGATCGGCCAAGAACTTTCAGAGGTTTTCCATAAAGAAGAAAACCATTATGGGCCGTTACTAAAGGCTATAACGATTAACTTAAACATCGGGCATCATCCGTGACCCATAATGAACATACCTACAAATTTTCAGAAATATCGGCCCCGTACTTTCTGAGATATTCCATGAAGAAGAAAAACCGTTACAGGCCGTTATGGCCGTTAGTAACGGCTATAGCGGTAAACTAAAACATCGGACATCATCCGTAACCCATAATAAACATACCTACAAATTTTCAGAAAGTTCGGCCCCGTATTTTCTGAGATATTCCATAAAAAAAGAAAAACCGTTATGGGTTGTTGTAGCCGTTAGTAACAGCTATAACAGTAAACTAAAACGTCGGGCATCATCCGTGATCCATAATGTACATACCTACACATTTTCAGAAAGATCGGCCACATGCTTTCTGAGACATTCCATAAAAAAGAAATCCGTTATGGGCCTTTACAGCCGTTAGTAACGGCTATAACGGTAAACTAAAACGTCGGGCATCACACGCCGCCCATAATAAACATACCTACAAATTTTCAGAAATATCGGCCAAGTACTTTCTGAGATATTCCATAAAGAAGAAAAACCGTTATGGGCAGTCATAGCCGTTAGTAACAGTTATAACGGTAAACTAAAACATCGCGTATCATCCGCAACCCATAATGAACATACCTACAATTTTCAGAAAGATCGACAAAGTGCTTTCTGAGATATTCCATAAAGAAGAAAAGCCGTTAGGTTAGGGGCCGTTACAGCCGTTAGTAACGGCTATAATGGTAAACTAAAACATCGGGCATTATTCGTGAAATAAAATATCGGGCATCATCCGTAACCCATAGTTAACATACCTGCTAATTTTCACAAAGATCGGCCAAGTACTTTCTGAGATATTCCATAAAGAAGAAAAACCGTTACAGGCCGCTACAGCCGTTAGTAACGGCTCTAACGGTAAACTAAAACATCGGGCATCGTCCGTGTCCCATAATGAACATACTTGCTAATTTTCACCAAGATCGGCCAAGTACTTTCTGAGATATTCCATGAAGAAGAAAAACCGTTACAGGCCGTTACAGCCGTTAGTAACGGCTATAACGGTAAACTAAAACATCGGGCACTATTCGTGACCCACAATGAACAAACCTGCTAATTTTCACCAAGATCGGCCAAGAGTACTTTCAGAGATATTCCATGAAGAAGAAAAAACGTTACAGGCCGTTACAGCCGTTAGTAACGGCTATAATGGTAAACTAAAACATCGGGCATTATTCGTGACCCATAATCAACATACCTACAAATCTTAAGAAAGATCGGCCCAAATACTTTCTGAGATATTCCATAAAGAAGAAAAACCATTACAGGCCGTTACAGCCGTTAGTAACGGTTATAATGGGGTAAACTAAAACATTGGGTATCATCCGTGACCCATAATGAACATACCTGTAAATTTTCACAAAGATCGGCCAAGTACTTTCTGAGACATTCCATAAAGAAGAAAAACCGTTACAGGCCGTTACAACCGTTAGTAAAGGTTATAACGGGGCAAACTAAAACATCGGGCATCATCCGTGACCCATAATGAACATACCTAGAAAGTTTCAGAAAGATCGGCCCAGTAGTTTTGTCTGGAGCGAGTGGAACACATTTTGATCACGGACGGACGGACGGACGGACACACATACACACAGACAGCACTTCTTCGTTCCCATTCTAAAGTACACCCTGTTCTATAAGAACTGGGAGTACAAAAAGAAAAGCCAGGCAAATAGAACGTTTTTAAGTTTAGTTCACTTTGTGTGGGCGTGGTGTTGACTGTGAACCGTTGCACCACAAAAAAGTGGCTACCAGAATTATTTGACACAGCTGTTTTGTACCCGTGGGATCTGCGCCCTGCTCTGTGCCATTCTGTCCAACACTTACATACTCTGTCGGTCACATACAGGCTGTCCGTCAGTTCTGTTGCAGGTTTAGAGCTAGCAGTCCACAGTGACGATATCAGGGCCAGGTTGCCTTTTACTTTTCCTTGGCGTTCATGATGAAACACTTGGCATTATTTTTGTACTCCCAGTTCTTATAGAACAGGGAGTACTTTAGAATGGGAACGAAGAAATGCTGTGTGTGTGTGTGTGTGTGTGTGTGTGTGTGTGTGTGTGTGTGTGTGTGTCTGTCTGTCTGTGTGTCCGTGGTCAAAATGTGTAGCACTCGCTCCAGACAAAACTACTCGGCCGATCTTTCTGAAAATTTGTAGGTATGTTCATTATGGGCCACGGATGATGCCCGATGTTTTAGTTTACCGCTATAGCCGTTACTAACGTCTGTAACGGCCTGTAACGGTTTTTCTTCTTTATGGAATATCTCCGAAAGTACTTGGCCGATCTTTGTAAAAATGAGCAGTTACGTTCATTATGGGTCACGGATGATTCCCTATGTTTTTAGTTTACCTCGTTATAGCCGTTACTAACGGCTGTAACGGTTTTTCTTCTTTATGGAATATCTCAGAAAGTACTTGGCCGATCTTTCTGAAAATTTGTAGGTATGTTCATTATGGGTCACAAATAATGCCCGATGTTTTAGTTTACCGTTAAAACCGTTACTAACGGCTGTAATGGCCTGTAAGGGTTTTCTTCTTTATGGAATATCTCTGAAAGTACTCGGCCGACCTTTATGAAAATTAGCAGATATGTTCATTGTGGGTCACAGATGATGCCTCATGTTTTAGTTTGCCACGTTATAGCCGTTACTAATGGTTGTAACGGCCTGTAACGGTTTTTTCTTTATGGAATATCTCAGAAAGTACTTGGCCAATTTATAAGCGGTTTGGATGATCTTGTGACAAATCGGAGCATCTGTCCATATGTAAGTGATGTAATGCTGAAAATGGATTAAACAACCGTTAAAACCGTTATTCTGCCGTTATTTCTTATATATAGGTGGATTTTAATGAAATTTGGTATATAGAAAGGCTATCACACACAAATGGCACTTCTATATAGTGTTTAAAAATTTGACCGTTAAAAACCGTTATTCTTGACATATTGTCCAATTTGGATGAAATTTAATATGTACACAGGCTTTAGCCCAGTGTGGACTAAAATACCGGTTTCAAAAGTGTATATCGGTTATATAACCGTTTAAACCGTTATTTTTCATATATTGGTGGGTTTTAATGAAATTTTGTATATAGAAAGGTTATCACACACAAATGGCACTTTCATGTAGTGTTTCAAAATCTGACCGTTAAAAAACCGTTATTCTTGACATATTGTCCGATTTGGATGAAATTTGGTATGTACGCAGGCTTTAGCCCAGTGAAGACTAAAATACCGGTTTCAAAAGTGTATATCGGTTATATAACCGTTAAACCGTTATTTTGCCGTTATTTTTTTTATATATTAGTGGGTTTTTAATGAAATTTTGTATATATACTGACTTCCATAAAAAACGCGAAAACAAAACAAGCTGAAGGTTGGGGGTGAATTTTATTGGTCACAATTGTACAGAGTGGAAGCGAGAATTCAACGTGATTTGATTCATTACACCGGTAATATGTGAAAATGTCATCAGCAATATGTCTTTTGTGTGGAAAATCCAAGGTCACGTGACAAACCAGCTTGAAGTCCTAATACCGTGTGTGGCCACCATTTGCGTTGACAACTGCTTGACACCTGCGGCTCATTGAGTGGACCAGGTGGTTGATGCGTCCCCTTGGCACACCAGCCCACACATGGACGATGGCCTGGTGAAGTTGAGCCGCTGTTGCTGGTCGTGGACGCAGGAGGTCCAACCGTCTGCCAAGTTCATCCCAAAAATGTTCTATTGGGTTTAAATCGGGACTGAGGGCTGGCCAGGGCAGCACATTGACGTTGTTATGCTGAAGAAATTGTTGGGTGGCCCTGGCGGTGTGTGGTCTTGCATTGTCCTGTTGGAATGTCCAGTTTGGGTGTTGCGCAAAAAAAGGATCGACATGGGGTCTGAGCACCTGGTTGATGTAGCGCTGTGCATTGACACCCTGTCCGCGACCAGGACCAATGTTCTGAAAGATGACTGGTCCTATGGCGTGGTTAATGCCAATTGCACCCCATATCATAACGTTCGGGCCTCCCCAGGGGTTCCGCTCTACCACACAGGAGTCAGCATAGCGTTCACCAGGTCGACGCCATATTCTGACACGACCGTCAGCCATGTCAATACAAAAACGGCTCTCATCTGAGAACAGTATGCGTCCCCACTGCTGCCTGCGCCAGTTGATTCGGGCTTGTGCCCACTGCAGCCTGTCCTGCCGGTGTCTTGGTGTCAGTACCGGACCTCTGTGAGGACGCCTACATGCCAGCCCGTTCTCCTGAAGATGCCGCCGCATAGTGTTGAGGCTGATTCGTTGCTGGAGATTCCCAGGCACCTGTCGAGCAGTGTTAGCGGCTGTTTGCCGCCTGTCCCGCAGATGGGTTCGAACAAGATGGCAATCCTCTCTTTGTGTGGTGACCCAAGGACGGCCTGGCCGGGGACGATCATCAGTGGTACCAGTGACTCGCATGCGGTGCTGCAGACGATAGATGGTTGAGATGTGGACGTTAAAGATGTTGGCGACCTGCCTGGCATCCACACCAGCCTCCAGATGGCCTAGGGCACGATTGCGTTCCTCTGCTCGTAGTCTTGGCATCTCTGTAGCGCTCAGACGGCAAGTCGTTTCCTGAACCTTGTAGCGCGGCTTTATAAAGGCTGCATGCCTGCGTACTTGTCGCTGGTTAACTTTGCTCTGCATGGTGTGCACGTGCCTCACATGCAGCAGCCAGTTTGCCATTTTTGTTGACCCTCCAATGCCGGGAATGATGTGTTGCTCACACAATTTTTTCACTGCACGTGAGTCTTGGACCCAAACAACTTGCCACAATGGTTCAATATTGTATATTCACCCCTTTTCACCCGAAAAATAGCCTTTCAAATTTTCGCGTTTTTTATGGAAGTCAGTATAGAAAGGTCATCACACACAAATGGCACTTCCATGTAGTGTTTCAAAATCTGACCGTTAAAAACCGTTATTCTTGACATATTGTCCGATTTGGATGAAATTTGGTATGTACACAGGCTTTAGCCCAGTGTGGACTAAAATACTAGTTTCAAAAGTGTACAACGGTTAAATAACCGTTTTAAAACCGTTATTTTGCCTTTATTTCTTATCTCACGAAGCACTTGGCCGATTCATAAGCGGTTTGGAAAACTGGGAGTACGTTTATATGCTTCGCATCTTGTTCTGTTTTTGTTTGTCTAGAGAAACGACACCATCAAACATCTGTACATTGCCCAGAACGCTATCGGGGATGCAGGAGCTACGCTTATTGGCAAAGCGCTGGGTTAGTATAATCATGATAATGACTTTTGATATATGTCTGGCTTGTGTGTGTGTGTGTGTGTGTGTGTGTGTGTGTGTGGATGCAGCAATGGTCTTGTTCCGGAAAAAAAATCAGGGGAAGATAACGCCTGTCTTTCCATTGCCAATACAGTTACCTTTTCTCAGTTTATGGGTCAAGCAGATGGATCTTGAGAGTCATATATTTAATCTGAAGCGTACACCAGGATAACAATCGGTATATCGGCTGTCTGACTCACAGGCGCATCATTTCACACCCATGTTGTAACATTGCCTCTCCCTGATTAAACTGTTAAGCTGAATAATTGGGGCAAAAATTGCTTTGGGCGTGCCCACCAGCACGGGTTGTCCTATGGAAAGGGCGAGGTGACTCTTACTGAACGCGAGCTTTAACACAGATTTCCGAATATTATTTAGGGAACAACATGACCCTGAAGACAAGTTGTTTGCTGGTTGTTTAGGGAACAACATCACCCTGAAGACAGGTTGTTTACTGGTTGTTTAGGGAACAACATCACCCTGAACACAGGTTGTTTTGGGAACAACATCACCCTGAAGACAGGTTGTTTACTGGTTGTTTAGGAAACAACATCACCCTGAACACAGGTTGTTTAGGGAACAACATCACCCTGAAGACAGGTTGTTTGCTGGTTGTTTAGGAAACAACATCACCTTGAAGACAGGTTGTTTGCTGGTTGTTTAGGGAACAACATCACCTGAAGACAGGTTGTTTGCTGGTTGTTTAGGGAACAACATCACCTTGAAGACAGGTTGGTTGCTGGTTGTTTAGGGAACAACATCACCCCGAAGACAGGTTGTTTAGGGAACAACATCACCCTGAATAATTGGGGCAAAAATTGCTTTGGGCATGCCCACCAGCACGGGTTGTCCTATGGAAACGGCGAGGTGACTCTTACTGAACGCGAGCTTTAACACAGATTTCCGAATATTATTTAGGGAAGAACATGACCCTGAAGACAAGTTGTTTGCTGGTTGTTTAGGGAACAACATCACCCTGAAGACAGGTTGTTTACTGGTTGTTTAGGGAACAACATCACCCTGACACAGGTTGTTTTGGGAACAACATCACCCTGAAGACAGGTTGTTTACTGGTTGTTTAGGAAACAACATCACCCTGAAGACAGGTTGTTTAGGGAACAACATCACCCTGAAGACAGGTTGTTTGCTGGTTGTTTAGGGAACAACATCACCTGAAGACAGGTTGTTTGCTGGTTGTTTAGGGAACAACATCACGCTGAAGACAGGTTGTTTGCCGGTTATTTAGGGAACAACATCACCCTGAAGACAGTTTGTTTGCTGTTTGTTTAGGAAACAACATCACCCTGAAGACAGGTTGTTTGCTGGTTGTTTAGGAAACAACATCACCCTGAAGACAAGTTGTTTGGTGATTGTTTAGGGAACAACATCACCCTAAAGACAGGTTGTTTGCTGGTTGTTTAGGGAACAACATCACCATGAAGACAGGTTGTTTGCTGGTTGTTTAGGGAACAACATCACCCTGAAGACAGGTTGTTTGCTGGTTGTTTAGGAAACAACATCACCTTGAAGACAGGTTGTTTGCTGGTTGTTTAGGGAACAACATCACCCTGAAGACAGGTTGTTTGCTGGTTGTTTAGGGAACAACATCACCCTGAAGACAGGTTGTTTGCTGGTTGTTTAGGAAACAACATCACCCTGAAGACAGTTTGCTTGCTGGTTGTTTAGGGAACAACATCACCCTGAAGACAGGTTGTTTGCTGGTTGTTTAGGGAACAACATCACCCTGAAGACAGGTTGTTTGCTGGTAGTTTACGAAACAACATCACCCTGAAGACAGGTTGTTTAGGAAACAACATCACCCTGAAGACAAGTTGTTTGCTGGTTGTTTAAGAAACAACATCACCCTGAAGACAGGTTGTTTGCTGGTTGTTTAGGGAACAGTATCACCCTGAAGACAGGTTGTTTGCTGGTTGTTTAAGAAACAACATCACTCTGAAGACAAGTTGTTTGCTGGTTGTTTAAGAAACAACATCACCCTGAAGACAGGTTGTTTGCTGGTTGTTTAGGAAACAACACTGCCCCGAAGACAGGTTGTTTGCTGGTTGTTTAAGAAACAACATCACCCTGAAGACAGGTTGTTTGCTGGTTGTTTAAGAAACAACATCACCCTGAAGACCGTTTGTTTGCTGGTTGTTTAGGAAACAACACCGCCCTGAAGACAGGTTGTTTTCTGGTTGTTTAGGAAACAACATCACCCTGAAGACAGGTTGTTTGGTGGTTGTTTAGGAAACAACACCGCCCTAAAGACAGGTTGTTTGGTGGTTGTTTAGGAAACAACACCGCCCTGAAGACAGGTTGTTTGCTGGTTGTTTAAGAAACAACATCACTCTGAAGACAGGTTGTTTGCTGGTTGTTTAAGAAACAACATCACCCTGAAGACAGGTTGTTTGGTGGTTGTTTAGGAAACAACACCGCCCTGAAGACAGGTTGTTTGCTGGTTGTTTAAGAAACAACATCACCCTGAAGACACATTGTTTGCTGGTTGTTTAGGAAACAACACCACCCTGAAGACAGGTTG
This sequence comes from Conus ventricosus, assembly GCA_018398815.1. NCBI lineage: Eukaryota > Metazoa > Mollusca > Gastropoda > Neogastropoda > Conidae > Conus > Conus ventricosus. The sequence continues at coordinate 20,627,942 of CM031605.1, forward strand.
TTTGCTGGTTGTTTTAGAAACAACACCGCCCTGAAGACAGGTTGTTTGGTGGTTGTTTAGGGAACAACATCACCCTGAAGACAGGTTGTTTGCTGGTTGTTTAGGGAACAACATCACCCTGAAGACAGGTTGTTTGCTGGTAGTTTACGAAACAACATCACCCTGAAGACAGGTTGTTTAGGAAACAACATCACCCTGAAGACAAGTTGTTTGCTGGTTGTTTAGGGAACAACATAACCCTGAAGACAGGTTGTTTGCTGGTTGTTTAAGGACAACATCACCCTGAAGACAGGTTGTTTGCTGTTTGTTTAGGGAGCAACATCAACCTGAAGACAGGTTGTTTGCTGGTTGTTTAAGGATAACATCACCTGAAGACAGGTTGTTTGCTGGTTGTTTAGGGAACATCACCTGAAGACAGGTTGTTTAGAGAACATCACCTGAAGACAGGTTGTTTGCTGGTTGTTTAGAGAACATCACCTGAAGACAGGTTGTTTAGAGAACATCACCTGAAGACAGGTTGTTTAGAGAACATCACCTGAAGACAGGTTGTTTGCTGGTTGTTTAGAGAACATCACCTGAAGACAGGTTGTTTGCTGGTTGTTTAGAGAACATCACCTGAAGACAGGTTGTTTTCTGGTTGTTTAAGGATAACATCACCTGAAGACAGGTTGTTTAGAGAACATCACCTGAAGACAGGTTGTTTGCTGGTTGTTTAAGGACAACATCACCCTGAAGACAAGTTGTTTGCTGGTTGTTTAGAGAACATCACCTGAAGACAGGTTGTTTGCTGGTTGTTTAAGGACAACATCACCTGAAGACAGGTTGTTTGCTGGTTGTTTAGGGAACATCACCTGAAGACAGGTTGTTTGCTGGTTGTTTAGAGAACATCACCTGAAGACAGGTTGTTTGCTGGTTGTTTAGGGAACATCACCTGAAGACAGGTTGTTTGCTGGTTGCTTAGGGAACAACATCACCTTGAAGACAGGTTGTGTAGGGAACAACATTACCCTGAAGACAGATTGTTTAGGGAACATCACCTGAAGACAGGTTGTTTGCTGGTTGTTTATGGAACAACATCACCTGAAGACAGGTTGTTTGCTGGTTGTTTATGGAACAACATCACCTGAAGACAGGTTGTTTGCTGGTTGCTTAGGGAACATCATCACTCTGAAGACAGGTTGTTTAGGGAACATCACCCTGAAGACAGGTTGTTTGCTGGTTGTTTAGGGAACATCACCCTGAAGACAGGTTGTTTGCTGGTTGTTTAGGCAACAACATCACCCTGAAGACAGGTTGTTTGCTGGTTGTTTAGGGAACATCACCCTGAAGACAGGTTGTTTGCTGGTTGTTTAGGGAACAACATCACCCTGAAGACAGGTTGTTTAGGGAACATCACCCTGAAGACAGGTTGTTTGCTGGTTGTTTAGGGAACAACATCACCCCTAAGACAGGTTGTTTGCTGGTTGTTTAGGGAACATCGCCCTGAAGACAGGTTGTTTGCTGGTTGTTTAGGGAACAACATCACCCTGAAGACAGGTTGTTTAAGGACATCACCCTGAAGACAGGTTGTTTGCTGGTTGTTTAGGGAACAACATCACCCTGAAGACAGGTTATTTGCTGGTTGTTTAGGGAACAACATCACCTGAAGACAGGTTGTTTGCTGGTTGTTTAGGGAACAACATCACCCTGAAGACAGGTTTTTTGCCGGTTGTTTAGGGAACAACATCACCCTGAAGACTGTTTGTTTGCTGTTTGTTTAGGAAACAACATCACCCTGAAGACAGGTTGTTTGCTGGTTGTTTAGGAAACAACATCACCCTTAAGACAAGTTGTTTGCTGGTTGTTTAGGAAACAACATCACCCTGAAGACAGGTTGTTTGCTGGTTGTTTAGGGAACAACATCACCCTGAAGACAGGTTGTTTGCTGGTTGTTTAGGGAACAACATCACCCTGAAGACAGGTTGTTTGCTGGTTGTTTAGGAAACAACATCACCTTGAAGACAGGTTGTTTGCTGGTTGCTTAGGGAACACATCACCCTGAAGACAGGTTGTTTGCTGGTTGTTTAGGGAACAACATCACCTTGAAGACAGGTTGGTTGCTGGTTGTTTAGGGAACAACATCACCCTGAAGACAGGTTGTTTAGGGAACAACATCACCCTGAATAATTGGGGCAAAAATTGCTTTGGGCGTGCCCACCAGCACGGGTTGTCCTATGGAAAGGGCGAGGTGACTCTTACTGACGAGCTTTAACACAGATTTCCGAATATTATTTAGGGAACAACATGACCCTGAAGACAAGTTGTTTGCTGGTTGTTTAGGGAACAACATCACCCTGAAGACAGATTGTTTACTGGTTGTTTAGGGAACATCACCCTGAACACAGGTTGTTTACTGGTTGTTTAGGAAACAACATCACCCTGAACACAGGTTGTTTAGGGAACAACATCACCCTGAAGACAGGTTGTTTGCTGGTTGTTTAGGGAACAACATCACCTGAAGACAGGTTGTTTGCTGGTTGTTTAGGGAACAACATCACCCTGAAGACAGGTTGTTTGGGGAACATCAACCTGAAGACAGGTTGTTTGCTGGTTGTTTAAGGACAACATCACCTGAAGACAGGTTGTTTGCTGGTTGTTTAGGGAACATCACCTGAAGACAGGTTGTTTGCTGGTTGTTTAGGGAACATCACCTGAAGACAGGTTGTTTGCTGGTTGTTTAGAGAACATCACCAGAAGACAGGTTGTTTGCTGGTTGTTTAAGGACAACATCACTTGAAGACAGGTTGTTTGCTGGTTGTTTAGAGAACATCACCAGAAGACAGGTTGTTTGCTGGTTGTTTAAGGACATCACCCTGAAGACAGGTTGTTTGCTGGTTGTGTAGGGACAACATCACCCTGAAGACAGGTTGTTTGCTGGTAGTTTAGGAAACAACATCACCATGAAGACAGGTTGTTTAGGGAACAAGATCACCCTGAAGACAGGTTGTTTGCTGGTTGTTTAGGGAACATCACCCTGAAGACAGGTTGTTTGCTGGTTGTGTAGGGAACAACATCACCCTGAAGACCTTGGACCTCAGCTGGAACCACATCAGGAAAAAGGGGGCCCAAGGTCTGGGTAAAGGACTCAAGGTAGTTCTCCTCTCTGTCTATTAGTCTGTGTCCGTCTGTCTGTCCTTTATTCTCTTTTCTGTCTGTGTGTGTGTGTGTGCATGGGCGCGTGCATGTTTGTGCGCGTGCACGCTTGTCTCTTTCTTTCTCTCCAAGACATAGTTCTCATTCTGTCTTTGTAATATACCCATTTCATACATATATGTAATATACCCATATCATACATATATTAGTAAATGTGTGATCACTGTCAGTTTTTTGTCTGTTTAGTAGAATAATAATGGCTATTTCAAAATTGGTCAACTGTTGTAAAGAATCATTATATTAATAGATTCTCATTCTGTTAATACATGGTCCTTGACAATCTCTTCTTGTGTAACATTTCTTGTTCATCGTTAAGATTCTCAAGAAAACATCAGTGCCTTTTTTGTTTTGTCTTCATTTCCAAGATAGCTTCCCCCTCCTTCCCTCTTTCTCACCATATATCAATCTCCCTTTCTTCCAGTGTGTGTGTGTGCGCATGTGTGTGTGCGAGCTTGCTTGCGTGTGTGCGTGTGACACAGGGAATTCATGACATAAAGAAAAAATTTCTGTTAAAATATCAGTACTGACCACCTTGTCTCCACCCCCCCCCCCCCCTCCTCCCCAGACCGACTGCACGCTGAAGACTCTGCTCCTGTCCATGAATGGGCTGCACGTGGAGGGCACGCGCCTCCTCATGAACGCTCTCCGCGGCAACGAGAGCCTGCAAGAATTGGACCTGAGTGCTAACCGCATTGACAAGGAGGGGGTCAAGTGGGTGGCCAGGACTCTGCCCCATCTTCTGCAGCTGAACACACTCAAGGTGGAGTCTGAAATAGTTCAGGAGCCAATCTTGGTCGGGAGGGGACGGGGATGGCAGAAGAGAGATGAGGGGGTGGGGCTGGGGCTGCAGACACTTCTCATGGGGAAGGGTTCATTGGAAGTTGTTTTGTTTTAAATGTGGAAACGCCACAGCTGGCCACCGGTAGACTGTTGCTAGCCTGATGACTCTTCACATGGACTGAAACACCTGTTGCCTGCTGGTTCAGTTATTTCTTCTTTGGGAGAACAAATGACTTGCACAGTTTTCACTGGAAAAAGATTATGGACAAGAAAAGGAATGTCTTAAACTCTACAGCACCTTGTTTGTAAATCAGATGTCATATCAAAATAGGGCAGTTGGGGTTACAGAAAGAAAAATATTATAACAAAAGAATAATAACGATTGAAAAAATGAGATTTGTTCCTCAAAATTTGCAATGGATTTTTTTTTTGCAGGTTCAAAACGAATGTGTGAATACATTTGGATAGTGTCAATCAATTATGGACTGACTGTCGGATCATTATGCCCATTTCTGTCACAATAGGATACAGTTGTGAACTGGTGCGAGCTATGGAGCGTGGGCTTGCCTTTTAACATTCCCATTTTTGAGTGTTCACAAGTTCTGTCTTTCTCTCGCAGGCTCTCGATTCCTTCCTATTGTAAAGGATGAGCTCACCTTTTAACCGAGTTCTTAACAAATTTTGCAGGATAGATGTATTTTGTCTCACTAATTCTGACGTCTTTTGTCTTGCAGCTGGCCTTCAACCCTCTGACTTCAGAGGGGGCAGAACAGGTGGTCAAGTCTTTGATGAATTGTCCCTTCTCTCCCGTCCAGTTTGTGGACTTTGAGGTCAGTGATGGTCAATGTAACATTGTCAGACTTTTGTCCATGCAACATAGACATAATCACAAACAGAAGAGAGATGCCCATTTTAATACAACTACTAAATTTTTAGACCATTTACACAGAAAAACATTAACTATTAATCAAATATTTTTGTCAAACAAAATACTTTTCAACACAAAAAATGACCAGATCCTCATAGACTTTCAATGACCTTTAGCAACTCAGCCTAAAAATATACCATAAAAAAATCTGTATTATTCCAGAATGACCACGCGTCGAAAAACTTATCTCGTCAATTAAGTTCCAAACGTGACTTTGTCCTTCTCAAACTCAATAATTACGCCCCTGTTCTGACTGGAAATTGTTCCTGAAGAGAAAGAAATGTATATTGACCATTCATTTTAAATGAGTTCATAAAAGTCTCCATCTGTAAAACAATGTTAACTTCTTACCCACATTTAATTTCTTTTCACAGCAACTTACCCGAGGTTTGATGTGCTCATCATAGGCCAGCCGTGGCTTTTCCTCTACATGAAATTTGTTTACACCTCACATATCAAAACATATGATGTATGTGCCCTCACAATGGCTAGACATACAATGCCACTGACTAGTCTGACCTCTGAGACAACTGACCATCTTGCTGTCAATTTGTGTCATTCATTTAATTCACCTATGAAGTTCTCTGCACAAAAGCAGCACGCTTTTCATGATTTGGTGGGCCCAGGTACTGGAGGGTGAATTTTATGTCATACTGCAACATTTGTTAAATCCTCTAGAGCTGCTGTCTGAGCCAAAGACGAAGATGAAGACACAAGCCTTAAAAGTTAAATGTTCAGCTTCTTGTTAGGCCTGGCAAATGGCAGACATGTGTTGGCCCTGGCTATAGTCCTCGAGCTATGTACAGTTTGTGTGTCAAGATTTGTTGATAGCGTAGGTTTATGCGCAAGCTTTCCTTATTCTTAATATGTTCATCTGAGATGTTGAATGAAAAAAAAGGGATGTATTGCATAAACCAACATTTCCAAAAGTAAAGTATGATAGGTCATGCAAAATAATCCACCCCTGATCAGGGAGGCTTACAGGTCACGGTTTCACAACAGAATTCATTCTAAGATGAGGAAGATCCAGCATTACTGGGTCCGAGCCAAGGCACCTGAGAAGACTTAGAACTTGAAGTGTGTTTGAAAGTCTTGTCCACTGCAGGTACAAAACTTTTTCTTTTTTCTCTATTCTGTAAAGCAGAAATAGAATACACATATCCTGCCTTAAACATCAGCAATAGTCTATGTTTGGTGCGTTTTCGTTTCAGGGCGTGACCTTGGAAGATTACTTCCAGCTGTTAGTGGAGGAACTGATGCAGCAGCGGCAGGATACGGGGCTGAAGGTGCTGTACAACATCCCCCATCCACCCGTGAACGCTCCATCGACCTGCCCGTGGAAACCCTCACCCAGATCTCCGACCTGCTGGAGGAACACAACACGGAGATCAGGGACCTCTTCCAGGACGTGCCAGAGGACGACCAGCTCATCCTGTCCACGGAAGACCTCTTTGCTAGGGTGCAGGTCGGCCTGATTAGGGTCTGTGAAGTGTCCATGACTAAGTACAGCCACTACAGAAAATGTTCATGCTTGCAGCCACTGCAGAGGTTGTTCATGTTGACAGCCACAGACGCTGCATACAGTGTTAGTGTTTACAAGCCAGAACACATAAGCAATGGCATTTTTTTCTTCTTTTTTTTTTGCATGCCCCACCACATGAAAATGGCTTAAATGTCAAGTAACTCTGACTGCACTTGTTTTTGGAGAGGGATTAAGTGAGGGATGCAGGTAGCAGAATGGAGGCTTGCAAAGCTGGATCTCACTGTCTGGGCTATGGATGGTCCCTTGTCTGGGAACAGCGTGTCCTCAAGTGTCTCAGGCTAACACAACGTTACTCTCAATGCATGTCTTTTCCCGGTGCTGGTGTTTTCAACCTTTGCACTTGGTTCTTGGTATTCAATGACTCACAGTCATGACTCTCACTTGATAACTGGTTCAGTTTTTATGTTATCTTCACATGACTTTGTCAGAAAAGTGTGACCCCACATTTGTACTAAAAATCGTTTGTTTTTGTTGACGAGCAGCAGAGTAAACAAAAGATAAAACCATGGCAAAGCTTTCTTTATGCAGAAAAAATGAATCCCTCAAGACACACGATGAACAGCAAGGCTTTAGTCCTTCACTAAAACTTAAAACGTGGTCTCTGGATACCCACAATGTATGGTAAAGTTTTGGTAATTCAGAAAAGGCATGAGTCCCAGGAGACCCATGACGTATGGCAATGCTTTAGTCTTTCTAAAAAAAACATGGGTCTCTGGGGACCCATGATGTATGGTACGCAAAATTGTAGGCACCGTAAATAGCAAAGGTTAACAAGGAAATCTACTCTCGGATATAAACACTGATGAATCATTTGGAAGAAAAAATGGGAAAAGCCTGGGAAACAGCAGAAACAAAGATCTTTTATTTGTAACCTTTTATTTCCTGCTGTACCCTGACAATCTCTAAACCCCTACCCACTCCCTTGCTATTCACATTATTTCAGACCAGTGTTTGTGTGTGTGTATTGTTTTAACTGATCTTCCTTCGATGCGTGTTGTGTTACAGAAGTCAGGCAAAGTGTCAGACCCTCATCAGGTGGCTAGGCTGAAACAGCATGTTCACCGAGATCTGCGTCGACGCTTCTTGCTCAAGTGAGTAAGCACTGGATTAGATGGCAGTGAGACATAATGTAGGTCACTGTCTAACTTGAAATGAGTCTGTTACTTTTTATCTTTTTCAAACTTATTTAAGCACTTTTGTCAGTCCTTTTTCGATGCTGCTCACTGTTTTCATTTAAGACTCACAGTGCTAGAGCTACAGTCTGTTAAAGAAGGCACTCTCTTCACAGTTGCACCAACAGTGCCAGAAGTACAATCTGTTAAAGAAGACAGCCTCTAAACGATCAAGCTGACAGTGGCAGAGCTACAGTCTGTACTTTCTGTTAGAGACAACTCTCTCCATGAACTGTCCTTCAGTCTCAAGGTTTCAGAAAGTGTCAATGGAAAAGGTTTAAAATGGATTGTCTAACACAATGTGTTTTGTTGTTTGTTCCTTACAATCAATCATGACCAAGGACATTACACAGAAGAGGACTGTGTGTGGTGCGTCTGACTAACACAATATGTAGAATGTTTTTCTCCAGAGAAGCCCAAATTCAACAGTGTGGTTTACACATGTCTGTTTCCCATTACTAGTTACACACTCATTTTCCACAGTACATGACAAAGAAGAGCCCCAGATTCAACAGTGCAGAGTACACGTCCATTCACCCTTACTCGTTCGTTACACTCTCCATGTCCACAGGCTGTTCCAAGTCTTTTCTGGAAACCCATTTGTTTAGATAGCTCTGAAATTCTTACTTTTCACCTGTGATTTCATAGCATCTTGCATATATCAATGCTGTAAATGCATTTTTTCTCTGTGCGTGTGCCACGGCTGTTCCTTTCTTGCCAGACTGAAACACTTAGTCAGCGCGCGTGACCCGCTGACCCTGACCGACTTCAGCGATGCTAGCGATGGGGAGGCGTACACACGTTGGCTCTCTTTCCTTCTTCGAGATGTGTACCAGAGAGCTGTGCTAGTGAATGATTTTGTTTGTTTTCCAAACTTCGGATACAACTAAATCCCAGATGTTTTGTTTCATTTCGGATTGCCTGAGGATTATGTGAAGTGAGCTTGTGTCTGTGTGTGTTTTATAACGAGATGATAATCTTTAAAGTGTGGTTTTGTGTGTATAGTTTGACGTAAGTGACTTATCAGTTTTCCCTGCAATGGCGTCTACGTCTCAGCAGCAAGCAGTGGAGCGTGAGTACCACGTATTCAGTGTGCACTGTGCCAGACTGAATTCTATGTGTCGAATTTGTGGAGAACGCGTGTTACGAAAGGAGAAAGATAGACGGTTTGGTGTGAGATTATGTAAAACCTATGCCGCAGAACTCTCACGTTGTTACAATTTAGACATTTGGAATGATGAAGAGGCAAGCAGTCTACAGCAATTTGTATGAAATGTTACCAAAAACTCATGAAGCTGAAACACGCTAGCAACCTGACCGACCGCAAAATTACGATCGACCGTGTTGCACTTGATATCAGAAAATGTCAGAAATCTGGACAACTTTCGATCCAGAGCTGCCAATCAGTCAGTGCAAAGCATGCAGTCACTTTCAATCACAAACCAAAGGTGGTTGTCCCCCAAAACCGAGAGTAGGGGCCGTGAAGAGATCCGCACAACACTTTTGATCCCGCCGACTTGCCAGTTGATGAAACCGAAAACACTCTGCACACAAACATCACCAATCCCACCGAAAACGCCGCAAGTCAGTGATGTAGCTCTATCGCCTTTCCGACATCGAAAAATAAAGTGATCTATTTAGACTCGGATGATGAGGATATTGATAAACCACTCACTGATGAAGAAGAAAAATTACTGACACGTTTGGTACGCAGGAAGCTGCGGCAGTCAAGTGACCATTTAACAGTTAGGTGCAAAACAAGGGGTCAGCCAATTGTGTTGAAAAAGATCAGACAGCCCCGTAAATCTTCTACTTTGGCATCATCTCCTCTGAGAAAGAAAAGATCTCACATGATACAGAAGATCAGAATGAATATTTCAGGAAGCAGTAGAGAGGATGTGATCAAACAACATGGATCAGAAATCAGAAGAACTGCTCGCACCCACAGACAAAAGATTCTTGATGCTGCTGGATGTGGCCCTGTGAGAGTGACCAAAAAGCAAGGGTCTGCACTTAGAACTAGTCTGGGGTTAAGCTGGACAAAGTACAGACAGCAAAAGAGATTTCTCAGAAGTATAGGATTAAAATTTGACTGTGAAAAGAAAGAAAGACAACAACAGAAAGAAGCTATGTTTGGAGAAATTGAAATAGTACAGAGAAAACTCCTTTGTGTTGATGAGAATGGCAGACAAAAAGAAGAAGATAAAGCAATAGGAGAAATCAAAGACATTCCAAAGTTGGTAGAAAACCTGTTGCAGCAGTATGACAGAGAGAACAAGCTGACCTGGCATGACAATACAATCCCACAGGATGAGATCTGGGTAAAGATAGGAGGGGACCATGGGGGTGGTACATTTAAACTGATGCTTCAGATTGCAAATCTTCACAATCCAAACTCCAAACACAACACTTGTGTCCTGGCCATTGTAGACTGCAAGGACAGCCCAGAGAATTTGAAGAGAATCATGGATCCTTACAAAGAACAGCTGGCAGCGCTGAAGTCCATGACATGGAGAAATAAGACAATCAAAGTATTTCTGTTTGGGGATTATGATTTTATGCTCAAGCTGTATGGTCTGTCAGGTGCTCAGGAACACACCCCTGTCTATACTGCACAGCATCAAAAAGCCAAATACACACTCCACCTCATTGTAATGAAGGCAACATCACACAGCGCAGTTTACAGGGCATCAGGAGAGATTACAACAAATTCCGAAATTCCAAAAGAAAAATTGCCAAGCTGCACAATAATGTCATCAGAAAACCTGTCATTGACATTACACTCAGCCATGTTGCACCCCCCTATCTGCACATTCTTCTGGGAGTGGTAAAAAAGCACCATGACCTACTGGAAGGTGAGTGTCATTCTCTAGATAAAGAAATTGCAGAATCCTTTGCAGTTGAGGACAAACAGGTAGAGACAAAGTCAGCCTTTTCTGACTTTGTTGACAAACTGAAAAAGATTGAATCTTTAGAAGAAGAGAAAAGGCAGCTAGAATCATGAATAGTGTTCAATGAGCCTGAAGATGACAGCACACCCCTGAGTGTTTTCCAGCAAGAACAACAAGAACTGATGGAGCAGGTAAAGGAGAAAGAAGAAGAAATAGAAGACAGGAAATCACAGCTTGATCTTCCACGCTTGTCTGGTCCTGTCACACAGCATTTAGATGTTGCCCTACATCAGAAAAAAATCCACAAGCAGGCCTATCATGGCAAGTCTTTCATAGGCAACCACTGCAACAAATATTTGAAGCCGGAGAAAGTGTGAAAGTGTTGTCAGCACAACAGCTGAGCTGACTCAAGACAAGGCTATCCTTCTCAGAGCTAGGAGTATATCTAACAGATTCAAATGCTGAATATGCTATTCTCACACATCCACACAAAAATCTCACATCAAAAACCCATGACTGTGAGTGCCATTGGCACATTGGATAGTGATATCAAAGAATACATGTCTTTCTTAGAAAAGAATTCCCACAGTCTCGCATCATCCCAAAACAGCATATTTTAGAAAACCATTGTGTTCCTTTCATCCGTCAACATCATTTTGGACTGGCTCTACATGGGGAAACAAGGGGGTGAGGAAACACATGCAGTTATCAATCTGCTAAAGAGAAGGGTGTGGGGTCTAAAAACAGAGCAGGAGAAATTGCGTGTCATGATGTCAGAACACATGGCTATTGTCTCCCCCCTTCTTCAAGGTCTGATGCCACGGCCCCAGGGAAGCAGTGTAAAGTTAATAAACAGTAATAATGCTCCTGTTCACTGTACATGCACTCAGACAGTGTATATACATGTGTGTGTGGTGTGTGTGTGTGTGTGTGTGTGTGTGTGTGTGTGTGTGTATGTGTGTGTGTGTGTGTGCGCGCTCATCCCACCAGCTCCCAGTGTTTTAACATATTTATAAAATTACTATGTATGTACAAAATATGAATTCACATCTGCTAAAGATTTTGAGGTGCACATCACAAAGTTATTTAATATCTTATTGTCAACTGATCATGAACTGTTGATCTGGAGTGACAGAAGCACATATACACTTCTACATATTAGGCGACACAAGCAGCAAAGCGTGACCTTGTAAAAAGAGACAAGTGCACAAAACTTGTGCCAAATTAATGTGTGATCAGTGGACAATTGTGTGCCAAATTAACGCGTGACCAGTGGACAATTGTGGCATAGGCAGTGTGATTAAGATGTGCATGGCTCTGGACAACATGAAGGAATCCCATATGTGAGTATTAGCATGGTGTGTGTGTGTGTGTGTGTGTGTGTTTCTGTCTGTGTCTGTGACTGTGTGTGTGTGCGAGTGTGTGTGTGTGTGTGTGTGAGAGAGAGAGAGAGAGAGAGAGAGAGAGAGAGAGTGTGTGTGTGTGTGTGTGTGTGTGCGCAAATCTGTTGTGATTCTGTGCTCTCTCTCTCTCTCTCTCATGTGTGTGTGTGTGTGTGTGTGTGTGTTCATGTGTGTGTGTGTGTGTGTGTGAGAGAGAGAGAGAGAGAGAGAGAGAGAGAGAGAGAGAGAGAATGTATATGTGTGTGTGTGTGTGTGTGTGCAAATTTTGTAAATTTGTTCTGTTTCTTCAACTTGCATTAGTCTGTGTGCAAGCAATTTCTTCTCTTCTGATTCTGTGCTCTCTCTCTCTCTCTTTGTGTGTGTGTGTTTCATGTGTGTGTGTGCGTGTGTGTTCATGTGTGTGTATGTGTGTTCATATGTGTGTGTGTGTGTGTGTGTGTGTGTGTGTGTGTGTGTGTGTGTTCATGTGTTTGTGTGTTCTATTGTAAGGTTTGTACCACAATGCATGTTACATGCATATCAGATTTTTGACTGCTGACCACTGTATCAGTGTTAGAAATGAAGCATGCTACATGCACATCATGTAAAAAGGCATGCTACAGGCAAATCATGTATTTGGCTAAGGAATGCCAGGATACAGTTCCTGAGAGAGAGAGCAGAACTGACACAGCGAGTATTGCATGTTTATTTATGTATATATTTGTGTGTGTGTGTGTGTGTGTGTGTGTGTGTGTGTGTGTGTGTGTGTGCGTGCGTGCGTGCGTGTGTGTGTGTCTCTTTCATGTGTTATGTTTCTTCCTAGTAAGAGAGTCTGTTTATATTTTAGTTTTTCTTTTAAATGAATTAAAGACAAGTAAATGAAAGTACTTTTTTTCCCGAGTTACATCTGCCAGCCATCAAATCCCTCTCTCCTCTCCTCTCACACAAAATCCTCGGCAGGTGCATCTCATCTACCCCCCCCCCCCCCCCCCCCGCCCCTCCCCCCCAACACACACACACATCCCTTCCATTCCCTTCATTTCCGCACAGGCCATTCCTTGCACACAGAGCAGCTGAGCTGTGTATCTGGACAGTGTTGTGTCTATCGCGAGGGCCAGGGTCGACCCAGCGAACTCGCTTTGCAGCTGGTCACATGGAATGGTCTTACACAGTGGGGGATACTGACGCGTGTGAGCTGGTTGGACATGTGTTATCTATACGGCTCCTACCGCTGTCTCTTTGGCATAGGCACTGTGTTTCTATAGGTCAGCCGGCTGGCTTGGAAGATGCCATTGCATATGATTTGATTTTCTTATGCGCACACCGTCTCCGATACTTTGAAAAGGGAATGCGTTCGCATGTTCACACACACACACACACGCACGCGCGCACGCATGCACATAAAACACACACACACACACACACACAGACACACACACACAGATTGTTTGCAGCATATAGTCATACCCAATGTGTGTACCCAGTCATAGTGTGTGTGTGTGTGTGTGTGTGTGTGTGTGTGTGTGTGTGTGTGTGTGTGTGTGTGTGGCGATGAAAAAGAATCAGAAGACTGTGTTTGATTTTGTTGTATTTATTACAGAACTGAGAAGAAATACCGGTTTAGAATTGTTCGGAAACAAAATCACTACTAGTTTCATGCAAAGCTGAGACTTTGGTCATGTCATGTGCGTGTGGCTGCCAAAGTTCAGCTGCATGAAACTGCCATTGTCAGTTACATTGCGCACTTTGGATCAAACAAGCTTTAAACGTTAAGTGATCCGACTTTTTTGCTGATGTAGTCTGAGCAGAGGCATGTATCAAACTTGTGAACTAATCAATGAGGGAAATAATCTTGCCATTAAGCGCTGATGTGAGTTAGTTTTGATCGATTTTGTGTGTATTGTCATTGTTGTAATGTTGCCTAACAACTTGTGCCACAATATCATGCTGTTTCTTCGTTCTCTGCAGGAAAATAAACCTAGTCGAGTTTGGTATTAAAAGAATTGTCTGCAATTCGCCAATACAGTCGTCTCAGGAGCGTATAAGTATTATCAGGGGTGATAGTACCAAAGAGTTCCGAAACCTGAACCAAAAAAAATCCTGAACCCAAAACCTGAAACCAATCTATAAAATAAGTTTCAAATTCTTGTAAACCTGAAAATTAACAACACATTCATCGATTCATTACTAACACCTTTCACAAACACTATGAATACTTACGTTGCTGAATCTGGTATCAGATTGTAGTTAAGGCACATGAAGTGTTGAATAATGAAGTTCTTGGTTAAAATAGTTTGTCTTGTTCCAAAGTGCATACTGCCCTTAAAACTTCCTATCCAAGTATAAAAACAAACACTGTCTGTGAAGTTTCCCAGCAATTCTTAAAACGAATTCACAACACTGTTCTCATTTCAAAATGTATTGTGGCACAAAGAGACATCACAAATATATTTTGTCACTCACGTAGAGAATTCACAATGCTGTCTTCATTTCACTTTCTACAAGTCCAGGAATATTATCTAGTCAGAGGAAAGTTTACTGATCTTTGGACCTTTTTGCAAAGAATGGCCTGATGTCCACACTTTGGCCTTTTCGCTTCTTCCCCGTTGCCTTCTCTGATGTAGGCTGTGCTGCAGTCAGCCTTTCAGCATCTTCTGTGCCTCTTGGAAGACAGACAACAAAGTGATTGGGCCTCCATGTGGCTTCTGGAAGATCCTTTCCATTGACTCGAGTCCAGAGAATGGCTGGTAAAGATACCTGTTTTGGACTAGAAGCACACTGGTCTTGTTCCCTGGGTTGCAACGTTTTGTGCAAGTCTCTTCGCACAGATTGACCTCCAAACTCTGGGTACAATGACTGCACCCTTGTCTTCAAATGGATGCAACAGCATGCATCTGCCAAATACCCATGTAGGATCCTGGAACAGTGGCCTTACAAACTTCAGCCTCAAATATGCATCTGATGGCACTGGGAGTGAGAACTTCCAAGTTGAAGTGTTCCGAGTAGCTTGCATAAGTCTTTGTCAGATCCTGGGACCGATCAGATTCACTGCAAGTTGCACTTGTCATGGGCACAGCACCCTCCAGATTTTTGCTATCAAGGTAGAAGTCTCTATTTGCTGCTAATTCTACAACAATCCTTGCCCTCATCTCCTCATAGAAGTCTTGGGAGCCAAAAGCAAGCAGGGAACAACAGCGTGGCAAACAATTCCCATCTCCATAGACTCTGATAGGAGTAAGGTGAAGACTATCTTCTGGAATCAGTTCTACTGCTTTTGTGTCAGGCAGGTAGTGTTTCACATCCATGTCATGCAGACAGACTTCATAGTTCTTCATTGGATGCTCTGCTTTTTGGCTAAAATTTGAAGATCATAAAAGGAGGATTTTGCTGCTGTCTCCAGTTTCTGCGAGAGTATGAAAGAAAGTCTTTCGACTGCTGCTGTTGGTGCTCTGACCCTCAGTTTTGCTCTTCGTAGACCCACCAGATGTGGAAGGTTCATTTGGGCCGATGTTTTGCTTTTGCCCTGTCTTTGATCCAGAAGCAACAAGTTGTTCTCTTTTCTGGTCTTGATTTCCATTTTTCTTTTCCAGTTTTGTTTGAAAGAAAGTCTTTTGACTGCTGTTGTTGGTGCTCTGACCCTCAGTTTTGCTCTTCATAGACCCACCAGATGTGGAAGGTTCATTTGGGCCGATGTTTTGCTTTGCCCTGTCTTTGATCCAGAAGCAACAAATTGTTCACTTTTCTGGTCTTGATTTTCATTTTTCTTTTCCTTCAGTTTTGTTTGGTATGTCTGCCATGATTCTTGCACACTTTCTTTCATCTTCTGCGTCACATCCATTGTCACAGCATGCTGTCCAGAGACTTGAAGTCGTCTTTTTATGACAGCTAATGCTTCATAGTTGAACGTGCTTAGACTGGACCGGTCTTCAGTTATAATGTCCCCCATGATGTTGAAACTGCCCTCAACAATGGGCCTGAAAAGATGCTCATCAATGCTTTGACAAGGACTGTCAGAAGTGGGTAGCGGTCTCTCCCCAAATCCATCTTTCAGGTTGAAGATTTTCCTCCACCAGTCTGTATCAAGACGGAAGTCAGGTCCTGTTTGAAGTTTCATCCACATCCATGTTGGTAATTTGGCCATCAAGCACATACTTTCGGAGTTCTCCATCCAGCTGTCCTTGCTGACTTTCTGGCACCACATTTGGAAGAAGCTTTGCCAGATCCATGAATGCTGCCTGTGTTGTTGAGGAGCGCTGTTCTCCTGGGTCCAGGCAAGAGAGATTGCTCAAGTTCTTGTTGAGAAGTGGAAGCTTCAAAAACCCTTTGGCTCCTACAATGTATGCAGACCGCAGTGCTTTGAAAAAGTTGTCCAACCAGTGTTTCTTCTTTTTGTCACGAACACACTCTTGCAAAGGACTATAACAGAACTCTCCAACACCAAGCTGTCTATCACGTAATTGAATGCTGCTGTCTGCAAGATCCAGTTTGTAAAGATCAGCAGCACTACTCACTGGCAGATGCACTGAATCAATGAACAAAGAAAAGTATGCCTTTGTTAACGAGAACATTTCTGCATACAGCTTGTGTGCCAGAGGTTTTTCTGACTGAAATAGTTTCACAAAGTCAGAGAACTGACCCAACACACCTCTGTAGAGTTGCACAGTGATATTCAGCTCTGTACGTTTACTGAAGAGACACAAGAGAATCCCGTCCTTTCGGGCCTTGCTTGTGGTCGTGTTTTCCTGTTTTTTCATTTTGGACAGGATATTGTTGATCTCAGTCCTTGAAGCTTCTGGCGTATCGTTCTTCACAAAGATGTTGTCCAGTTCTGCTGACAGCTTTCTCTGCTCATCCAACGTCAGGAATGCCGAGTAGTACAGATGAGTGGGTCCATCAATAGACTCAGTCTGTCTGCCACATCTTTCATCTGCAGGAACCTGCACATAATTCATATATTCATATATATATATATATATATATATATATATATATATATATATATATAATATATATATATACATATATATATATATATATATATATACATGGGCTACTGAAGAAAACTGAAAAAAAAACCTAAAAGGCCGGGATCCAAGGGGCCGCCAAGGCACCTGGTGGAGTGTAGGGTCAACGCCCCTTCTGGGGGGTTCAGGAAGGTGAAGAAAAATGTTATTTTTTGAGGCATTTGAAGCACAAGGCGTTTTTGAAAGAAAATAGATTTCAGGCATAACACTAAATATCATACTTCATTGCAAGACCAACAGTGTGTGCTGCATGTATGCTTGCACAGTGTGTGTGTGTGTGTGGTGTGTGTGTGTGTGTGTGTGTGTGTGTGTGTAGGCCTATGGTGTGTGTGTGTGGGGGGGGGGGGGCTATGTGTGTGTGTGTGTGTGTGTGTGTGTGTGTGTGTGTGTGTGTGTGTGATAGCCGTCAACCATTTCAGACAGACTGGAGTGGGGAGGGGGGGGGTGGTGTTAGAGGACATAATTCAGTCTGTTTGCCACTCAAACATCACAACTTGGAAACAATTATCACAGACAATATCACTGACAAGTTTGTTGACAACAGTGTCATCAAGTGATGTCATTAGTGATCATCAATTGCGCTCTCTCTCTCTCTCCCTCTC
Organism: Conus ventricosus; assembly: GCA_018398815.1. Classification (NCBI taxonomy): domain Eukaryota; kingdom Metazoa; phylum Mollusca; class Gastropoda; order Neogastropoda; family Conidae; genus Conus; species Conus ventricosus. Next base: position 20,645,456 of record CM031605.1, read on the forward strand.
TCTCTCTCTGTGCGCCTGTGTGTTCTTCAAAGTCTAATCACTGACACTATCAAGTAATTTTAGACAAACGCATGCGCGCGTGCATGTGTGTGTTGGGTAAAATTTGAAAAAATGGCATTGCCGTCCTAGACGGAGGACTAGCACCCATGTATATAAAATAAGCATATAAACAATGTTAATACATTCCCTTCTGCAAACATTATTGATGATGATCAGTAAGAAATCAAAATGAATCCTTTTCCTATCACTGAATCAGCAAAGAAAAAAAGCTACGCTTTTAGGCAATCACTTGCACACAGACATGCACACACACACGCATCACAAATGCATGCACACCACTTGTAAGCAATCACACACACACACACACACACACACACACACACACACACACTCACTCACTCACCACACACACACTCACTCACCACACACACTTACTCACACACCACACACTAACTCACACACACCACACACACACACTCACTCACACACCACACACATCAGGAATGCATGCACAACACAATACGACATTTAATCATGTGTGTGAGAAAGAGAGAGAGAGAGAGAGAGAGAGACAGACAGACAGACAGACAGAGAGAGAGAGAGAGAGAGAGAGAGAGAGAGAGAGAGAGAGAGAGAGAAGGTACATACCTGTTTGAAATTGGTCTGACGAGTCCTTTTCCTTTTTGGCCGCAGAGATGTTCCTGGATGTCCTGAAACAGCTGACTTGCCTTGGGAGATTGTTCAATGTCATAATACATGTCCAATGATAAATCTTGCAAGGGAAGGAACTTATCGAACTCCTTTAACATGCCACTTGTGCTTGTGTGAATCACATGGATATTTTCACCACCAATGTCAAGGAGATACTCATTTCCAGCCTTTTTGCTTTTGATCAAAGCCTCTACTCCACCCTTTTTTGCCTCTCATTGTATTACAATTGTCCAAGCACGAAACAACTTGAGACCAGTCGACTTTTCTTTCTGATAGAATGCCAGACACTGCATTGAAGATATTTTCTGCTGTTGCAACATTTACTTCTCTTGACCCTAAGTGTTCTGGTACAACTTTTCCCAGTTCCACATCATAATACTGAACAAGCACGTTCACAATCTTGTCATTATTGCTATTGTAGCCTCGTCAATATTTAAAGAAAAGTGTCTGTCTGACAGCTTTGCACTCAGTTCCTTCTTCATAGTATGTGCTACTCCATGTACAGTGGTGTAAGTTGTGCTACCACGAGAAGAGAGAGAGAACCAAGTGCTTTCTCATCACTAGCTAACCTCTTAGCAAGCTCAACAAGATCTCCCCCCAAAGAAAAGGGCAGACAATGTTCGGCAATAAATGCACAAACAACTGCTTTCAGTTCTGCTTTCCTGTCTCCCATACCGTCTTGCGTAACGGTAGTTGTGGAAGCTCCATCAAGCTTTGTAGACTGGCGGACAGACTTCAAATTGCGCCGATGATCCACATCTTCTGCATGAGAAAGCAAGGCTTTTTTCCCACTTGAGCCATAGAGTAATGTTTTGTTGCATGGCACGCAAAAACAAACTCCCGGCGACTCGACCTTTTCACACCAATCGCCATGACATACCCCATCGCTGTTCCGATCTTGCAACCAATCCCACCTCCACTTGTTTTTCACACCTTTCTCAACTGTAGAAATATCTGCCCCGGCGGTAACACCTTCATGTTGTTTGGTTTTGTACTCTTGTTTTTGAAAGACACAAAGGCACACAAACTAGCTGACAAAGTTGCTTGTGACAAGATGTCATTTGCACCAAGAGCTGCATGCTGCCACCCGAAGTGAAAAACCTCGTTTTTACAACCAAGGAACGTCACTGTCGGAGGTCAAATAATCTCCCTTGCAACGTCGATCCTATTATCGTCTGCTATTAAAATCTCTTTGTCCCTGCTTTTCCAGTCCGGAAATGACTTTCCAAACAAACTCAAAAACCGGAGATTATTTTTTTCAGCAATCGTAAAACCGGATTTCCGGAACATTCCGGAAAATTAGCACCCTGTAATTATATTCTTCACGACAACAACGAATTGTCAAACTGACAACCCCCTTTTTAACGGCCGCGCAGCAATGCCGAAAACACAGCTGCTGGACTTGTTGCGTGCACGGCTGACAGGCAGCGCTGTGTACAGCGCAGTAAGCTAGGGGGTAGGGAGCCGCCTGCAGTAAACACTGCCTTCCCTGACCTTGGCAAGTGCAGCAGCCGGAGAGGTGTTAACTCCCTTGCTTCGCTGAACACTAAAGAACTCGCTCTGAACAGCCGTGGTGCGTGAGGGATCGAGGACTAGATGGAAGGGGGTGGGGTTGGGGTCTGTGGATGAGCGTGTGTGAAATACTTTAAAGGGAGAGGGGTAGAGATTGCAGTGTGTGAGTGTGAGTGTGCATGTGTAGTCCTGAGCAGTGGCTATGTCTTTTGAGTTGATGAGAGGAAGGGTTTTCTTTTTTGGAGTATGTGATCTGCTTTTGATTTTCCTGTTTTTTGTCATTATTTCTATGGGCATTAAACACTTTCAGCTCACATGAACTAAAGTTGCTCAGTAAGTGCTCATTAGTATTATGATGATGGTTGACTGCAAAAAGCACTCAGTAAGTGTTCATTAGCATTATGATGAAGAGTGACTGTGGGGGTCATAAAGATCTGTGGAATTTCAAATGATAATTTCTACATTTATTTTTTCTAGAACAAAATCGCCCAAAGTAACATCAACACATATATGAAAACTTGCCATGCATAAAACTCCAACACACACACAAAGTGCCTAAGGAATGAGACAGAGGAGTGCAAAATTGGCAACATTCTCGGTCATGCAAATGACTGGCACAATGATGATTTTGCAGCTGACCATAACCACTGGTTTTTACACCAATCATATTTGACTGAACTATTGCTGTGTTGTTTACTTCTGTTGTGCATGTACACAGATGGGTTCTTGTGACCAGACATACATGTAGGTGTACTGGTGATGATACAACTGCTGGCTGATGAATTCTGTTTTATCTGCTGTTTTCAGTGATTTGTTGTTGCTGTCAACAAACAGACGCCATTCTCACCTGGAGAGCCTGAAAGGTGCCCAAGCACTCAACACACCTGAGCTACGAGAGGTGCAGAATGCATGGCGCTATCCCCGACCCAAGTCCAGCAATTTCCCATCCCCACTTGATGACCGAAGCAATCCACGAACCCCTGAAGTAATCGGGACAAGTTGGACTCCTCACAGACATCATTGCAAGATGCTGCAGAGTGATCCTAGGACTGACCTTGACAGTGTCTAACTGTACGAGATATCACACAACGCTCCTGTGCTGTGGTGGAGTTCTCTTTTCAGGGAGAACATCCTGGTGTCAATTTGTCCCACAGAAGTTTGTCTATTGTGACATACTGCAGTACACTGATAGACAGTTCAACTTGCTGAGTCAGAGGTACAGTTCTTTCATTGCTGCTGGAAGGAATTTCATGAGTCACTGGCCTGCCTGAATTAGCGGGCTCCGTGGGGATCACATCGTCTGATGATGGCATTACATTAACCATCCAAACCCAACGCTTGCATTAAAAGCTGGTACTAGACTATTCCTTTCAAGGTAATTTCTATAATATTTTCATGCCTGTATATTACTATAACTTAAACAGTATCACATCGCTAAATGAACAAAGGTGATGGACAATCTACTGTTATACAGTATCACATCGCTATTAAATATTCAAATGAATAAAGGTGATGGACAATCTGTGTATTGAGTACTCCACGGATTTTAGAACTGGCAAGATGCATTGAAATCCGTGAATGCAAGCACTGAAGTAGAAAAACGTTGCTTTTTTTTTGAAGAAAGATGCCTCAACATTTTTACCATTGACCCGAGTCAGTGTGTGAAAGGGGGGAAGTTCAAGGATATTTTGAAGTGAAATGTTTTCATGGCATAGACAGAATTTATCATCTGAATCAATGAATGTGAATGGCCTGAAAATAAAATTGATGTAAAACACAGTGACATGTTCATGATTGATAGCAATTAAGAAAGTGCCAAACGCAATTCAGAATTAGGATTTGTGTGTAGTTATGTTTATCATTTCACTCGCTTTGAAGTTCAAAGACACACACACACAAAGGCACTGGATAAAACACAATAACATGTTCATGATTGATAGCAATTAAGAAGTGCCAAACACAATTCAGAATTCTGGATTTGTGTGTAGTTATGTTTATCATTTCACTAGCTTTGAAGTTCAAAGACACACACACACACACAAAAGCACCAGAATGAAAAAGTCATGAGAAGTGTTCTGCAAATATGACTGAAGATTGCAGACCATATACCATCAGTTGATGATCTATACAATATGACACACGAGAACACTCCCAGATGATCTTTATAGGATGACACAACAGAACAAAATAGGGCATAAGCATGAACACGTAGCCTGATGACCGATTCTGCCAAGTGAGTTTGAAATGAAAACAATGTCCAGCAGAATCTGTTTTTTCATTAACAGTGTTCGTTTAATCATCTTCTTGGTCACAAGAGGCTTTCTGTGGAACCAGCTTTATTCTCACTGGAGCTTTCAGCGAAGAACAATGTGGTACCAGAACTTTAAAAAGAAAATGTATATAGGGGCAGTTGGTGTCCCACAAAGATCCTTTACAAGGGTCAAAGCACTTGCACTCTGGCTCCAGGCTGACACTTCTACTGAAAAGGAAACCCGAGACACATTTCACAGACATGAGAACTTGCAAGGTGGCTAGATTGTCCATGAGACAAGGAATGTACACGGCGAGGGGTGTAAAGAAACGGTATAACTCTATAAGACAAATTCAGATGAACAATGTGACTACTTCCTCAAGCTCTTCTTGTCATTGAAGGGTCAATGTTTTGATTGATTTATGCACCATTCAGAGAATGTTATTACTTTTCATGCACCAATCACAGAAATTTAGAACTGTAGGTAATTTTTTCCAGGTATGAAATGCTGACACTGAACAAGTGAGAATTCCTGCCTCCTGGACTCTATGAAACCCCATCTCTGATACATGAAATGCAGGCATGAAAAAGCTAGTTTCCAGACAGTCACAAATAAAAGACTGCTAGCAAAAAATTCTGAGCCAATAACTCACTTTTATTTGTCATTTCTAAGCTCATAACTCACTTTTATTTGTCCACCCATTTCTGAAACTTCACATTTAGGACTGGAAGGGGGGTGGGGGTGGGGGGTTACAAAGATTAGATAAACTGATAGCATATAGAATGGGCCATTTTTACAAACACTGAGCAATGATCAGTGAAACGGCTTAATCTGATGCTCACACACTAAGAATGAACTCGACACAGGAACTGCCGAGTATTGTCAACACCTTTCTACTTTTAACTGCCAGTGCAATTGAATTATCCACTAGCAGCCGCACAAAATTGTTCCAAACTGATTCAGAGTTGTCAACAATGCCCAGCTTACCATTTTCAGAATGCTTGCAATAACCTAGGCACAAGTTCTCTGAAGTAAGACACACTCCCCTTTTCTTCCCATTCCTCTCTGTTTGTCAAGAGCTCTCTCTCTTTCCCAATGCAGCTGGTGAAATACAACTTATTGTATTCCTATGTCCATGAGCACAAGTGCGTTACACCATATTCATTCAATGTACATTGCTTTCTTAATGTTGTTTTTGAGTTTACTCTTTCAATTTTAATATGGACAGAGATGGGGTAATCTTCAGACATTCTGACTCTGGCTTCGATTCCTATTCCAAGAGAAGCCTTTCTAGTCACTGACTAATCAACAACAGCACACACACAAATCCTCCAAGACATCATCTCCTGAACCATTCAATAGGGAACACTGTATGCTGCTTCTTATCTGAGTGGACAATTATGATTCTCAAATGACGGTCTCAGAAATTACATGGTCAACTTTGAAGAACCCACCCCTGCCTCCACCAGTAAACACACACATACCTTTGACAAAAACAAAATAAAACGAAAGACCCAAACACACACACAAAAGCAAACAAAGAAAAAAAAAGGAGAGAGAGAGAGGGTGGGGGGGTAGAGAGAGATGAACAAAATTTGTTTTATGAGGAAATGAATTAGCACAATATGCTTGTTCACATTTTGCCCTCAAAAATGAGAAAGAACCCCCTCCTCCCTTCTTCTGTTAATCTCCTCATAAGCATATGCTTGGAAGCACAATCTTAATTAAACGTACACATACAATGTAAATATACACATATACATTCATACACAAGCATTTAAAGAGATCTTATAACAAAGAGAACATGACATGTTTTTTCCTAAAAAAATATAACTAAATTCAATATTACTCCAAAAGGGAATCCAGTTTCATTTCTGTTCCAAGAGGGCAAGTTCTACATTAGACATGCAAAAAATAAGCATGAATGTAAATCAGTATCATTCCAAAAGGGAACACAATACACCCCCACACAGACAAAAACAGAGTCACTGCATGAATAGTATCTGATTAGTCATGATAAAGATTAAATGATGCTGTTCGCAAATTTTGTCTGAAGACGTGCATTATACTTTTCTTCGAAAACAGCAAGGCTAGTATGCATATTGAATGAAGCTAAAATTGTATTTCACAAACAACCACTGGAGTACAACAAACTAGACTAAAAACAATCAGTGATCGGAAGAGGTATCTTAATCTCGAAAACATTGTGCATTAATTTCAGTTAAAATTTTTTTGTTTTCAAAGACATTTTAATGCAAAGACAAGGGGGCATGATGAGACATTATTTTACCCATAAATATTGCTTTATCATAAACAAGCTTCCATTTGTAAAGATCAAATTTATATGCTTTCATAGTCAGAAAAAGGAAGGGAAAAACAACTTCAGAAAGATTAAATTTCATAACTCGTCTTTACAAACTGAGTAGAGGTTTTGAATTATCACTGGCGGAATCCCAGTTTTGTGGAGGTGTGAAATTCAAGATAGGCATCAAAGGAAAACTTATGACTATGTAGATCTAAAAAGTGTTTTTAATTTTGAGAGCTTGCAAATTTTTCCAGACAAATGTTTACATACCATCACAACCTGATTTGACAATGACAGATTATTACCAACAACGATACCTAGAATCCTTTGATATCATCTTTCTCAACAGTTTTTTCTTTTATATAAATGGAGAAAGAGAGAGACTGTGAGGCGCAGAGAGAGAGAGAGGGAGAGAGAAGAATATGAAAGAAAGAAAGAAAGGTGAAGGACAAGATCATATCAAGCCATGTTGTTGTTTATCTGCTCAGTCACCTACAGAGATCATAAAGGCCGGCAGCAACATGCAAAAATAATCTGAAGTGACTCGGTGTCAACAATGTTTCCTATCTCTTTAAGAACTGTACCCAAACTTAGTGTAAGGAATGTGTCCAGCAAAACTGGAAGTTGAGAGAAAAAGAAAAAGAATGGAAAGAGGATGCCTTCACAGTTATCAGTATTGTAGTAGGAATCATGGTGAACATGTAATGTCTTTGACAAGTCAAGTCAAGAACATTGTATTATCTCCAAAGAGAAATTAAGAGTGGTCGTAAAAACATGTCTATGGGTCTATATTTAGCAAATCACACTCACCCATCCACCCACTCACACACACAGAATAATATGCACACTCACACATATATACAAGCAAGCTTTCTGAACCGGATCTCAATGAAAGTTCAGTTTTTGATTCAGGAGTTTGATGGAACTGGAACAAAACTGTTTTTAGTTCTATTTGTTTTGAAATTTGAAATCTTTATCCAGATGGTAGAACATTGTAGTTTTTTGAAAGAACATGAGAACTGTTGGCAGCAATGTTCACAGCTTTTTGCGTGACACGACATTCATACGATTTACAAAACATATCTAAGATGTCCTATTTTAACAGCAAGAGACCGAAGTTTCTGCCAACAGTATATTCTAGATTGGAATAATGCCAAAAGGTGGGCACAGAGACGGTGACAGTTTTTGAACGATAATAAATTCTGATCAAGCCATCTGGTCTGTTATCGTGTGCCATTGTGTACCGGTGGAAATGGGAGGACACGTATGAACATCGCATGCATCCTATGTGAGAAACTGGAGGAATAAATGAAAATGAGTGACTGATATTTGAATGGTACAGGAAACGACTGAATGAGCACTAGTAGGCTGCTCTTCGGCCGGCTCTACCTGGGTAGGCAGCCTGTTGAGTGAGTGAGGTAGTGTGTTTATTATAAAGCGCTTAGAGCTTGATCTGTGACCGAGGATAGGCGCTATATAAATACCCAATATAATAATTAAAAAAATATGCCCAAATACATTAAAGAATACCTAAATGCATGACAGAAGTCCAGGCCATAGCTTTCACTGAATATGAATGTATTTGAATATTAAGTTATAGACCAGCCGAATTCACTCCCTTGAAAGAGGATACCTGCATGACAGAATATCTTGCAAATGTTTAAGTTTGATATAAGAAGATTGTTTGCTAATTCCTCAATGATTCTGTTAACTTTGCTTTCTTATTTTCTGAATAATCGGTCTCAAACATTGAGTATGTCGCTTGTATGATGTGTCATAAACAGCAAAGTTTTCCTTGGCCTATACAGTGATAACAACGTAAATAGACAAAGATGTCTTTATTCTTATCATTAGAGTGAAAGACTTGCCTCTTCGGCAGTTTTTTTCCTCCAATTATGCTTTGTCATAATCATTTTTTCACGTTATGTATGACACTACTCACTGGCAACCAAAGATATAAGACACTTTGATGACTTTATCTAATGAGAAATAACTTACATTCAGTTAAGATGACTTTGTCTAATGAAAAATAACTTACATTCAGTTAAGTCTATGTTTTATTATATTATTGCTAGAATTCGGTATTTATTCTTTTTTAACTAACAATTTTCTGAGTTATAAAACTGAGTAGAAGATTGTAATTCTTATGTTTGACACTATTTGCGCAAGTTATTTGTTTTGCGATTGTTATATGCATTTTAAATTCGTTTAACTAGTCCTCAAATGTATTCTGTGCACACTGTTATCAACTCGGTGACATTTGCAAGAAAAATTGTGGTTTTATGAGAAAGTATGACACATTAAACTTCAGGGAGATGTCATATGTAAGATATTACAGCATACCTATTTTACATGCCAATTTTAATGATACAAAAGCAACTCAGAATGGACAGAAACTAATTGGAGAAAACCCCGAGTCATTTACATACTAAATCTCATAAGGCTGCAATAAAATAACAAGTGAGTGGAAGCTTGTGATGTAATCTCCTAAGTATGACATTCTGTTCACTTCAGTATTTAAAGCATCATTCTTCAAAACTAGTCTAATTGATTCTTTTCCATAATCTTCATTGACATGGGATAATATCAGAAAGGATTACACCATTTAATAAAAGAGCAACTTCAGTTTTCCTACCCGTTGTCACATTTTTGTACCCACCTTTTGGCACAAAGCCTTTTAGCAACACACCCTCCCTTCCCTCTGCCCCCTCCTCAGATTCTTAAAACCTTATCTATGAGGATGTAACCATCATAATTACGACTGTTGACAAGGTGAACAGACCAAAGCATGGGACCTCCTTTCAGTTCTTGACCATGGCTGGTTGTCCAGACCACTGCTTCTTTATCTCCCTTACATTCAGTGCAGGGACCACCCATCCCACATCATCCACAGGCTGTGGATACAATGATCCATGGCCTAAATGTTCAGGAAAAAAAAAGCCAGCTAAAAGGACTCTTCGAAAACGAAAGTACATGGTCAGAGCTGACATGGCAACATGTACATGCTTTTAGTTGATGCATTCATTATAATTAGGAGATTGTCAATTAAAAGGAGCTTGCAAAATCATGGGACTAGAACTATCCTGCATGATCAGCACCAATGTTCAAAACACCCGAGTGTGTGCAGCAGGTGTCATATCTGTGGAAGTAACCACTGCATTAATATTGGACGATGGAAAATGCATTAACCATAAAACCTATGTGATTCCCACAGGACACAGCCACAGCACACATCAGTCATCTAGAGCTCTCTCTGTACATAATCTGGCCAACATCGGACTTTAGGCAATAACACTATGGCAGACAATGAGACAACAGCACAACTTCCATCAGTTCACTTAAGAATAGAAGTGTTTCTTATAACTTGATAAAGGATCACAACAGCATGAGCTCCAACAGTTCACTTAAGGAATAAAATTCTTCCTGATAACATGACCATGGATCTTTTTGAAGAGAAAAGGGAATGAGAAAAGTACTGAGAAATGACACGAAAATTACTTACTCCAATATACGATGCACAAACACTTGTCCACGGCACTGGAAATCAGTTACACAATGTTAACAAACTAAATAAAATTGGATTTGATTCTTCTGTAGAGAGTGCAAATGTTTCAGAAAACCTAATGAAGTCAATATTGAACAGCTGTGCTGTAGTAAAAAAAAAAAAAAAAAACAAAAAAAAAAACATCACACACACACTGATCCACAGTTACAAAGACTTTACTTCAACTCCAAAATCTGTGCTTCAGATGTGGGGCACTCTTTCTACCAATGTAGGTCTCAAAGGAACAGCTGACTATGGCCTCCATTTATGAAACTTTTTCTGCTATGGCTGTTTTAAAAATTAGGAAACAAATACACAGCCACTGACACTACGATTGAAAAATATTATACTGAACTGAAACCACAAATAACTGACCAGCCTTGTGTATTTTTAAAATCAAAAGTCAAAGCAGATTAAAAACATCTCGTCGGACCAATAACTGATGGTATGAAATCAACGACAAACCAAGGACTGGAAACTGACACTCTTTCATCCATTCATCTTTTCATTTGTAAAGATTGCAGACAGAACAGAATGATTCAGCACATCATGAATTCAAAGCAAATACAGTTGTATGAAGCTTGAAACAAAAGGCGCATTTCATAAAGCCTCTACAGAGAGTGAACCTACTAATAATCGTAATACTTTAATTATAGTGAAAAAAAGAGCATTCATACAAAGATGGATGAGAACGACAAGGCGCATTTCATAAAGTTAAAGCCTCTACAGAGAGTGAACCTACTAATAATCGTAATACTTTAATTATAGTGAAAAAAAGAGCATTCATACAAAGATGGATGAGAACGACAAGGCCCTCATCTCAGTCGCTTCTATCAGACACTTCATTACAGAACACCCACAGCCTGTCTTTAACATGTGTAGTTCCCAGGACAGAAGCACATGATGCCATCAATGTCATTCCCACTGCGGAGAGAAAACCGATGGACTTGTGTAGTTGAGATGTACCAGCTCTATGTAAGATGACAGTTCCAAGGACTGTAGCACATCGATGCGATCAATGTCATTCCCATAGCAGAAATGTGAGGGACCTAAGATGTATCAAGTCTATGTCAAATGATAGTTTCCCAGACTGGTTCACTGGCTTTTGGTCATCACTTTCCACATCAAGTCTGCCTTCAGTTTGAGCACATCCACAAAAACAACGCTGACTGGAGGTGTTGAGCTACAGTCAACCAATTCTTTCACAAAATATTGCTGACACACACATGTTGACACACAACACTAAGCACAAACACGCACGCACACACATGTTAAAAAGCCTCAGCTTAAGCCTAAATGTCACCACTGAAGTCCCAGTGCCACTGACATTTGAAGTATAGTGGCAGAGAGAGAGTGAGAAAAGTCAGCATGACTGTCACCAGGATCTGTGTTCACAGCGTCTTTCCCTAGTCATGGGATGAGCACACAGATTGTTGGCTTGGAGTTGGGATTCCAGATCCTGCTCTTGGATATACCACATTCAGTGGCTCTTCCATACAGCGGACATCACTGACAACATCTGAGTCCTCACCACACTCTTCCTCTCCTCCCATGTAGAACGGAATACTTTGGTGAACAGCCAAGATGACAACTTGGTACTATTCTAGATTGAAGGTCGACAAGAAGGCAGCACAGACACCAAGCCCTCTGGTCGACTTCTTCCTAACGCAAGCTCCCCTTGTGCTTTTTTCTTTTCACTTAAAAGACGCTGGTCTAGGAAGCCTTGCAATCGTTCACATTGTCCTTCCCTCTCAACCCTGCTCCCTGTGTCCTGACAGCGCTGGTTGCTGGCAACTTGGAGTTGGGTAGGTCAGGAGAGAAATGAGGTTTGGACGGAGCTGGAATTTTCTTCAGACCTTTGACTGTTGGCAGGGACGACTTCTTAGGGGAGTTGGTGATGGTGCCCAGAGCTGCCGTGCTGCGACAAGGTATGGCGGAGGAGGGGGGGACACTGCTGGTGGCGGTGGCAGTGGAGGGAGGCCGAGGAATACCGCTGGCTTTGCTCTGCACACAGTCATGCTCTCAGGTTAAGCCTGGCTGCACTGCTTCACCACCATTCCAAATCAATTCCTCACTCTCAACCAGTCCTCACAAGAGGTCATGTAGTCACTGATTTTACTCCATACTCAGTCTTTGCCACAGTGGAGCAACATTCCTAACACACCATATAGCTTTCTAAAACTTGAACATTGTGTGTGCATATTAGACTCTCTCTGCCACGTGTGTGTTTGAGTGAGCCAAAAGTTGTTCCAGTGTGAATCGGTTAACATAACTAAAGATATACTTAAAAAACTGTCATTTGAAAAAAAAAGAAGAAAGAATGAGAGCAGTATGACTTTATCCGTATTAGTTTATTCTTGCCCAGAAAAGACAACAAATAAACAAAAGAAAAGAAAAGAAAAAGATGACCACTACCTGCTGCCTCCTGCTGGACAGAGCAGACCTGCTTGCTGGGGCTGGATGCCGGATGGTCGCCGAGTTATCCGTGTAGCTGGCTTGGTGACAGCAGGGATGTCTTGTACCAGGTCTGTGAAAAGGAATATCATAAAGCACATGACTGTAGACAATGACAATGGGCATCCAGCACCTATTCTCTGTTCTTCACTACAATGTCAAACTGAATCATAAAGCACACGACTGTAGAGAACAACAATAGGCACTAGCACCTATTCTGTGTCTTCATTTTAAACTTAAACCAAATCATAAAACACATGACTTTAGAGAACAATGATGGGCACTAGCTTATTTTGTACCTTCATTTAAAGCAATTCATGAAGCACATAACTGTAGAGAACGACAATGGGCACCAAGCACCTACTCTGTGTCTTCACTTGATGCAGTTCATGAAGCACGTGACTGTAGAGAATGACAATGGGCACCAAGCACCTAATCTCTGTTCTTCACTTTGACATCAAACCAAATAATGAAGCACATGACTGTAGAGAATGACAATGGGCACCAAGCACCTATTCTCTGTTCTTCACTTTGACTTCAAACCAAATAATGAAGCACATGACGGTAGAGAATGACAATGGGCACCAAGCACCTATTCTTTGTTCTTCACTTTGACTTCAAACCAAATCATGAAGCACGTGACTGTAGAGAATGACAATGGGCATTAGCACCTATTCTCTGTTCTTCACTTTGACTTCAAACCAAATAATGAAGCACATGACTGTACAGAATGACAATGGGCACCAAGCACCTACTCTCCGTTCTTCACTTTGACTTCAAACCAAACCATGAAGCACATGACTGTAGAGAATGACAATGGGCACCAAGCACCTATTCTGTCTTCTCTTTGACATCAAACCAAATCATAAAGCACATGACTGTAGAGAATGACAATGCACACCAAGCACCTATTCTGTCTTCTCTTTGACATCAAACCAAATTAAGGGGTTAAAGCTCAGCCAATAAACAAAGGATCTCTCAGGGCAAAAAAACGTGAAAAGAAAATGTCGTATCATGATAAACACACACAAACTGTTCTTCGCTGATATAGCCAAGTCAGAAATCAAAACTACAAAATCCAGAAATAGAAATAAGGTATTAGGAAAAATGAAAAAAAATGCCTGATGTTACAAATGATTCTTATTTGTTTATAAATCAACAACTTGCTGATTTACTTTCTTTTTTAAGAAATAAGATTGTGTGTTGATTTTTCTTTCTGTCCTTTCTTTTTTTTAACATATTAAATCTAATTTTCCATACTGACACCTCAATAGGCTGTATTTATAACAAACTGTAAGTTTCTCATAATTATTCCATCCAGACAAATTATGCCAATCCCTTTCATCTTTTCAAAGAACAGTATTGGAAATTTGTCAGTACAACTTCCTGTTTTTCACTGCAGTTCTTTAATAAATAAAAGATAATGACACACATCATCAGGGCACCATGACATCTTTCAAACCCTAGATCACAGGCAGCGTAACCAGCTTATAGTCATCAACTTTCAAGAGCTGCACGCACAGGCATAGTTTAGAACAAAAAGGCAAAACTTCTGTCCACATTTCTCATGGAGTTGATGGAAGTTTTGGATTGAGTATTGGATAATTGTCCTTGGCCTTAGTCAACCATTTCACTGAATACGAGGAGTGATGAAAGAAAAACAATGGCCGAATTGTAGACATTGTGTGCCTGTTTCAAGGTCACAGATCTCAACAACAAATTGGTAATTGTCTCATTTTCTAATGTGTACCTAAAGCTTTGGTGATTCAATGGTATTCACACCTGCATACCCTCAAACTGATATTGGTGTAAATGAGCATATTTTCTGTAAAATGGGCATACGGTACATTTTTCAATTTTTTTTTATAAAGGTGGAAAACGGGGGAGGTGGGAGGGTGGGGGGAGGATTTTGTTTCATCTGTAGTGTCACGCGGCAGTGGGTAGACAATAGAAGGATACCTGATCTTTCAGTACCAACTGTTATGGATGTTCCTCCTGTTAAGGTTTACTTTCAAATCTGATTCATCAGCAAATTCAGACTCTTGCAGTTTCTTTTCTTTTTTTTTGGGGGGTGGGGGTGGGGGTGTGTGTGTGTGTGTGTGTGTGTGTGTATTTCAGAGCCTGCAGTCCCTGCTACTGTTCTGGCATATCTGCATGTTGTCAACGACAGGCGGCTCCAGACACAATTTGATGCATGAGTTAACGAGTTGTCGCTCTTTTGTTATGTTGCTCAAACACAATAGTTACACAATTCAAGTGAAATTACCACTCAAGAACTTTGTCTTAAGATTAAAAAAAACATTAATGGTTGTTTTTGTTTCCCCAGTTTGTCTTATTCATTACATTTTCGTCAAATGTGTACAAAATACGGCTGAACAGTATGGATTGATAGGTCTGGGTATAGGTAAATAGAGCCACTTACTGGTGATATTTGCTTTGATTTAGCAGATATTTGGTGGAGTTTCTATGCCTTAAAATAAACTGAGTGACCACTGATTTATACAAAACTGAATCAAGCACAAAACGTAGGTAAAAAATTTTCAGGTTGACATTTCTGATGATATGACTTGACAGTTACATGGCTGCCACTATCCTCAAGTCCTTAAGCCTGAAAATTGGATCCAGAAATTCCGCAGGCCTGAAACCTCGATTTTCTGAAATCCTCTTATCACCGATGATCCGCGTGTGATAAGGGAGGTCACTCCGAAGAGGGCTTATTGTGCGGAAGGGAGAATTCTTGGCAGACGACGTCGTGATTTCAGGCCCGAAAAAGCCGGAGGCCGGAAATTAAATAGCGTAAAATTTTGCTGTGACGGAAAAGTGATTTTCAAAAATTTCATAGGCCGGAGAAGCACTTGTAAACATTTTCAGAGGCCGGATTTCCGGCCTGGGCCGGAAATGTGGCAGCCCTGCAGTTATGGAGAGAGAGACACACACAGAAAGAGAGAAACAGACAGACAGAGGTTAGCATAGAACAGATGCGGATAATGATCTCATAGTTCATGCGATTTGGACATTGCTTAAAAGTACCTTCCCTTCAATGATAAAGAAACAAGACAAGGAGCAGTACCTGGTTCAGACATTTTGGCCTGTTTGTGGGCTGACACTCCTTCATCGGCCAAGTACTGGTTTGACTTGCGTTTGCTCTGTGACTGGCGACTGCGTGTCATTACCCCCGGGAGGAGTGCTGAACTGTATTGTCTGCTAATTTCTGGCTATCAGGTTTTGCTGTGCGTTCCCCTGATGGCAGTTTGACCTTCTTGGACTGAGAGGAAACCGGGGATTTGGTGACACCTCGGTCACCGGTGTCCATTCCTGTGGTCAGTCCAATCCCAGAACAGCCCTGTCTGGCCAGACGAGGAGAGGAGCGGGCACCACAGGTGGGCGTCTTGGGTGGACCAGGGGTTCCTGCTGCTTCTCTTGCTGCCTTGTCCTTCTCTTTCTGCTTCTTCATCTCCCTCACATACTCTGGTAATATAACACAGATTCCCACAGGAAGTGCAATGATACAATGTACCAAATCGTAGTAAACATACATTTTGTCCATGTATAATTACAAAATACAACGCATACTGAAAGTAATGAGAACACAGTATAATACTCAGCACACCTGAATTTGTTTTTCTCAAGTTCATGTGTGCTTGGAAATACATGATCAGCAGATTAGGTGCTGTGGGAGGAAATGTGTTCAAAGTAGGAAGTTTAACCACCAGGCTGTGCTTTCTGCTTTCAAACAAAGACTGTATGAACAGTTAACTGAAAACAGCAACAAGCAGAGGGAGGGATCAGGCCTATTTATCCTAAAACTGCTATTAGTGAATTTTTCAACAAAAATATGTACATTTTCTGTAAGTAACGAATGTGTACAAAATTCCAAATTTGTTTAAAAGTGGTGTGTGTGTGTGTGTGTGTGTGTGTGTGTGCGCGCGTGTGTGTTGCATGTTGGTGTTGTGTGTGGGTGGGTGTGTTCAATGTTTCATGTTCCAATTTTTTTTTTTTGGAGGGGGCGGGGGTGGGTGGGGTTGTTTTCATCTACCATTACTAGTGGGGCTAATATGTAGTCGAATTGTGCACTTCATGTAACAAACACCAAAATTGGCAGAGACAGGCAGTTTTATGTACTTATCAAATTCTGATACAGGGCCAACACAAAAATTTAGTTTTATGTTTTTTTTTAATACAATTTCAAAATGGCCGCCACATGAAATTGTGCAAAATTACTGACATATGTTCAGTTGATGCTACAGGCACCAAAACTGGCAGAGATGCACAGTTTTATGTACTTATCAAAGTCTGATACAGGGCCACCTAAAAAAATGAGTTTTAAAGGTTATTTTTATACAATTTCAAAATGGCCGCCACATAAATCTGTACCAAACTGTTGATTTGTGTTCACGTGATCCAACAACCCTCAAAACTGGCAGAGATACATAGTTTTGTGAACTTTTATAGTTTTAAATTCTTATACAAACCCATCTAATATATTAGCCTGTATTGTTGTTTTGTAGTAGTTGTTTTAGTATTATTTCATTATGGTGACGTGAGAAGCTGATAAGAAGGAATCTGCGATGCCAACTGAAGTCACGCCAGCCTGTACAAGTACATCTGTCCAGCCACTGTCACGAAGGAGACTTCCAAGGGCCTTCAAAAAAGCCATCTCGCTGTGGAGTCCTCCCAACATGATGGTCATTCTGTTTTCTCCATACAAATCAGGATGCCTCCACTGAATTTGTTTGGCAAGTGCAAAGAGAGGCTGGTCGCAGGCAATGACAGGATTCTGTGCAGGATTCAAAAACTTGATAGCCTTTGTAATGATCTCCATAGCATGCTTCATCATAGCTGGTGACTTTGATGACTCATGGAACAGTGGCAGAAGGCTGCTGATCCCAGGTGTCCGATCCCTTTCTGTCTTCTCTTCACTTGCATGATATGCACCCCAAGAAACATACTTTGGTGCTGGCACTTCTACTCCACTGACCACTGTTTCAACAACCTGCAACCACTGATTTTCAGTCTCGACGGCTTTCACATAGTGGCCTGTGTCTTCTGTGGCATGCACATTTTGATCAGGAGGCTCGACAGGGAGTTTTAAGGTGAAAGGAGGAACACTGCGGTAGAATTCTGGCAGGTCAGGGACCGACAGCTTCTTGCTTGGCTGAGACTCTACATTTGCACATGTTCTTTCATCTCCAGCAGTAGTATCAGTGGGATGCTGAAAAAGGGAAATGGCAGTCCCATGGAATGCATCTGTCGCTGTGGTAGATGATGGGTTGTGGTCTAAATTGTCAACAGCTGCAGTTGTGAACAACCCAGACCTCAGTTTCATAGGGCACACAACACCATCTCTCTGAAACTGACTGCATGCCTTGCTAGCCAGCTCAGTGGATATTTCCAGGACCCTGGAATATGACACACTTAAGCCGAGTGTGAACATGCTGTCGACCAGTTCCTTTTTGCGAGTTTGAGCATGCATAGTCAGGCCAACATAGACAGGGAGGGGTGTTTCTCTCTCTTTCAAGTGTTTGATCGTGGCTGTGTTTGGTCGTGCTTTCTTCACTGCATTGAAACTGGCAAGCTGTGCAAGGTCAGTGATGCCTGGTGTCTTTCCTCTACCACAGTTATTACCCAAATTCGGCCCATTCAAAACCATCTCCATAAGTGCAAGGAGGGTCTCAGGTACACTGCTGATCTGAGAATCTTCACTGAAGGAGCCAGTGAATTCTGACTTCAGGAGGAACATGTCACGCCGAACAATTTTTGCAGCTTTTGCCAGATGAACACCCTCATCATCCCAACTCTCCCTGTACTTGTAGGCTTCCTTCAATGTCGCATTCAGATCAGAAGTAAATGCCAGCCTTATGTCACGGCCATCAGCATACGCCTGCAGATCAGGGAAGTGTGCCAAAAGTCTCATCTTTAACCTACTGCTGTGTACTCGGCCAGGTAGGCCATAGTCTTGAAGGCGTTGCTGGTACTTTTTGGCCAGATCTGCCAGCTTGAACACTGTCAGCACGTCCTCTGGTGCCTGGTCCCTCTCTTCTTGGATGTGCTCCACCAGTTCTGCAAAAACAAGGCCATTCAACATCTGCTCCCTCTCTTGTTCATTGTTTTCAATGTTTGGCTGAACTCTCCTGTATAAGCGAATAAGGCAGCTGGTATGGTACTTAAGCTCTTGTGCTATGATGTCACCTGCACTAAGCTTGGCAAGAAGCTTTTCGTCTGGTAGTAGTATGGCACATTTCCGCACCTTTTCATCCAATTGGAAGGTTGAAGCATTCCTGAGAGTCAGATCTTTGCTGTTTCCTTCTTCGCCACATAGGAAGCAAACTTTTTTTTCAGTCTTTTCTAACTCTCCCCTCAGTGACTTTCGCTGGCCTTGTCCCTCCACATCACTTTCACTGAAAACCTCTGCATGCTTCCTTTTCAGTTTGGTCGAATTATATTTAATGCGACAAGAAGCATGAAACTTTGCCTCTCTCAGTTTGAAGGTCTCTTCCATGGCTTTTCCTTCACATAACCTGTCCAAGAGTTGCTTGGGAACAGCCCCAAGTTCATGAAACTGTCTCAGGTTGCATGCCAAAGTCACATATGTAGATGCTCCACCTTTCTGTTTTGCTCCAGCTGGACACTGAAGCTTTTCTTTGGTCTTGTGCTGACAGAGAGCGCAGAGATCCCAGTCTGTCAAGCAGTCTGAAGAAATGGGCTGTTCCGGCACATCCATATCCACATCCATTATGTTAGGAGGGTCAGGAGAGGGTGGCTGTTCAGGTTTATCCACCTCCATCATGCCTGCCAGAACGCATGTTGACCCTGAGCACAGAAAAGAAAAGAAAATGTAAATTTGATCCAACTCCTTATTTTATACAGCTTGTGCTAAAATTAATCTCTCCCCCACAAGCATTCACACATGCACATGACTTTACATAAATCCCAACCGAATTGAAAAAAAACCCAAAGAAACAAACAAAAAACAAACACCACACACACATATATATTATGCGCACGTGTGTGTGTGTGTGTGTGTGTGTACGTTATTGTGGGTGTATGTGTATGTGTGTGTGTGTGTGTGTGTGTGTACGTTATTGTTTGTGTGTGTGTGTGTGTGTGTGTGAGTGTATGTGAGTGTGTGTATGTGTGCATGTGTGTGTATGTGTGTGTGTGTGAATTGTGTGAGCTATATGTACGTATGTATTAGTAGGTAAGGGTGTATGTATATATGCTTTTTTTATATTTCTAATTGTGTATTCATTTATATTTTTGGTATTGTTGCTGTCCCACTTATTTTATTTACCCAGTTTTGTTTCTATTTAACAGTCTGTCTCCTCCCTCTTCTCCCTTCTCTCTATGTTTCGTTCAGTCTGCACGCATTATCTGCCCATCGCTCATGTATTCATCTCCCTGTCTGCCAGCCAGTTTATGTCTCTGTCTGTAGGTTTTACTTGTGTAA
Organism: Conus ventricosus; assembly: GCA_018398815.1. Lineage (NCBI taxonomy): Eukaryota > Metazoa > Mollusca > Gastropoda > Neogastropoda > Conidae > Conus > Conus ventricosus. The sequence continues at coordinate 20,665,681 of CM031605.1, forward strand.
TCGGTATGACCCATAACTATTTTTACGTCATATGACAATTTTTTTTAAAAACGTGTGATTCATTGCTTACCATCAACAACCCTGAAGAAGAGAGTCCTTCTCTCGAAAGCTTGGTATTAAAAAAGAACAACTAAGGATTTGTTTGATTTTTACTTCTTGTTGTGCGTTTTATTATATATATATATATATATATATATATATATATATAGACACACACAAGCATTACTGTCATGAAATACACTTTTTCACACAACACACACACACACTCGCGCGAGTATGCATGCATGCTCACCCAGTAAAATAACTATTCTAACTTGATATGTACATCAATGAATGTAGACCAATATGCACACACAAGTGCAAAAAATATAAACGCACGAATAGAACTGTCGTGAAAATACATACACGTGTGCGCGCGCGCACACACACACACACACACACATACACACACATGTAGAGCAAGACTAGTTGAGCTGTTCGACTCTTACTTGTTCGAAAGTCATTTTTTTCCAATTTGAAATGTTTAATGTTTTATTCACTAGACTGGTGTGTGTATGGCAGCATAGCGATGATATAATTTTTTACAAACTACCATCAGAAGAACTATAAATACAGAAGAAGAAAAAAAACTGAAAACAATCTGCCAAGTTGATGATTCTTTATGAGATGGACAGCCGTGAGAGCCATTTCCCACCCACATTCATCGTTTGGGTGAGAAATGCTGGACACAGTAAATAAAAAAAATGAAATGAAAAAATGATGATTACAAATGCTATCATCAACACAATCAAAATTAACAAAAATTGCTTCACGGAAATACAAAACGTTCAAGGAAATACAAAACTTTAGCCATCCACATATTAGTCCTGCTACCATCATAGGGAGTCTGAAAAGAAGCATGCGTTTGGTTTTAACAAACACGATCTTCAGTAATGCCAGTAGGCCCACGCAGTTTCCTTTCGTCAGTACACACGGTAATTACGAGGTACACGGTAATCTAGGACAACAAATGGATTATGTGCATAACTATATTGCAAATATATCACATAAATACAAATGAACATACCTTGCACTATGGCGTTGATCGTAAAAATGAAGATCAAGGAAACTTTCAAGGAAACTTGTTGACATGCTGGACGAAGGCAGCCATGTTGTCATTTTGTTACGGCGGAGTGATCCTTTCATGAAATCGAGTATCAAAAATACAAATTGGTTGTTATATGAGTTGTTAATATTTTATTAATTCATGTCTAAAGCGATTCAATTCCAAATTAAACTTTATTTATTTTAATTTTGATTTACAAAACCGAACACATTCACTGCTGTCCGATACATGTCGAGCTGGCCCGAGATCTATCGTCTGCTCTTCGAGCTCGTTTTAAGCTTTAATTTCTCCAAATTTACACTTATTTCCAAGTGGCCCTGTATCAGATTTCCTTTAAAACATCAAAGAAAATTAAATCCCAAAATATGAAACTTGTTACATGAAGTGCACAATTCGGCTCTCTCGTGTCACATACGAGCCCCACTATACAGAGCAGACGCTTCTTCCCAACAGTAACCATCTGATCTTGCATTAACTATGATTAAAATAGGTTCTTTCTCACACAAATTACTTTCCACCTGATCAATCAGCATATTTTGGCACAATTTCATGCTCCCTCAGAGGAATTTTTCAATATTTCAGGGCATGTTGTTGAAGAAACAGACAGAGCCTGACGTTGTTTCGCTTGCAGAAGTGAGCAAGAGTTGTCACTTTCTGATCACTATGGTAGCACTCTGCTAATGCAATTATCACACAAGAACTTCATCTCCATTTTTCTGTTTTTGTTTGTTTGTTTGTTTTTGAAGTTTGTCTTATTCATCTTAATTTTGCAAAACATGCACACAGCAGAATCATATGGGTACACAGGTTTGAGGGAGAGGGAAGGAGGGAGGTCAGGAGAGAGAGAGAGAGAGAGAGAGAGAGAGAGAGAGAGAGAGAGAGAGAGAAAAGAGTGCATGTAATGGAAAGAGGTGGAGGAGGTCACTGACTGTATCTGGCCAATGTTTTCTCAGCTGTCAGCTTGTCCCTCTTGCAAGTTTCGACCTCAACCCGCAACGCTATGCACCTTTGCACGTACATCTCCGTCTCCTGCTTGCTACGGGCCAGCTCCGACTGCAGCTCCTGCAACACACAGCCAATGTTCATGTACTACTCTTCCTTGCTCATTACCTTACCTGCATCCTCTCTGCTGTCACTCCATATAACATCAGCCAACCACCCAAGCAGACTAGTAGGCCGAAAACACTCCATACATAACTACACAAACACCAAAATAACACGCTAACAAGGGTGCTTAAAAATCTGTCAAACCTGCTTGAAACAAACAACAAAACCCCATCCAGAATAAATGTCTGAGATCATAAACTGTATCACAAAACCCCAAAGATCATACATCTATGTCAAGTGTGAAGTGCGTGTCATTCCATTTATTTCAACTAGATTGGGAGTAAAAAAATATTTGATGAAATGGTAAGTTATTTGTAGCAACATGGAATTAAAAAGGAAAATGGCAATCAAATGAAACATGTTATATACATGTGCTCTCTGCACAGTATGCTCAAGACCAAACATTTGTCTGTGTTGAATAAAAGCTGATGTACATTCATCTGCTACTGTCCCCACTGCTTAATGTCAAACTGAGGTTAGGGGCCTCCTTTCATAAAGAAGAAGTATGTTGACTGTTGTCACGACCGACCCCTGGAGGTCTGCCCTGACAGGATCGGTCTAGATGCGAGTGAAGGGAGTGACTGAACTCACACGCCCCGCAAGAGACCACACAAGAAAGATTACGATACAACACCCCATTTATTCACACCAACACACACATAGTCACAAATAAGCATTCCAACACACACAACATGCACAATCACAATCAAGCATTTCAACACACACGACATACACACAATTAAGCATTTCAACACACACGACATACCCATAGTCGCAAACAAGCATTTCAACGCACACAACATAACCATAATCATAAATAAGTATTTCCAGCACACATTCCTTTCCGTGCTTCGTGTGGTTCCCCCACACCCCTGCCTCTCCAAAGTCCACTGTGAGCACCGAGTCGCATCAGGTGCCCCAAACCGGGTCGGTCCTTGAACGAAGTGTCTTTCAATGCCGACACCATTGACACACACACACACCCAAATCGCACGACACAGAGCGAACCACACTGGCGACATGGGCCGTAGGAAGTCCGAGGACCGCGGAGAACGCGTCCCGTGGGACGAAGCGTTGTCGCTGAAGGTCCCGGACAGGGGCCAGAATCCTCCAGCAAAGTCCACGTGCTTCTCAACCAGTGCGCGGCCCCAACAGCGCAAGCTTCGGGTGAATCCCCCGGGAGGAGAGGAAACGGAAGGAACTGGAAGGAAAGAAGGAAGGGTACTGGAACCCCGCAGTCAGTAGTGTCTGGCATATGCTGTCAAATCCTAACAGCCCCTCGCGTGATGGGCGAGGGGAGGTTTGCTGAATAAATTAACAGCACCAGCTCAACACAGACCTGAGCATAACACAGTAAACAAACCAACTGAGGAATGTTCGCTAAAGGTCTCCTCACACGAAGCAGGTAAGAGATTACATTCACAGGCTAAACACACGAATAGCAAATTATATCTTCATCCTTCCCTCACTCACATTCAACATTTTCCTTTCTTAGGAACCAAACTAATACAGCAACCATTGCTTTATAACTGCCACCACATTTGCAAATAATTCAATGGCACAATTATCCCCACATTTTATAGCAACATTTCAAAATGACACAATTCTCCAACCACGCATCCAAACGACTAATCATGCGTACGCACGCTCGCAAACATAAAACTCGTTGCCCTTGCACACACAAACAGACGGTGGCCGAAGAATAAGAGACCGGTGATTGTGACAGGGGCGGACGAGCGAGACCAAGCAAGTATCAACCCTAAATCACCAGGTTCTCCCCCATCCCCACCGACTACCGCATCACCAGATGCATTGAAAGGAGAAAGAATTTTGGATATAATTTTGAATGGCCAGGTTAAAGATTGAATTAACCAGAGAAAAGTGGTCTCAAACAATATTTCTTTTATAATTTTTTAAAACAAAAAAGAAATTGCGCAAAAGAGAATTAGCCGGCTAACAACAAAAACAAAACAAAACAAACGAACCACGAAACTGATGCTTACCAGCTACCCGTGGGTGACCCAGAAGTGGCGGGTCAAGCGACTCTCTGCCCTCTGTCCGGTCGAGAGGACCAGCAGAGCAGATGCGGAAAAGAGATGATGTGATGTTCCTCCCCTACAGGCCGACTGTAGGAATGAAAGTACCGACCGTACCTTCGACGAAGTGGTAGAGAACCAGAACCGGAGCAGGCGCTCCCAGAGACATCTTCCGCTCGAGTGAAGAGAAAACCTGCCTAAGCGATGGCGGCTAACATGCCACCCTATGTCACAGTGAGAATACCTCAAGCCTGAGAGGAATGTTGCACGTGCGGCAGGTAAAAAGACAGGTGAGAGGCCGATAGAGACAGCCAGTTAAAGAGAAAGGTACCAGCCACCCGTGAACCTGCAGGATGAATTGCACGGGCAGTGGAATTAGAGAGAGAGAGAGAGAAAGTAAACCTAACCTGAGCTGAACGACATTAAGGTGCAAACACACCACAAGCCACATTAAGGGACGGATACACGACAACAACAACGACAATAGATAAATGAATAATTCCACCACCCTAGATGGGTCAATCGTCATAGGCCTCGTGACAAACTCGTGACAACTGTCAAGAACAAAACAAAACAAACCCCAACCCTCACCACCACATACACATAAAAATCAAAACCCTGAGAACAAAAAAACCCACCAAAGTAGCAAACAAAACTCCAGCCAAACAAATAAAAGAAAAGAAACAAAGCAGATAATCAATACATATGCTGATACCACCAGAACTTGCTGATCACTTTGCAAACCTCCCTTGACAGATGATGAACAGACTACTGGGTGCAGCGGGAGGGGGAAAGGGGGAGCCATAAGGATGCATGTCTGCATGTGTCCTATAGAGACAGGGAACACTGCCTCTTCTACATCCATTTTGCCATAAAATGTGGACTTTTGACTCTTGGTTACAGTTAAGAATATCTGTTCCCAACATTCACTGCTTTTTCTTTCTTTTTTTTTTGTTTGTTTGTTCCTAGTGAGAATATCACTGTTTCAGTCCATGCATTTGCAAATTTTTTTTTCCTGGTAGAGCAAACACTGGAATTCTGTTTTCAGCTGAAATTATAAAGGGGAAAAAAGAAGTGGAAATCTGCTGAAAAGTGCATACCTGGTATCTGTGGTAAGCTTAAGGGAAGCGTTAAGCAGCAGCTTAAGGCCGAGGGTTGAAACTGTGTGTCTTGACTTATGGAAGGAAAAGTTACTGTGCTTGAGTTTCCTACTGACAACATATGTGCACTAAAGCATCCCTCAACTTGTCTAAATAGGGCAAATAAAAGTTACTGTAATTGTTGACAGTGTCCTACTGACAATACGTTTACACTAGAGCATACCCAATCTTGTTTGAACGCGGATTAAAGTTAATGACCTTGTTGACGGTTTCCTAAGAACAGTTATTGCGTGTATGAAAAAATCCCTCATTTTGTCTACCACAAGCACTTACAAAAGTTTCTATACTTCTTGACTGTTTCCAATAGACAATAATGATAACATATGTGTATGCTAAAACATTCCACATCTTGTTTAAATGAGAATCTACAACAGTTACTATACTTGTTGCTCGTTTGTTACTGACAATATGTGCACACTAATGCATCACCGTGTTGTCTAAATGAAGACCTACAAAGATTCCTACACTATTGACTGTTTCCTAGAGACATTATTTGTTCACTTCATGCTTTCTTTTTTTTCCCCATGATAGTAAGACAAGTGTGAAAAACAGTGATGATTTACAAATAAACCACACAACTAGGGTGGAAAAGTCCTTTTAAGTGAAAGAAACACATGGTTTATACATAATGCAGTTAGAGAAAAAACACACAAAAATTCCAGACAAGTGACTGACCTCCAGCTGTCCTTCCTCTCCATGGTTATCCTGTTGTTTGGAAGCAGATTGTGGCATGGTGCCAGACCTCAGTCTGTCCTCAAGGGGACCTTTCTCCCTTTCCAGCCTGTCTCTCTGCTCCTGCTCCCTAGACACTGTTTGCCTCATCTCCTTCAGCTGCTCTTTTTGCTCTGTCAGGTCCTGCTGCAGGGAACTCTCTCTCTTTCCAGGCTCATTTTCTCTTGTTGCAGGGCCTCAAACTGCTCTTGCCGCTGCTTGTCCATGACCTCATAGTTCTGCTGCAGGCTATCTACCTTGTCCTGCAAGGACCGCCGCTCCTCTGCCCAGTGCTGCTCTTGCTGTTGTCTCTCCTGGCGAGCCTCCTCCAGTTGCTGCTGGAGCTCTGTCTTCTGCGCCTGTGGACAAAAAGGCAATGTGTCAGGGTGTCTTGACTTTCTGAATAAAAGCTTATAACCAGACATGACCTTCATGTTTTCCTTTCCAAAGATGATGCTACTGATGATGAGAACCAGCATCAGCATGCATAAATGGCACTGTATTTTAGTTTGTGAGCTTGTTGTTAAAACAATTTATACTTGTGAGTTGTCTTAGATGTATTATATTCTGTTGCTAATTTGTGTTTCTAATCCTCTCTATCCCAATAATAGTGAAACCAAACAGATATTGAATCCTGAAATAGTGAACACTGATTAAACTACACCATACACACACTCACCATAAGTAATTTACACTTGTATTCTCTCTTACAGACAGAATGTGTGTGCACATAAACGCAAGAGTGAGACCGTGATAGATCCCAGAGCTCTGTCACTCCAACACCACTGTTTCCACCTACGTTACCAACATTTTAGGACCAGACTGATCTAAGAATCTGAGCAAGCAAAGCCCATTAGCAGCGAGACATTCAATGACTCTCAAGTCTGGAATAAATAGCAATGACCTTTGTCAGACATGCACTGGTGTTGATTTGGTAATCACACATGTAGCTAAATATAAAATATGATCTTTCATGATTTTTAGAGGAATATCAACACACCTGTAATTGTGAAAAACAAACACACACACACACACGAAAAAATCAGGAAAATATCAGAGTTTGTTCATGCTTATGTTAAGACTATTCTTATTTTTCATGATCAGCTCACAACATTGATGGTAACATAACCTGACACAAGAACCCATAATATGAAAATATTAAACATGCCTACCCCCAAATCATTCCATCAGAAATAGATGACGTGAAAATCAGAAGACTGAAATTTTCAGGAATGTATCATATTCTTATAAATGTGATGCTATGCAGATGTACATGTAGCCATGTTAGCGTACTCATGACCACCATGACTGATGGTGAATGTGCACATGCAGATATGCACAAACCAAAGTTTTCTCCTTTCCATCCTTGTTGTAAACATTGCTTGATACCATCCATAATATCACCTGCTGAAGGTCTGGCAGTGATTCTTTTTTTTTTCACTATCTGATTTACTATCTTTTTGATCAGTTTCATACATTCTGATTTGCTTGACTCAGCTAGCAGTCAGTTCTGTGCTTCCTCTTAACCTCAGCTCAGTTCTCCCTCTCATTCCATTGCCTGTTACGAACTTATGCACATTCACACAGTGTTTGAGTAAAAATCTCATCTTTCATCAGGTTTGTTCAATTGTTAAAAAGGTGCACTCATTTTTCTCTTTCTTTCTTATTTCCAGTAATGGCAATCAATAGCCGTAATGTTCGGAAAAGCAATTCATTTTGCAATTTTTTTTTTCAGTATTAAATACAGCTACTCCATAATAGTAGGCTTGTCTGAAATATTAACTTTCTTTAATCTTGTCTACTGAAATTACAATAAGTTCACGAGTTGGACTATCACAGGTGCCCATAAATCCTATGAAACTGCAGCTATGTAAGTCTGGGTCTCTGAGGGTGATGTGCTCTGCCACTGACCGTGATCTGATCCACAGCGTTGATTACATCCTGCTGTAGAGTCATCAGCTCCTCATTCTTGGCCTGCAAAGCGGTGTTGGTGGCCTGGCTACTGCGGTGCTCTGTCAGTAGGGTTTCATACTTGCTCTTCTCTGCCTCCAGCTGTTTCTGGAACATGCCCAACCATTCCACTGACAGAGAGTGACAGACAGCTTTACCTCTAAGATGCACACACTATATGTCTACATGCACCTATCACAGAGTTCAGACACACATACCGTATATATGTACCTATAACAGGGTTCAAACCATCCTTTTAATAAATATTTCCAAAAGATTTCAACAACATTTTGTTTTCGCAGGGATTTCAAACTAGTGGAAAAACAGGGATACAGAACTATAATGCTGTACACACACACACTGCTGAAACATGTCACCAGCAAACCAACAGATTAGCATCAGAAGCTGACCCAAGATTTGAAATTGAAATGGCATATTTCAGGATTGCCATCTTGTTCTGCTAACTCTCTAGTTCTCTCCGTTTTGCTGGAGAAAAATTACAAATGTGACAACAAATTTCAAATTTTTTTGAGCACCTTAATTTAAAGCTCTTGAATGGGGATTTAAAATTTCTTTTCTGAGATATAAACCCTGTATCAGTAAAGCACTCAGAAAACATGTTCAAATGTAGTTATAACCAAAGTAGCTAGTTAGTTAGTTAGTTAGTTAGTTAGTGTGTGTGTGTGTGTGTGTGTGTGTTTGTGTGCGTGCGTGCGTGTGTGTGTGAGGAGGGGGTAGGGGGGAGAAGCAAGTTATCAGACTTTCATTTTTTTTTGGGGGGGGGGGGGGGGGGGGGTAGCAACATGAAGGCCACGTTGCTGCCCTCCTCCACCCCCTCTTTGTGTCACAGTCTTTATCTCTGCAGGGGACCAGGTGCTCATTGACAGTTAGCTGCACAGGGGGCAGCTTGCTCTTCAGACAATGAACCAGTCCGTTATCCATTCTTATCATGCTTCGTCTGGCTTTTGAGAAGTGAGTGCTCCAATAATTTCACTTACTTATCCCCCCTGTGTAGACTACAGGTTGGACTTTAGCACTAGGAAGACTGCTGGGTATGTTTGAGGAGATTCTTCTTTGAGTATCCTGAATCCTTACTTTTTTTTTTACACGTCTATGAATCAACCCATCCATATTCTCTTGACTGAACTACAAACAAAAAAAGATACTTTACATGTTTAACTCACTCTCATATCACTTCAAGTTGATAAAACACATTCTTTCCCACTTCAGTAATTTGTTAGCTGGTTCTATTCTCATTCACATAACTTCCTTAACTGCCAGATATCTCACTCGAACAGATGGGCTGTATTCATTTGGGATGAGTTCCTTCCTCTGTAGACAACATTGTACATTACATGGGTAGTCTAAAAAGCTATTCTGAACCATACTAAAAAGCTATTCTGAACTATACCTTTCACTCAATGTTAGTACACAGTACAATAAAATCAGTCTGAAAGATGACTGCTGCCAGAGATTTTCTTTGTTTGCATTTTTTGCTTTACATTTAGTATAAACATAAGCTTCACTTTCAACTTTTTACAGTTTATCATTATTATTCTCTAGAATCTTGCTTACTTTACTGTTCATTTCTGGCACGGTGAGAGTGGGAAGAAAATGCCTGTAAGCAGTTCGTTTCGGGTGGGAGAATTTAAAAAAAAAAAAAAATCTGAATTTTTTTTTTCTCCCCTTCCCCACAGAATTAATGACTTTTGCATTTGGCTGGAAATGGAAAGCATCAACATATCTGTACAAACTTAAAGGAAACAGAACACCTCTTACCCTCATTTCACTGCCGAGCTCCATCTTGCTTTCCAGTGCTCGGCACTTCTGCTCTGCCACCTGAGCGGCCTGCTCCGAGGTCTTCAATTTGCATTTGAGTTGTCCCATGTCTGTCTGGACATCCTTGAGCTCCAGTTCCAGGGCTGATCTGGAGGTCTGTGCTGCCTTCTGCTGCTCCTCCACCACCATCAGCTGTTGCTGTAGACGGTCCCGGTCCCTCTGCACCTCGGCCAGGCTCTGAGACACTGAGGCCAGCTGGTCTTCCACCTCCTTCACATCCCCTGCCGACATCTGATGGTTTACCTCCTTCGCCTCCAGACTGTTTTTCAGTTGGGTCAGAGAATCCTCCAGGGATTCCACCTGTCTATGGAGGTGGGAGTTCTCTTCCATGAGTTGTGTCTGTCTGTCTCTGAGGTCTGCCATGCTCCTCTCCTTGTCTCTCAGTGATGATGTCAGTTCATCCAGCTGAACCTGCAGCGAGGATTTTTCCTCCTGCAGCTGCTGGATGTGTTGATGCTGCTCTGTCTGTCCTACAGAGCTGGACTGGGTCACAACGTCCACTTGCTGGTTAAGGTCCCTCACTCGTTGCTTCAGATCTTCAACTTCTTGCTTCAGATTGCTGTTCTCTGTGTTCAGACTTATGTCTCTCTTCTGCAATGCTTTCACCTCTGACTCTGATGACTGCAGAGAAAATTTGAAGTATGAAATGTCCTCTGTTCCTTTCTGCACTTCTTCCAAAGCCTCCCTCAGCTGCCTTTGAAGCTCTTTCTGAAGGCTTTTCTCTTGATCCACTTCATTCTGTTTCTTCTGCAGCTGATCACGAAGTTTTAACAGTTCATTTTCCTTATCCACCAACGAGGCTTTCAGATTGTGATTTTGGGTTTCTTCTTTCTTCAGCACTTCAGGCAAGAGTTCCGACATCTGTTTCAATTTCTGGAGCTCTTGCTCTGCTTCGTTCAGGTTCTTTTCCATGGATACTTTCTGCTGGGACAGCTCACAGTTCTTGGTCTGCAGGTCCTCTTTCTCTCTCACAGCAGCAGCCCTCTCCTCTTCCAGGTCAGTCACACGTTTCTGGAGATATGTACAAGCATCCGTCGTCTTCTGAAGCTTTTGCTGAAGCTTTTCCGTGGCATGTGAAGATATTTGCTCCCCTGATTTCATTTCTTTATGTGCCTGCTCCAGCTTTCGTTCTACATCAGCAACAACCTGTTCCTGGTCTTTTAGTTTGAGCTGCAGATCCTGCTTATCAGCTAGGGCAGTTTTCAGACAACTGTTTTCATCCATCTGCTTCAGCACTGCTGCATCCAGTTCTCTGGATTTGTTGACAAGTTCTGAAGTGAGCTGATCAATTTTGTTTTTCAATGTTTCTGCATTTTTGTGTGTTGTTTCAATTTGTATCTTCATTTGAGCGTTTTCAAAGGATGTGTTCTTCAGTGCTGTCTTTAAGTCCTGTAGCTCAACAGCCATACCCTCCATTTCTTTCTGCCTGTTCTGGAGCTGTACCTCCAGGTCCTGGAGATGGATGCTCTGTTGAGCCACTTCCTCCTCTCTGGCCTTCACTTCTTTCTGAGCATCCTCCAGCTTCTGATTCAACCTCCTCTTCTCTGTAAGAAACTCTTCATCTCCTTGGCTCCTGGCCAAAAAGGCCTCACGCAGTTCTTCATGAAGGTTATCAGCTTGCTCATTGGTTGAAACCAACTGCTGGCTGAGCAAGACCTTGTCTGCCTGCAAAGTCTTCAGGCTGTCTCGGAGGTCACTGCACTCTTGACGTAGTGTGTCCACCTCACTCAGAAGGTCACAGATCATGGACTCTTTTGTGGCAACATCACTGACTGCTTCTTTCAGTTTGTCACCAACTTGCTGTTTGTGGAGCTCTAGTTCAGACAGCTGTTTTTCTAACTGCTCTCGTCTGGCTTGATCCTGTCTGTGAGTGTGGGTTAGCTGTTCAAGGTTGGTTGACAATTGGTCTTTCTGGGCCTGCACTTGTTCTATCTCAGCTGTCAAGTCTTGAGCCTTGGTGCAGAGTGCTGTCATCTCTACCTCACTGTCTTTAGCCTTTTGACATGAGGCAGTCAGTGAAGCCTTCACCTCACCTAGCTCTTCTGTGAGCTTCTGCACCACAGTCTGTTCCTGATGCAAGGCCTCCATTAGCTCTGTCCTCTGAGTCTCCAGCTCCTGGTCTTTCTGGGTCAGCCGGGCCTCCAAGTCGCCGAGTGTCTCCTGCAGATGTTTGTTGTCAGAGGTGCTGGATGTGGTCTTAGTCCTCTCCTCCTGCAGGTCCAAAGAGAGCTGGTCTCTGCCCTGCAGGGCTTGCTTCAGTTCAGTGCTGACTCTCTGTACCTCCTCCCTAAGTTCTTTCTCCACAAAGTTCTGTTGCTCCAGCTGCCTCTGCTGGTCCCTGACACTGCTGGACAGACACTGCACCTCTTCCTTTTGTCTCTCCACTTGCTCTTGCAGACTGGCCACATGGGTTTCATGCTGCCTCCTCTCTCTTTCAGTGTCATCCAGCTTTGCACCCAACTCCTCCTTGTCTGTGGTCAGACTTTGGATGGAGCTATTGACCTGATCTAGCTGTAGCTCCAGGTTACGGACAGAGGTTTCCTTGTGATCCAGTTGCTGTTGCAATGTGGTGAGGGTAGTCTGCAGGACAGAGGTGCTATCTTCATTCTGACCCAGCTGATTCCTGAGCACAGCCAGTTCTTCCTCCTTGCTCTTCACCTGAGCAGTCAGTTGAGTGACGGTGGAGTGGAGACCAGACACTTGGTCCATATGGCTTACAGCCTGCACCTGCTGACCATCCACCATTGCCTGATGCTCCTCTTCCAGCCTCTCCTTCTCCTTCTGCAAGCCATTCAACTGGTTCTGCAGCTGCTCCATTTGTTGTTTTGATTGTCTGTCTGTCGTCTCCTGGGCCCTCACCTGCCTGTTCATCTCCTGCAGTTTCTCTTCTTGTTCCTCTATCGTCACCTTGCAATTGCTGACTTCTTCAGTTAGGCTGTGCACCTGATCTTCCAACTGTGTTTTCTGGGCTTGCAAAAAGGTGTAGTCCTGCTGCAGCTTTTCCATCTGGATGTCCTGCTGCTCTCTCTGCTGGGTTGTCTGATCCAGTTGTGACTGCAAGCTGTGCAACTGTTCCTGTGTCATTTGGCCTTCCTGCTGCTGGTCATTCAACTGGCTCTCCTTGGTCATCAGAGCTGATTCTGTTTCCTCTAGCTGTCTCCTGCAGGACACTAATTCACCCTGCAGGGTAGTGATTTGTGCTGACAGACCTTCCACTTCTTTCATTTTATTCATCAATTCGGCATCAGTCTTATCTCTCAAGGCACCAGTCTCCTCCCTGAAGGCCTGGAAGTCTAGTCTTTCCTGTTGGGTCAGCTGTGTCTGCCTGTCTAGCTGCTGTGTGGTGGTCTCTAGTTGTGACTGAAGGGTCTCCAACCTGGTAGTGAGTTGATCACAAGTTCCCTGCACAGCTTTCCGGTCCTGTTGCACTTCTTCCAGTTCTCTCTCCAACTGGCTCACACTGACCCTCTCCTCTTGCAGTTTAGTGTTCAGGTCCTTGTGGACATGCTGGTGTTGATCCTTCAGTGCTTCCATCTCCTGCTGATGCTGTTCCCTGTAGTTTTCAAGATCTTGACAGGCCTGCACATATCTTTCTGCCTCCTCACTGGCTTGAGTGCTGGCTATCTGAGCACGGTCTTCACTCTGCTGCAAAAGATCTTTGAGGCGTGTGTTTTCAGCATGCAGCTCTGATTGCAGGTCTTCTAGATGACTGTCCTTCACAGTGAGCTGTTCCAACAGTTCTTTCTCTTTGTCCATCAGCTGAGACCGAGCTTCCTGCAGCTGAGTCTGCAGAGAAGCCATACTATCCTCCAGCTGTTGTTTCACCTCAGAGTGCAGGCGAGAAGTCTCCTCTTCTTTCTTTTTGAAGTAGTTCACCAGACTGGACTCCTCACCCAGCTTCTGTTCTAGTTCTGCCAGACTGACCTGGAGAGAGGACTTCTGTTGCCTGACTTCACTTAGCTCTCCATCCAAAGCGTTCTTCTCCTGACGTAGTTTGATCACTTGGTGTTCATAGTCCTGGCATGCTTTCTTCTGTTGAATGCTCTCTTCCTCAGCTTCCATCTGCTGCTTCTTAAGGTCTGCTTCCTTACTGTCCAACTGTTGTTGTAGCTCTGCTTTTTGGCCCTGGAACTCTTTGTGCTGGTTCTCCAATTTCAGCTCCATGTCTCTGAGAGAGGACCGAGACTCCTGCAGTCTGCTGTTGAGCTCCTGTAGCTGGGCAGTTAGGGCGTCTTTTTCCAGCCTGACATCACAAAGGTCTTCCTCTGTGTTGTCCATGGTGGTCTTCAGCTGAGCCAGGTCTGCCTCCAGCCTCTCCACCTGTTTTGTCTTCTCATGCAGTTGGTCCACATGCTGTTTGGCATTCTCTGCCATGCTCTCCTTCAGCTCCATGATTTGAGATGTCAGATCCTCCACCTGGCCTTGTTTCATATCACTGATGGCAGTGGCCTGCTCCAGCTCTCTCTGTCTGTCTGCCAACTGTTCTTCCAGAGACAACACCTTCAATGCCTGAGTCTGCAGATTGTCCTTCACCTGGTCTCTGCCTTCCTCAGCCGAGGCCTTTTCAGCATTAAGGGTGTCCAGCTTGGCAGCAAGTTCCTGGAGCTGTGTGTTTTTCTCCTTCACCGACTGTGTCAAGAGCTGAACCTTTTCCTCTGCTGATGCATGGTCTTGAAGCAAATTGTCCAGTTTGTTCTGAGCATCTAGGCGGCTGCTTTCTTTCTCAGACAGTGCCTGCTGAAGGTTCTCCAGATCCTTAGCAAGTGCAGCCTTTTCCTCTTGCATGGCGTTCATCTTGTCCTGCAGGTCAGCAATCTGACTCTTCAGGGCAGCTTCCAGTTCTTGCCATCCTGTCTGTTTGCTGTGACTGTCTTGCTCCATGCTCTCTATCTGCTTGAGGATGTTCTCCTTGGCTTCAAACATCTCCTGGAGAGATTTCTGGGCTTCCTCCAGAGAAGTGGCCTTGCTCATCAGTTCTGCTTCCAGGGCAGAGATCTTGCTTGTGTGGGAGGTCAGGTTGGTATTCAGTGCTGACTGTTGTTCCTGAAGAGCAGCTTTGTCACTTTGGAGCTCTTCCAGCTGAGACCCCAGACGCTGAACAGACAGCTGACTATCCTTCAGCTGTGTCTCCAGCAGCTCACAGTGTTCTGTGCTCACAGAATGTCGCTGGTCCAGTCTGGCCACGTGACAGTTGAGATCCTCCACCTCACCACTCTTCAGGTTCAGTTCACTCTGCACTGCTTCCAGCCTCTCCAACAACTCAGTCTTTTCTTCCATCAGTTGCTTTTTCTCCTCCTCAACACTAGCCACTTTGGTTTTCATCTCTGTCTGCAAGCCTAAAGCTTTGTCTTGTTCTTCAGTCAAAGTCTTGTTCATGACTTCCAGTTGATTGCACAGTTGCGCTTGCTGACCTGCTTTCTCTTCCAGAGTGGCCTGCATGTCTTTGTGTTGCATCTCCCTCTCAGCTAGTTGAGCTTCCAAGGACACCACCTTCTCCTGCAGAATTGTTGAGTCCGTCTTCACCTTGTCCAGGTTTTGCTGCAGGGCCTGCACAGAGCTGGTCATGTTCTCATGCTGGACAGCCAATGTCCGTTCAGACTGTTGGCTATCAGACAGATGCTGGGTCAAGTCACTGCACCTGGTTCTCAGTGTCTGCTGTTCTTGCTGGGCCAGGTCCAAGCTGTGCTTCAAATGCTCCACCTCCTCCTGGCTGTCCTTCAAACTGTTCTCTGATCTCTCCAGCTCAAGGCGCAGAGAACCCTGGTCCATGCATATCTGCTGCTTCTCTTCTTGCAGACTGGACAGCTGGTTTTGCAGATGTTGTATCATGTTATCTTTCTCTTGATGCGTTGTCTGTTGCTTGTTCTCTGCCTCAGCCAGACGTGCACACAGGTCTTCCTTAATGCCAGCAAGAGATTCCAGTTCTGCAAAGTGTTTCTCTTTCTCAGTCTGGTGCATCTTTCTTTCTTCACCAATCTCAGTTTGCAGCTGTTGCAGTTGATTGTTCAGGGACTGCATTCTGCTGTCCTTTTCTTTCAATGTCTGATCTAGCTCTTCCAGACGTTCTGCCTGTTGTGAACATTTACCTTCAAGATCATAGATGGCCTTGTCCCTGTCCTCACCACACTGTCTGGTTTTGTTCAAACTGTCCTGCAGCTCTTCCCTCTTGGCCTTCAGCTCCTCCACATTCTGACCCAGCTCCTTCACACTCTGGTCTTTCATTTTCAACTGATGGGCCATGTCTTCCAGCTGTCTTTGGGCATCTGCCAGCTGGGATGCTTGGCTGCCCAGCTCATCTACCTTGTTGCGAAGAACAGTTTCCTGGTGCAATGCATCCTGCTTCAGCTGCTGCAGCTCTGCCTCCATGGTGCACACCTTCTCACGGGACTGGGTCAGATCTAGAACGGTGATCTCTTGTTGGGCCGTGGCTTCCTTCAGCTGAGCATCCCTGTCAGCTAGCTGAGCTTTAAGACTGGTCAGGGCCTGGGTCTCCTGAGACAGTTGCATGTTGAGGTTGTCCATTAGCCCCTCATTGTCATCCAGGTCCATCTGCATCATGTCCAGCTTGGCCTGCATCTGCTGGGCAGTCTGCCGTGCCTCTGCCAATTCCTGTTGTAGACCCTCCTTTTGACCCTGCAACTCCAGCATTCTGGCTTCTCCTTTCTCTTTCTCCTCCCTAAGTTGAGTGACAGTGTTGTTCAGCTGTTGACACTGCTCTGTCAGGCACCGCTGAGCGCTGTCAGCCTCCTGGGTAATAGCATCCAGGCGAGCCTGGAGGTTGCAGGCTTCCTGGGTCTTGGCGGTCAATGTGGAGGTCATCTGCTCCATCTTGTGGCTGTGAGAGGTCTGAGTGGTGCTCAGCACTTGCTGAGTCTCCTCCAACTTGCTGCCTAGTTCTGACAGCTCTTTCTGCAAATTGTTCACCTGAAATACCACAGACACAGGATTTCACAAGGTGCCACCAGCCTTGTCATAGGCATCAAATTCTAACCAGCTTCTCCTGATTTTGACCTTAATCCTCCTGATCCTGCCCAGTCATTTCACACTATGTCCATTTGATTAGTCTATTCAGAAAATCCAAGACATATGAGACAGCAATACAAAGTGACTTTCTTTGATCAGAAGGCTACCTTTCTTACTCTTTGTCTAATAAGTTATAATCATAGAACTTTTTGCACATTTAGTTTGATTACACTTTCGATTCAGTCAGAACAAATTCATTAACCAGAATCAGCAGGAAAATCTGACTTGATCATGTTTCTGGTTTCTTTTTCTTTTTTTATTTGTTTGTTGTTGCTGAAGGTTTATTCAGACCTATTCTCACCAATAAAACAGAAAGTGTGCAAGAAATATGTTAAAAACAAGAACAACAAAACTATGCAGACACAATATAAAACAACCCAATAATTGAGAGATGTGGTATTCTTGTTTCAATCAACGCACATACTTTTTTCTTTTTAAAAAAGGAGCAAACACATCTAAATAAATTTGGTCTTTCACCAGACACAACAATGAACAGCCATAGCAAGTACTACTGCTACAGTTCAGACCTGGGACTGAAGCTGGGTGGACTCTGTTTCCCTGGAGACCAACAGACGCTGACTGTCCTCCTTCTGCTGGTCAATTGCGCGTGCTGATCACGCAGACCGCACAGCTCAGACTGCAAGTGCTGCACCTGGGTACCGCTCTCACTCAGCTCTCGCTGCCTGTCAGCCAGAGAGCAACGCAACTCCTCCTGCTCTTTCTCCCACGCCCTGCGAGCCTCTGGAAAAGACAGGAGTTTGATCAGCTTCTATTAGGGTCATCATATTTTGACTCTTGCTGGGCAAATGAGTTAGGCTTTGAATTTTGACGATAAACCTGTTTTCAAACCTAATATTCAAGTACAGGCTCTGTAGGCCTCTGAAAATGACACAGGGAGTTTGATCAGCTTTTATTATTATTATATTGGGTATTTATATAGCGCCTATCCTCGGTCACAGACCAAGCTCTAAGCGCTTTACAATAACACACTACCTCACTCACTCAACGGGCTGCCTACCCAGGTAGAGCCGGCCGAAGAGCAGCCTACTGGCGCTCATTCAGTCGTTTCCCGTACCATTCAAATATCAGTCACTCATTTTCATTTATCTCATTTATTCCTCCAGCAGGGTTCCCAGGTGGTGGGCATGAAGCCAAAAAAGGACCTTTAAAGGACTTTATAAGGACCTCAAATCAGTTTAAAAGGACCTTTGCCAACATGACTTTACAGTACACCCCAAACCTTTTGACATGCAGAACAGCAGACACTTACCTCTCATAAACAGAGGAACAGCTAATCCCATTTGAATGTTAATTCAGTCTTTGCAACTCGCGTCACTGTAGGTTTCTTTGGCTGAATGTTATTGTCACAAAGTTTTATTTCACAAATATGTAGATTACTGAGTTTTCACTGTGAGTCACAAACTACTATAGACACATAATGATGAATCACTTTCATTCCTTTGTTTTTACTGTCAGACCCACTACACTACTATTACACATTCTACTGTCACATCCACTACACTACTATTTACACATTTTTCTTCACACACGTCACAGTTTCTTAAGTTCACGAAACCCCACAAAAAAGGCACCGAGCAGAATGCTTGTCCACAGTATCGCTTCTCACCCACTCGCAATAAACTTTATCAGATAACCATCTATCCTGAAAGGAACATTTCCCTGGCATTTTGAACGTTTAGCTTGCAAACAAAACTTTTTTAAAACTTTCCAAACTAGGCCTCCGTCAGAATTAGCTAGCGCAGGGAAAAAGGAGGAAGGAGGAGAAGAGACGGGAGAAGGCATCTATCTTGTACATGCTGCTCAAGAACGCAGCATATAGCTGTTCTCCAAGGCAGTTTGTTATGTTCGCATGTTCGCAAACCGTGATGTTATGTACCTACATTTATTTGGGTAATATGTTTTCATCTTTATTGTCTCACTCTTTTAATTAATTTCTATACAGGGAACCTTTTAACATAGATCGTTTGACCGAAAATATTGAGTCAGCTATATGCCGCAAACATTAGCACCGCGTCTGCTCTTTGGAACCCATGACGTCAAAGCTAAGCAAAGCAGCAGGCGTGACTCATAGCCACTGCGCGCGGCTTCACGTCGTCTGCCACTGAGCAGAAAGCGCACTAATGTTATAGGCCTAGTAGTACTATCCTTGTACAGTACTGAGTTTCAGACGATATCGCGTCGGCATCTTTCAACTCTTTGCAACTTGCAAAAGTACGGTTTTGGTTGTCGGTGTTTCAGTTTCGTTCTCAAGTCTCTTTCTCTTGATAAAACAGGACTTAACAGTACCTTTCAAAACTTAAAAGGACCTCCTGATGAGTTAAAAGGACCAACTTGCTGAATCAAAGCACTTAAAAGGCCTTTTAACCAAAATCCAATTCATAAGGACTTAAAAGGACTTGAAAGGACCCTACGAACCCTGTCCAGTTTCTCAGTCACTCATTTTCATTTATCTCATTTATTCCTCCAGTTTCTCACATAGGATGCATGCAATGTTTATACGTGTCCTCCACTTCCACCGGTACACGATGGCACACGACAGCAAGTGACGATTTTTGTGGCTTGGTAAGAAATACCAGGCGGCTATCTTCAATCTACATCAGCTTCCGTCAAGGCCATTGTATTTTTCCACCCTTGCTGGACAAACGACCTATCCTTTGAATTTCAGTTTTGTTTTTAACCTAACATTTAAAGTAACATACTAACTTAAGTTCAACAAGAACAAGATGAAACCCAGCTACTCTTTAAAAAAAAAAAAAAGAGAAAGAAATTAACGACTTTAAAATTTGCACCCCCATACTGAACCAAATTTAGTGTAAATATCCTACATTTTGCTGTGTATATGTATCCGTTTGTGTTTGTTGATGTGTATAACTGACTATTGCGGTCACTTCCCTTCAGCTGGAAAACCTGGAACTGACCTACAGACTATCTCACTCCTGGTCATGTAACACTGCCACTTATCTTTGAAACCATTGTAGACCCATTGCCATGTATTATTGAAATCAATGCAGATACACTGATTTTCAAGTCAGTGGTACCAGATAATTTTTTTCTTTCCATATTCTGTAACTACATTTTAATTTTATGAGCAAATCTGGTGCCTTTGAAATTTAGGTTGATGGTTTTAAACATGTGATATCAAGAAAATTTGCAATTCAAAGTTACTGACACACAAGAGAGAGAGAGAGAGAGAGAGAGAGAGAGAGAGAGAGAGAGAGAGAGAGAGAGAGAGAGAGAGAGAGAGAGAGAGAGAGAGAGAGGATGTCCTCATAACTGACCAGCAAAAGCACTGTCTTTCTGTGCAAGCATGGTGTTCTTGGAGTCCAGCTCTTTGCTAGTGTCCTCTGCTGTCAGCCTAGCCTTGCACAGAGCCTCCTGCACCTCCTTTTCCTTCTCTTCTAATTGCCTGCACAACATACACACCTCCACATTCTTTAATCAACCACTTCACTGCTATACCTGACAACGAGTAAGGGCATTTTCAATCCTTTCAACAAAACTTGTGTGCAAAGGTTCACAAGCCTTTTTTTTTTTCCCCAAAGAAAAAATATCAATTTCTATTTCAAGGACAGTATCAAGACTTACAATTGTTCTTTCAATGACTTCACAATGGCCATCAGAAACACTGCAGAACAAAACAGAGTTCCACTGACATAAATCATGATAAGACATCTCAGGAACTTTGATTTTCTGCACTTATGGGTTTTTAATTCAGACTCCTTGAAATAGAAATAAGTCACTGAGGAAAAAAGTCTAAATCCTGACAACATCCAATGCTTTGAGACACTGGTTTTGAAGCTCATTGACTTTCAAGGACAATAAACACCATTTCTTAACATAATGTGCATAGTGTTTTAATCGATTTTGTTCCGATTGTTTTTCCATTCACTATGACATCACAACCAAGCATTTCACGTACTCGACCTCGCCATACATTTACCATAGATCAAGTGCTGGAAATGTTGAACAGTCAGTTTATCCTGATTCAGATGAAAAAGACCCAGATAGTGACCAGGAAACATGGGATAGCGAGAGCTTGATCGAATTACGGCAAACTGAGGCCTTGGATGCATGCCAAGTAGTGGGGCGTGGGCCACGGTTGGGGAAAGAAGAGGAGACAGACTAGACTCAGGCTCAACGCGTGTGCCTAGTGTTTTGGCGTTGAGCCAACCAGAACTTACTGAGTTGAAAGTGTGAGGGGCCAGCAAGAGGAATAGCTAAAGGCAATGAACTTACACAGCTGGCTTGCAGGTCGAGGTTGAAGGGGTGTGGCTGACTGACACGTGTCAGAGGTGAGCAGCAGAGATGTTTATGATCAGCTAGAATGGCTCCTCAGGTTTCAGAGACCAACACGCATGTGAATGACTTTGTTTTCATAAAAAATATTGCTTTCAACAGTGAGACTGAAAGGGATGTGTGTGTGTGTGTGTGTGTGTCCCCTTTTTCTTTCTTTCATGTGTACCAGTTAGGCATAAGAATATGTGTGTGTGTGTGTGTGTGTGTGTTCCCTGCTATTGGAGTAGTTGGATTTATGGCCGTTTCTTCCATTTTTCTTCTTCTTTTTTTTTTGCTGTCCCAACCTCTGCACCGCCTCAGAGGCAGTGTACACACGCCGCTCACTCCGACACCCTGTCCACAGCCACAGCCCGGTCGGCCCCACCGTAGATCCGGCACTCCACAGGGGCAGTTAATGTCAAGAGGCAACCCACCGGAGGAGACACTGCACTGCTGCTGAGTCACTTTGGTGGTGTTCAGTGGCGCCTGTTCTGATCTAACATACACAGGATACCACCTACTAAGCCCCCTACTGACGACAATAATTGCTTAGTCGCGGAGCCGGCATGCGTGCGCTCTCCCTCTGGAGGGCGCCACCACATCAGTCCAACGACAGCCCCCATGGACTCACCGGTACCGGTGACCCCCACGGAACCAAACCAAGGCCACAGACATGGAGAGGGCATCGAAACTGAGGTCACCATGAGAGCAGGGCATGAAGGGCCACAGAACTTGAGACATTTTTTTATGCCGATCGATGAGAATGAGGATGATCAAGATGATGCTAGGGATTTCCATTTCGGTCTGAGACCACATGACAGGGCTGTACTCTACGCTTCCTTTCATAATATATCCTGGCGTCAACCAGGCCCGAGAGATACAGGCACCAGCAGTGTTGGTCAGGAAATTTGAGCAACACTCTCAGAAACACATCCATCAAGTGGATGAAGCTCGACTGTGTGGTCCCAGTCTTCCCAACTGAGTCTGCAGCAAACTCAACTCTGGGTAGGTGCCGGTCGGGGCAGAAAAACCCACATGACTCTGATGGGATTCAAACCCACGACCTCCCAGCCGGGAGTCCGCGACACTAACCACTTCGCCACGGCGGCTGGCTTCTTCCATTTTTCTGTTGGATATACCATACTTTCTGGTCTTCATTTGTGAGTGGAGTATTTTTTCTCCCTTGTTGAGTTTGTTGGCATGCTTTCTTCTTTTTTACATTGAGAAGAAAGATAACATTCATTTTTTTATTTTGCATTCTTTTACACTTGAAATTACTAAAAATTTGAAACTCTTGTTGACTAACCATTACTAACATGTTATAATATGATGAAAATATAGTTTATCTGCTCCATTTCACAAAAAAAAAACAGTATGAGGATTAGTTGTTTAGTTCCAGATAATATCCGCGCTTCACATATGAGCCTGTGCTAAAAGGTGGACTCAGAAATGGGACAAAAGTGCAGTTAAACAGTTTTACTTTCAGTCATCTCTTTTGCTTGAATGGCAAGCTTAATATATCTTTTATGTGGAATAGTATGTAAAAAAAATACTTAGATAAACCGTTTCGGAGTAATGCCATGAAGAAGTCAACCAAGTGGCATGTCACGGATGTGACAGTGGACATGACATTTCTCATTTCAAAATGAAAGCAGTGTTCTGCACAAGTTTTCATTTTATCAATACTGAAAGAGTTTGGGGGGAACTTTTAAGACAAGTAATTAACAGTAGTTTAATATGGCAGTAACATTTAAGAAATCAATCCTGTTTCATGTCCCATCCGTGTCACAAGTTGAAAAAGTGTTGCAGTATCAGAGAAATCAACATAAGAATGCTGGTATGAAATAAGAGTTTTTTTTTAATTTTTTATATGGCTTGCGATGGTGATTTATGCAAAATAGAACATCTGGCGGTGAAAGGGTTAATCCAAATGCTCGTCATCAAGTAATTTTGATGTCAAGTTTGATTTAAGATGATCTCAATTGTTCAATTCATTTTAGATTTCTTCTCTTTCATTGGCGCAATGACTTTCCTTTCTTATTGATCAAAATGCCTATTCATGCTGGAATTACATAATTTTGATAACTTTGTTGTGCAAATGAAGCCGTTTCATTTGCCGCTTATATGCTTCTTCACTTACTTTGTTCACCATGAATGATACACTAATAAAATTATATTATGTGCAGTGTAATAAAGAGTTACAATTATTTTCTGGGTAGAAATCATAATGTAACTTAACATTTGTTGCAGAATGATGATATAAATGTCTGAAATGGAAACAAAATTTTCATTACAAGCGGAAAAATTTGGATGCAAGTATATAGTGTCATTTTATCAGTGTATACTAAAAGACACTAATTGTAAATGATCACATTTTCTATGAAAAAGACAATTTTATATCACTGAAAACATTGCTGATAATATGAATTAGAGATGCAACATTTATGATTTGGTAACATCTTCACACGAGGGATGGCTGGAGGTTTTTATCAATAAATATCATTCTGCTAAATGTTATGTAAGTACCTGCAATTGCAGAGGAAATACACACATTAAAATTCATTGCAGACATACATACAAACAGACAACTGAAACTGATCACATAAATACATTTTGTTACATATGTGTGTTGTAATCTATTCAGCGAGCGGCCAACAAGACCACAGTGACATAAAATTCACAATAAAAGTACACCAATAACAATGGGACAAAACACAAAAAAGTGAGAAAGAAAGAACCATATAATAGTATATTTTACTTCCTATTCAATTACCCCCCCCCCCCCCCCCCCCCCACCACCAAATGTGAATCACAAGGAATTGGACACAAAAATAACTTAAAACAGAAAGAATCTGATCTCCCTACTGGTGTTTGAAACAGAAGAAAGGTTCCTTCCACAAGGAACAGTGATCTTCTTACACCAGCACTGTAGTCAAATGTGATAGCTGTCAAGGAAAGACCATGACGGGGGTGCAAGGAGTCAGGAGTTTAGGGTCAGGGCACAGAAGTGGTGAACATTGCCCAAAGAACAGGCCAAAGTCTCTCAGAGAAAAGATGGACAGCACACAGATGGAGCACACAGATGTTCACATGCATTGGTTCCCATCAAGGCTCCTCTTACAACCAACAGGAAATACAGCTGTATTATTCTGGAGTTGCCAGCATCAAGCTCATGTCGCTTTTGTTGCTGCTGTTGTTTATTTGTTTGATTTTCTTCACGAATATCCCAGTCAGAAGAAACTACTATCTTGTTTCTTTCTTTAAATCCCATGATAAGGAAGCTTAAATGGCTCCGTAAAATGACACTTCTTGCACCCACTACACCCAGGAAAGATGGAGTCGTTTGTTGCTTGAGCAGTGGTCTCTCTTTACCTGTCTTTACATGCATGCATCATCATGTTTAACTACAGAAGCTGTCTGCAATCGTTAACCATGAGGGACGCTGTTTGATCACCAAGGGCATACCAGGATGCTGGCACCCCAAACAGAGTTCTCCACATACAGGTTCTTGTTGTCCAGGCTTTCACTCCTCTCTCTTCTGTTCAGTTTGTCCTAATCAGGGCTTTAAACAAATGTCCAGCTCTAAAACGAGAAAGATATTAGAAAGCACATTAGAAGATAAGGGGCCAATCTAAGGCAGTCCAGATAGCTTTTTTTTCTTCTCTTTCTCTGTCTCTGCAGTCCTTGAAAACTTCATTAGCAATGAAAGAGGTGGCACACACAACTGACCTGTTACAGTTTTAAAGCAAGCATCCACTAGGCAGTTATTTCGGGCACACAATGACATGGCATTCTTCCAGGAAAATGCAAGAAATTACACTCCCCTTGGTGGGAAGGGCTTTCCTGGAGTATTTGACTTTCTTTTGTTTGATTGTTTTTTCTCTCTCTCTCTCTCTTTTTGACAGCTGAGAATGTATTTCAACCAGGAAAGGATCTGAAGTCCTGCCTAATGTTCTGACATTTTGACTGGTTAATGAAATAGTTATATGAATATTATGTATTTGTGTATGATGCACATAGTACTGATTCATTAGTGTGCACTTGTAAGTTTGCAGTACATGCAAGTTTCTGTACATAGTGAACACACTGAGAAAACCATCATCAAATAATTTGTTTTAACCATGTTTTCATGCAGTTCGTGCCCGTTTGTGCATGTAACTTCCTAAACCAGGGCACACAAATTCTTCCTTATTTGAGAGAAAGTACAGTTACCTTTACATGCTGTTGTAACAAGTCCAATTCCAATTAGAAATGACATTGTTTGAGTTGTTTTTGTGTACATTCCCCTGCATGCAAACATGAATTCCAGTGGACTGCAGAATTTGTCCATTTTTAAAGACTATATGCTCATCCACCCAATCATGTATTAATGCTAATAACAAAGCAGGATGTGTCCAGTCCAGTCTGGCAACACATACACCCATTGTGTCTAGTATCACTGCCGGTGCCATAAAGACCACATCAACACCCTCCGACTGTCACCCTCCAAGCCTGGCAGACAGTGGAGTATCAGGGAGCTGGTGCTTAGGACTGGGGTAACCTCTATCCACCCTGGTCACAGGATGGTGTATGCCAACAGCAAATTTCTACATGTCTTCCTCTGCACCAGCTATGAACCTATCTGCACACTGATGGAAAGTGGCGAGCACCATCTTGATCAATAGCAAAACAATGGTATCGGCAGACTTATTGTTTTCTGAACCATACTCATAATTTTATTTAGATGCAGTTTACTCTAGCAGTGTTTCATTTAAAAATTCAAAAGTTGAGAATACATATCCTGACTCAAGATGAATAGTATGTTTTGGAAATCTATAACAGTATAAGACAAAGCATTAAGATGCTGTGGGATAAAATTATGTTTTTACAACCCATGTATTTCCACTTAAAAAACTAAAAGAAAGTTATTACTAGTAATTGATACAGTAGTGAAAATAAATCATAAGAACTTCATTTTAAACTTAAAAGACTGAATAGCCTGATTCTACTGTCTTGGTCAGTCAGTATAGAAGGGACTTTACAGCCATAGCTGCTGTGCATGGCCAGGGTTTATTTTCTTTGAACTGGTGTTTAATCACAGAGTAGTCTTGTTTTACTTGACTTCCACCTTTCTAAAGCAGTCAAAGGTGAGCCAACACTGCCCTATTAACAACTTGTCTAAGAACATGCAGCTTCTATTATATACCTGCCAACATCCACATAACATCACTTTAAATTTATTCTGCAATTTTTCATTATCCCTATTCTAAAAAGACAATCCCTCCCATCCCCCAACCAGTCTTCAAATCAAAGTTGAAATTCTGGATTTTTTCTCTAAATTCTGGTTTTCTGGAATGGTTTCTAAATCAGGGAAATTCCAGAAAAATTCGAGAGCTGGCAACTAATTTTTTTTCCTTCAGTGGCATGATCTGGAACAGACCTTCAAAGTATATTCACTTGAATAAAAATTTCACTTTCACAGTGCCAAAGTAATCACTGTGAAGGAGTGATAAACTGCACACATACTTGCATAGGGTGCTGCTACGACTGAAAATGTTCTGCTTATTTCCAGTAGCAATCAGCCCAGCATCAAATGTCTGATGCTCAGAGTTCATACAGATTTCCTGACAAATAATTTAAGGACTTTTTAAAGGACTTTTCAAGCACTTTAAAAAGAATTCAAGGACTTATTACGTCCATGACAATTTTAAGAAAAACAATCATGAAATGCTGACATAAATTAAATTATTCACTGTCTGGGACCTTTTAGCTTATATGGCAAAAGGCCTTGCTTTTGTCTCCACCTGGGTCTACCTGCAACCATTCTGTGTACTTGTTTTTTCCGGCCAAACATTAAACGAACACTTTCCCAGCATGTTGGCTTCCCAATTTCAATACAGTGGATCATTCTTTCACATGCACAGGTTCCATGAAGGCTGGCGTTTTTACCTGAAGCAGAGGACTTCTCAGCGAGATCATCGGTCAACTCCAACTTGGACTTCTTTTACTTTCATAGTTTTTTTTAGAAATTCAATTTCAGATTTTTTGTCTCAACAGACTCAAGATTTTACACAGACTTTATTCAAAATCATTGGCAGTGACAAAATTTAAGCACTTTTTAAGGAACTATCAGCAAAAGCACGATTTTCAAGGACTTTCTAGGCCTTGAAAAGGGGGCCCCCAAAATTAAGGACTTTTAAGATTTTTAAGGACTGTACGAACCCTGCTGAGTGCTGTATGCTGTTTTGCCTTTTAGGTTGTGGCCAATCTCTAGCCGAATCAAAGATACATTGCATCATTATATATTAGATTTAGATCGCAATATATTTCATACTAGCTTTGATTGTCATGGCTCAAATGTGACCCTGATGCTGACCACTGTGGCTCTACATCTCTATGTATTTATCGATCCATCTTCCATCTCCTTTCCCTTCAGAGCATGAGTTTGGGTATGGTCATCACTGTGTACGTGTGTGTGCGAGTGTGTGCATGCGTGAGAGGTTTCACTAGTCTGTCAAAATTACTGATGCACCATACCTGCAACAGAAATTTTTGTTGTTGTTGTTGTTGCCAGTAACAAATAGCTTGCACAATCAACTGGGGACCAACTGATGGATTAAATCCTAGATCAATGGCATAATTTAAACCTCCCGAGTAGTTTTCTACCCAAATTTGCATTGTTCCTGGCTTCAACTTTACTGTAGATTATTTTCATTTACCGTAAACCATTCTGAGTCCCATCTTATAACCTTTGCATGAACAAGCCTCTCGAATCATGATTACTTAACTGGTTCAGGCTGTCATTGCTCCTATTTGTTTTTGATTTTGTGGAAGAGGAGGAGGTTATGTCAACTGTTGGCCAACTTACCTATGTTGATAATTTTTGCACCCCAGTAATACATACACCTGTGGTAATGCATGTCATAAGAGCTGTATAGAGAGTGTGTGCGTGTGTATGTGTGCACGTTTTGCGCATGCTTCTGTGTGTGTGTGTGTATGGCCAAAGTTCGCATCTCAGGAGAGAACGAGGATCAGTCGCCTTGTGATACAAATGCATTACCTACATTGGGTACATTCTGTTTGGGGTCCAAAATTTGGAAGAACTATTGGAAATCACAGCTTCGTTTAGATCTAGCTGTGATAACAATCTTGATTTGAAATGTTATCTCCATTCATTCAACTTCATATTGATGTTTTAGACAAAACAAAACCAACTACAAGATCACAGAGATACACATCCAGATTCAGATAAAGCTCTAGAGATGGGTATGGTTGAAGTCATGACTGATATTTCTGTCCTTCTGTGGAAAATGTACACTACACATAAATGTGTGCCCAAGTCTTTGGTTCCCATGACACAAGTTCCTATTTAGTTGAGTATAGGTTAATCCAACAGACATGACTCTGATTGAACCAGTTAAATGATAGGCCTAGAGGGGTTGGATTGAGGTAGACTGAGAATCCATTTCACAGAATGACAGTGAAAGCAAGGCATGCTGAAGATATACTTACAGAGAGAGAGAGAGAGAGAGAGAGAGAGAGAGAGAGAGAGAGAGAGAGAGAGAGAGAGAGAGAGAGAGAGAGAGAGAGAGAGAGAGCCCTCCATTTAATCAGTTGTGCTGTTCATTTGGACTTGATGAAAACAGCCCAATGAGACCTCTTTGAACTGCACCTTCCTTTTCAATCCATCAGCTGTCAAGAATCTTCTGAAGTCCCTTTGCCACCCATTTGAAGCTGTGGAAAATTTTGAAACACGCTCTGAGGCTTTAAACCTGCCCTCCATTTCACTTTTCCTTTCTGCTGCCTCAAATCCAGAACTTCCCAGTTTACTGAAGCCACTGTTATATCATTTATTTCAACATTGTTCTCTATCCCTTTACAAACACTAGTATCACCCAGGCTTGTTCTCTTACAGTCTACTGATGACTTTGACAGTTCATCCTGCTAACGTTAAATAGCTGCCACTAACTGAGCAGTTTTCTGAAATAGAGAGCATCAACATCCACTCCTAGAATCCAATAACTGCCAGAACCATCATGTTTATAAAAAAAAAAAAAAAAAAAAAAAGTGAAAAGACCATTAGCATCAAAATTCAGCAGAACTGAAACCAAATGCAGAATGAGCACAGCATGAAAGGTTTTAAGATGCAGCCCATATTTTTAGTTTAGGGGACCAGAGGATCACCCACAATGAATGGTAAAGGGCGAAACTGTTCTTAATGTAACTCCCATACTTTGAACTGAAGACACCACAGTGAAACCAATTACAAAATACTTTCAAAGTCATTCTTATGAATCACAAATGCACTCATCAGCAAATTTTTTTTTAAAAAAATGATTGAAGAATCAGTTGAAATCAGTGAAGAAAAACTTGCTCATCGCATATTGCACTCATTAGATCAAAGCACTGTTGTCATGGACAATGGTATCTTTTTTCTTTTCTGCTGTTTGGTAATCTATTCAGTCTGTACAAGACATGTGCAGTGATCACCATCCACCCCAAAAAAAGACAATGGACTCCAATGATGGTTTCACTGTGGTTTATTCAGTTGTGAATAGGGCCAATCCATACCATGTGTCTTTTGTAATCTCCCCACTTTGCAAGCACCAAATACAATGAGGGAACTATCAACTAAATTAGATTACAGTATTATAGACGCTCTGTGCGACATCCATTAACTTTAACTTAAAGCATGCATAACTATTTTAATGCACAATGTAAAGTGATGTTATCACACTTTAAATAAGTAAAATGTTAACAAGTACATAATGCCACATTCACTGAACACAAATTTAAATTGTACAGCAATAAAAGCATTTAAACCAAGTAAAACAATCTTCTATACATGTATATGTACACAATTTCTTTCTCTTGTAAAAGAGAAAAAGTATTGCATTTTTTGCCCGTTAAAAGAAAACACTTTTGATAATATTCCCAGAATGCGGGAATATGTTAAAAAGTAAATAACCAACTACATATGCAGCAGTCTGTATCTGTTCCAGTCTATATCTGTTCCAAGATATAGGGCTCTTGGTTTATGTATGTATGTCACATATATAATGTGTTGTGACTGACAAAATGATGCTGAACATACCTTGAAAGTCAACTGTATGCACATCAGTATCATCATCAACCACAAGCGTTCGTGACAACTGAAAGCATCATGAACTCAAGACAACAAAACTCCTTCCTGAGTTTCGGTTGGTGTCACCGTAACAGAGAACAGTATGGCATCAGAACGCAGAAGAAAAAAAGAGTGACAGTAAATTGTAAGTATATGACATCCAATCCAGTTTGTGCTGAGACAGATAAATTATGTTACATTATGTTTTTAACATGTGTACTCTTCAAACTGTTAACCAATTTCAACTCAATGGCAAAACAAAACAAAAAACCCGTTATTACTTCAGGTTGGACTATTAAGCCCAGTTTTGAATCATATCAAAAAAGAAAAAAAAAATGTCACCAAATGTGACAGTTAATGTTTCGTTTCCTTAAATTTTAGATTTTGATCAGCCATCCCATATCCCCTCTTTTCAACAAAAGATGCCATCTTTTATTTCAGAAAAGAACATAACAATAATGCTGCCACAGTGACCCAGACACAAGCTATTCTTTGGAAAGAAAACAATAAACAACCCCTGAAACAATGCCATAAACAGGTGCCAGGCTTAGCTGTGTGATATGCCCATCCCTTTAGAAGATCCAATGCTTGAGACTGTACATGCTCATTAGGAGGCCACCCACGATACAGAACACAGAGAAAGTGGCCAGAAACCTGCACTTATCCTGACTGTCTGTCAGGCTGCTGCCAAGGGTCTTCATCTTCTCCTCCAGGTGCTGTTTATCATTCAGGACTGACTGGTAATTCTTTCGCATCTCTTCCAGGTTGATGGCTGTGGTACGCTGAGCATCACCTGCTTGTTCAAGCTGCTTCTTCAGATCTGGGCGTGCAACACAGGTTCATCACAACTTAAGAGCAAGGAAGACAGAGACTAAAAATCAGTTACATGCATATAACCATTTTCTGTTGGCAGAATTGTTAGATTGTTTAAAATGCCAACACCCTGCTCTGATATGCTCAGAACACAGTGTGCCTCAAATCTTTAAAACACACCAACAAACCTATTCTAAATCTAAAAAAAACATGCTGCCTCAAATCAGTAATTTGACATTGTTTCCTGGTCGCAGTTCCTATAAAGTTTGAGAAAATGGGGCAGATTTAGTATTCAATACAAAGCTGAGACCACCATTGAAACTGACTCATGACAATAGTCAGTGATGGGGGCATACAATCTTAAAAAAGAATACTAAGAATGGTACTGTGCTTGTCTCATCATAGTTAGCAGTAGCCTTCACTCTCAAGCTAACTGGTCAATGGTAGTGATTTACTTAGACCTGTATTCAGTGGATAAGAGCTAAATTCTAAAGGAACAGCTATTGAATGTGAAAGTATCATGAATAACCGAAGGCCTTCACATCAGGCATGGTACTGAAGGAAAATCATTTTTCCCTGAAAATGTTTGGGGGTCCAGGGGGCGGTGCCCCCTGGCAGGGTCAAGGTGCAGAGCCCCTTGTGGGGGTCAGGGGCAGCGCCCCCTGAAGCTAAAGGTTTTTCAGCAATTCTAGCCTGTAAAAAAGCCTCTCCTTGAACTAATTTCAGTTCTTTATACTAAGCAATTTCTGCCACAAAATAAGCTCTCCTAGAATCACTTTATCAGTCATTCCTTCAACCCAAAGGAGGTTTTAAACCCAAGTAGTCACATAGCAAAAATGAGTACATATCTACATTGCTTTAGGTGGCATACATTAAGTCAAATTGTAAACGTTTTACTTACTATGTCAGTGAAGCACATGCACAGTGTACACACAGGAGACCCCTCATTTTGCACAACTTTGGTCATCATGTCCAGCACCACCAACACAGCATAGCACAGCACAGCAAAGTAGTGGTCTATTTCATGTCTTGAGTTCCAGTTTTGTTTACTATGTTCAATTCTTTTATGACCTGTCTCCTCTACATTAGTTACTCCTTTACTTTTTACATCTATCTGAATACAGTACAAAATGAGTTTAAGTTTTGTGTCTCTTTTAACGTACAAATTTTAAGTTATGTGTCTCTTCAGTGCAAGCAATGTGAATGAGATGGACTACTTTTTGCCTGATTTCTCAGCCATCTGCTTCACGAGCAGAGCCTACTTTTTGTAATGTCCAAACCTCATTCTCTTTGCCTCCTGTCTGTAATGTTCAATGGCTTTTCTCTTTGAAGCCAGCCAAATGTGTTCCTTCTGGAACAGTTCAAACTTTTTCTTTCTTTCTTCTTTTTCTTTCTCCAAAATGTGGTGGTAAGTCTATCAACTGTTCCAAGCACGACGAAAACGTTTCATTTTCGTGGCTCCTGTTCAGCCAATCCCATCACCATTTGTTTGCCACACCAGCATCAATATCTCCTGTCGCAGAATTTCGCGGAACTATGTCTGTACGCTTTGGCATTTTTATTTTTTCCTTCTTTTTCTTTAATCTTGTTCAAAATCGATCACGTCGACCCAGTGCGGAAAGCAGTGGCGAATGTCACGAAAGCGCATGCGCGGAAGCAGTCCTGCTCAATGCTACTTCTCGCGAGACGAAGGCTTGAAGCGAATGACCTGAAACGAACTAAGTGGGCTGGTCTCGTCGGGCACGGCTCGGTTTTTTTTTTTTTTTTTTTTTTTTTTTTGCTTTTCGCGATTTCCGCGAATTCGCGGACATGTACCATGCCTGCACATACAGAGCGACCCACCATTAAAGGCCTCCTGCAGGTTTCTGTGAGTGGTCTGGAGGTTGGACAGGGCGGTGTTCTGGACGTGCAGTCTGTCCTGGGTGTGCTGTTGAGCCTGATCCAGCTCTTCTTCCAGACGATGACAGCTGGTCTCCATGGCCTTTTTCTCCTCTTCTACCTGATGCTTGCTCTGCTTTATCCGATCCAAATGCACTGTCTGTTCTGTGTAGCAGTGACGCACCTGTGCACACACATACAAATGCTCTTTTTTACCCAATCCAGCAACACTATCTGTGTAGCAGTAATGTACCTGCACACACACACACACACACGGTACAATGCTCTGCTTTACCTTAACCAATTGCACTGTCTGGGTTTTTTTGTAGCAGTGACGCACCTGAACACACACATCAAGCTGGCTCAAAGGACTGGTGTCTTTCCTTTTCATTTTCTCTATCATTTTCCAAACTTTTTTTCTTCGAACTTTTGGAGGTCACTCTGGAGCAGAAAATTTTCCAAGATTCTCATTTGCTGGATTTATAAATGTACAGTGATTTTGCTTGCTGTCTTTGACTGGTTTGAATGCTTTGAGCTGTAGGTCTTTAAAACACCAAACGCTTTTCGTTCTTTTTTGTTTTTTTTTAATTGCTGAACATTAATTGTTGGCAGTCAGAATTAAACCAAGGTGTTTTGGGCAGTTGAAGTTTATTGGAAGACACAGGAATACATGTTTTAGCACACTCAATCGAAGTGTTAGTTAGAGATTCTGCTGGATCAGGACGTTGAAGTATTTCAATTTCATGGAGCTCCTTTGAAATATTTGCAGCAAAAAGATTCCAACAGGCTTTTTCGTAATTAACCCTTTCACAGCCATAGGCACCTTTTGGCGATGACAGGGCTGAGCGCCAAAGGGGCCATTTGGCGACCAAGTAGGGTGACCTAACTCCCGATACTCTCACGATCCTAGTTCATGAGATAAAAAGCCAGCAATAAACGTCATAGTTGGGGGATGGTCTGGCCGGTGCTCACAGCCATTTGCTTTGTCAGAATACTATTCAGTTCAGTGTTTTATCGACTTTATTCCAATTGTTTTTCCATTCACTATGACGTCACCACGAAGCACTTTATGTACTCAACCTTGCCGTACATTTACCACAGATCAAGTGCTGGGAATATTGAATAGACGGTCAGTTGTTCCTAATACAGATGAAGAAGACCCAGACAGTCACGAGTAAACAACGATAGCGAGGGCTTGACTGAATTATTGCAATGCGAGGCGTTGGCCAAATGGTTGGGAGACTGATGAGACGGCCACTTACTACCCTACCGCGTGTGCCCCAGTGTTTTTGCGTTGAGCCAGCCAGCACTGACTAGAACTGTTCACGGACTCTATGTGAGGGCGTGAACTAAGACTTTAGGCAACGACCTTCACACAAACGCTGTGGGCTGACTCTTGCTGGTCGAGGTTGAAGGGGCGTGGCCGACTGACACGTGAGAGGCGAGCAACAGAGACGTGTTTGAGTGGGTGTACAGCTGATCATATAGATCAGCTGAATGGCAAGGGTTCAGAGATTAACAGGCACATGACTTTGTGTTCATAAAAAAATATTACTGTTGAGAGTGAAAGGGACGTGTGTGTGTGTGTGTGTTCCCTTTTCTTTCTTACATGTGTACCAGTTAGGCATAAGAATGTGTGTGTGTGTGTGCGTGCGTGTTCCCTGCTATTGGAGTAGTTGTATTTGTGGCTGTTTCTTCAACTTTTCTGTTGGAAATACCATACTTTCTTGTCTTCAATTGTGAGTGGAGTATTTTGCCTCCCTTGTTCAGAGTTTGTTGGCATTCTTTTTTCATTTTTTACGTTTAGAAGAAACATTCTTTTTTTATTTTTGCATTTTTTTTGCACTTCTTGTTGACTTACCATTACTAACATCTTATGACATAATAAAAGTACAGTGTATCTCCTCCATTTCAGCCCTGATGTGGCCCTTTGCGGTCGGCTGGGCTATAAGCAACATTATCTCCTCCATTTTACAAAAAATAGCATGAGAATTGGTTGTTTAGTTCCAAAGATATCCGCGTTTCACATATGCTGGTATAAAATAAGAGCTTTAAAAAAAAAAAAAAGGCTGGCGATGGGGATTTATGCAAAACAGAATGCCTGGCGGTGAAAGGATTAAGATGTTCTGTTACAGAGGCGTTTTCAGTTTCCATGGATTTAACTCTCTTCAGTTCTTTCCCTTGAATTTCGATCACCAGTGATCAACGGTTTTCTTCCTGGAATTATGGTATTTAAAACAACAGTTTTGTTATCTGAAGCAATATATTGCCTGAAAAACACCAAAATAGACACATTCATCACAAAAATATAATCATTTTAGAAATAATGCCCAGAATGTTACGAAACAAAGAACGTCCGTCATGCAAAAATCTCAAAAACTGTTGAGAGTTAAAGCATTTTAAAACAACAGAAAGATGGTCACATCCACGCAGATCATCATGGACAGATCACTCATAGTCCAGGACCAGTGAGGGGTCACGCACAGAAAGATCAATAGATGAAACTGCTCCATTAGAGGAATGCATAAACATGGGAGAGCTGTCATTCAGATGACACAGATCCAGCTGAGAAAAAAACATCCTCCCAGAGGAGACCCCAGGATGACGCATCCACACTACCCCTATGGGGATTATGGCCATTAACGTCACCCATCGGCAACAAAGGTGAGGGAGTTCTTCAATCAAAGTCTTGACAACTAACCGAAATAGTGTCAAATATAACCAGCAAACAGCAACAGATTTATGGAGAGAAATTCTTGCAGCTAAAGCCTGAAGAGGGCAGTAAGAGCAAAAGAGTTAAACACCAAAGGTTTGTGGATAAGTAGGGCAACACTGCCTGTTAATCCCAGCCTGGAGGTTGTGCAGATTTCAAAAGAACACTGAAGCCAGACAGAGTGAAGTTCTAAATAAATTCTGGCTTTGAATTTTCGTTTTCTGAAGAGCTACTACCAGCTGTGTAAGAGTATGGCACAGAAGCTGTAGCTCCTCTAGATTTGAGTTTAAACCACAGATATTTCGATGGAATAATGTACTATCCGTGGTGCAGAAGGCAAACAGGAGAGAAATCAGTTCATCTCCGAGTCGTCGTCTATGTCTAAAGGAGCAAATTTATTTTGAAGAGGGACAAGCTTGTTTAGATCTCCAGACCAACTGGCAGACTTGCCTGCAGGTGGAGATGGCTTAGGTTGAGGAGACGACGGATGATTTTTTTCCATCTCTACATTTCGATGGGCTCCCTTGCCTGCATGGGCACTGCTCTTGACAGGTTAAGGTGGGAGCACTTGCTGTTTTTTTTAAATTCTGCCTAGGAGCAGATGGTTTAGAAGCCCGTAAATGGTTTAGATTGCTGGCCAATTTGAAAAGTGGTAGATTTTACGTCCTCACAAGGAACATCCACTTTGGGTTCCGAGTTGGTGAATTTGCCTTCACAAGGTCAGAGACTTTATCTTGCACCGTTTTTTGTTTTGTTTTGTTTTTTTAAATAGAAAAAAGGGAAAACATCAGTCTGACTTGAAACAGTGTGAATAGATACTCTCTTCACAGCTGAAGCATAGGAAGAGACGGAAGTGGACCAACTGCAAAAGACTTGTTTCCTACCTTCACAAAATGAAATCTTGACCCTTGAATATTTTATATCTGCAGCCAAACAGAGCAGTTGCATGAAGAGGCAAGGTGGTTGTCGTCACAATTTTCACAATGGCTAGATCTTTATATTTGCAGCAAATACCACACATCTCCTCCCCAGAACAATGATCTTTAACATGTCCGATCTTTGGCATTTAAAACAGCGCATAGGAGAAGGAATACAGCTGAACACCTACATCCCACTTTGATGGCTTGTGGTGTACAGAACATCCAAAAGAGGGTGTTGGTGGTCACTCTCTCTTTTCCCTTTGGGTTAGTGACCTATGGATGTCTATAATTCCTTCAGATGCCAGTTCTGTTTTTATTTCTGCCTCTGACATCAGGACGCCTTGCAACTCCTTTCGTTGAGTTTAGTTGTTTGTGAGGAGTTACCCTGATTCCCCTGTCCACTTGCACTCAATGAGAAATGATCATTCTGAAGTCTTTTAATTGATTTAGGGTCACCTGCAATGCCTTGAAAACCATTTTGAATGGCAAAAGGACTCAATGCCGATATGGATTTCTCCTCTTTAGTTCCTTCCACCACTTACCAAGAAGCCATGAACCCTGTTTTCTTTCTAGTTTCAGTGTCTGAGTTGTTGTCTACATTTGTCTTGAAAGACTCAATGAATCTGCCTGTGCTCTTCTTTTTTTTTTGGGGGGGGGGGGGGGGGTGGGGGGGGGGGGGGGGGGGGGGGGGGGGATTTTTAACTGGCAAAGCCATTTTTGGCTGGTTTTTATTTCATCACTCCCTTACCCATCCACCATGAAGTCCAACTACAGGGCCAGGGCCAAGAAGTCACTGTCTTAACC
The DNA here is from genome assembly GCA_018398815.1 of Conus ventricosus. Classification (NCBI taxonomy): domain Eukaryota; kingdom Metazoa; phylum Mollusca; class Gastropoda; order Neogastropoda; family Conidae; genus Conus; species Conus ventricosus. Next base: position 20,703,139 of record CM031605.1, read on the forward strand.
CCTTCCACGCTTCGAGAGGGATAAATGACAAACAGAAGCTCAAAACCCCCCCCCCCCCCCCCCCCCCCCCCCCGATCATACTCAACTCCTGGGGATAGACAGCCAAACACTACTTGGGTTACCTTAGCCAGCCGAGGAACTACCTGTCTTGACCAGCCCAATGCAGGGGTAGCCAACTAATACACCTAAGCCAGTGTGTACCTCCTGTCTAGAAGAGGTCTGAGCCAAACAGATGTGTTTAAAGCACCTGCCCTCCTCTCAGTCACCAGATCCCCCCCCCCCCCCCCCCCCCAATCACAGATTGCATCGCATGGCAAACATGGTGAATCGTAAGAAAGACCACAGAGAAAAGAAAAATGTAGAAAAAAGACTTGAAGGGGAGAAGAACATAGAAACGATCCACTAAGAAAAGCAGAAGATAGAATAGGAGAAAGGCAGGTTACAATTTGTCAGAACCTTCACCCTTAACTGTCTGAAATGGGAAACCCTATCAGGGGCATCACCTCCTACCATGTTGTGCTTAGGCCATCAGAAACTTGGCTATACAGAGCTAGAGACGTTTACAAAACCTTGCCTTCCATTCCAGTATTGATGCTCCCACCAGCAGAGCCTAAAGGATCACTAGACTGCACAAGCCCTCCAATCAAGGCAAGATTGCAACCCCCAGAAGGGTATGCATGTGAGTGCATGCATGTGCATCAGTGTGTGTGTGTGTGGGGGGGGGGGAGGGGGGGGGGGGAGGAGGGAGGAGGAGAGAGAGAGAGAGAGAGAGAGAGAGAGAGAGAGAGAGAGAGAGAGAAGAGAGTGTGAGAGAGAGAAGGGAGGGGTAACTCTTATTGGTACTAACTGTAGGTTAGGTCGGCACAGAAATTCATTCTAGTATGAACATCTGGCATAATCGTATATCAACACTTCATTTTTTTTCATTTTCAGGCAGCAACAAAAACAATTTGAACAGAACCCTCTATTGCTGACTGGAATGCTTAGTATGAACTGCATTAAGCCATGAGGTGACTGCATGGGTATAAGTGGGGAAGGATCCCTAATCCTGAAACTGAATTGGGGCCATCCCGATCATAAAATCTGTATTGTGACCATTCCATAATACTGAAATCTGGATCGTGACCATCCCATCCATTCTGAAATTTGGATTGCGACCATCCCACTAATCCTGAAATCTGCCCCCCCCCCCCCCCCCCCCCCAAAGAAAAACACCACCCTGATCTCGCCCATAAATCTGTTCACACTTTGTTTTTGTGGTACATGTAGTTTGTTGTGGTGGTGTGCTCCCCCACCCTTCCTAACCTTTCACTGGCATTAAAGATCACAACACACTATTAACGTGGCATGGACTGTTTGCATGGGTTACCAATGATTGCTTCCCTCTGACTGGAGTTCTGCTTCAAAGTCTGACCACACAACATGTATTTACAAGCACTGTACGGCATCAACCTTCTGACAAGTGACAAACCCATGGTCTCACCAGATCATCCCATCACTGTCGATTTCGTCAAGCTATACCCATTTTAAGCGATTTTTCACATGGCTTTTGCTGATTTGCTGTAGGTATAAAATATTGCCAAGTGCTTTATCCTTTAGTGTACTTTTTTGTGTGTTCCTGCATGGATAACGTCTTTCTTGTGTCTGGATTAACAAGTTGTTTTAACAATTTGAGACTTTTTTTTGTGGTGTCCTGATTTAAGAGTTTAAGTAATCATAACACAATTTAAAAAAAAATTTTACAACTAAAACTAAGTATACGATATTTCCACTTCTAAATAGTTTTCTTTCCAGAACGTATATTCCGGAATTCAATATGCATCACAGGTACATTCAAGATGAACCGTGGAGAAAATGTCATTTTCCCAATAATAATTATTTATCTTGGAACCGGAAAGCATGCCAACAAAATCTTGAAGAATCGGAGTTTGCACAATCTCGCCAATCCAGGGACAACATATTTTCCAATCTGGATTTCTAGTCTATTCCGGATGCCTTGATCCCTTGTGACTGCCAAAGTTAAAAGCAGACATGTTTTTGACAAGGATTACAAAGCGCTTCCAGTTTATTGTCTGCCACACTTTTTGATCAGGTCACTGACCCAGCAGTCATACTTCCTTTTACAGCCACTAAGTCTAAGTTCACAGACTACGTTTTGTACTCCCAGTTCTTAAAGAACAGGGAGTACTTTAGAATGGGAACAAAGAAATGTTGTTTGTGTGTGCGTCTGTCTGTGTGTCCATGGTCAAAATGTGTTCCACTCGCTCCAGACAAAACTACTGGGTCGATCTTTCTGAAAATTTGTAGGTATGTTCATTATGGGTCAAGGATGATGCCTGATGTTTTAGTTTACCGTTACTAACGGCTGTAACGCTTTTTCTTCTTTATGGAATATCTCCGAAAGTACTTGGCCGATCTTTGTGAAAATTAGCAGGTATGTTCATTATGGGTCACGGATGATGCACTATGTTTTAGTTTACCCTGTTATAGCCGTTACTAACGGCTGTAACAGCCTGTAATGGTTTTTCTTCTTTTTAGAATATATTAAATAGTACTTGGCCGATCTTTCTGAAAATTTGTAGCTATGTTCATTTTGGGTCAAGGATGATGCCCGATGTTTTAGTTTACTGTTACAGCCGTTACTAACGGCTGTAACGGTTTTTCTTCTTTATGGAATATCTCAGAAAGTACTTCGCCGATCTTTGTGAAAATTAGCATGTATGTTCATTATGGGTCTCGGATGATGCCCAATGTTTTAGTTTACCCCGTTATAGCTGTTACTAATGGCTGTAACAGCCTGTAAAGGTTTTTCTTCTTTAAAGAATATCTCAAAAAGTACTTGGCCGATCTTTCTGAAAATTTGTAGGTATATTCATTATGGGTCACGAATAATGACTGATGTTTTAGTTTACCGTTACAGCCATTACCAACGGCTGTAACGCTTTTTCTTCTTTATAGAATATCTCAGAAAGCACTTGGCTGATCTTTCTGAAAATTTGTAGGTATGTTCATTATGGGTCACAGATGATGCCCGATGTTTTAGTTTGCCGTTACAAACGGCAGTAACGCTTTTTCTTCTTTATGGAATATCTCCGAAAGTACTTGGCTGATCTTTGTGAAAATTAGCAGGTATGTTCATTATGGGTCACGAATGATGCCCAATGTTTTAGTTTACCCCGTTATAGCCGTTACTAACAGCTGTAACAGCCTGTAACAGTTTTTCTTTTTTATAGAATATCTCAGAAAGCACTTGGCCGATCTTTCAGAAAATTTGTTGGTATGTTCATTATGGGTCACAAATTATGTCTGATGTTTTAGTTTACCGTTACTAACGGCTGTAACGCTTTTTCTTCTTCATGGAATATCTCAGAAAGTACTTGGCCGATCTTTGTGAACATTAGCAGGTATGTTCATTATGGGTCATGAATAAAGCCCGATGTTTTAGTTTACCGTTTTAGCCGTTAATAACGGCTGTAACGGTTGTTTTTCTTCATGGAATATCTCAGAAAGTACTTGGCCGATCTTTGTGGAAATTCGCAGGTATATTCATTATGGATCAAGGATGATGCCTGATGTTTTAGTTTACCGTTATAGCCATTACTAACGGCTGTAACGTTTTTTTTTCTGTATGGAATATCTCTGAAAGTACTTGGCCGATCTTTGTGAAAATTAGCAGGTATCTTCATTATGGGATACGGATGATGCCCGATGTTTAGTTTACCGTTATAGCCGTTACTAACGGCTGTAACGCTTTTTCTTCTTTATGGAATATCTCAGAAAGTACGTGGCCGATATTTCTGAAAATTTGTAGGTATGTTCATTATGGGTCACAGATGATGCCCGATGTTTAAGTTTACCGTTATAGCCGTTACTAACGGCCCATAATGGTTTCCTTCTTTATGGAAAATCTCAGGAAGTTCTTGGCCAATCTTTCTGAAAACTTTTAAGTATGTTCATTTTAGGTCACAGACGATGGCCGATGTTTACCAGAATAGCCATTACTAACGGTTACACCAGCCCAAGACGGCTTTCCCTCTTAATGGAATATCTTACACGTATTCAGGATAAACGGGGAGTACGTATATATGCTTTGCATCTTGTTTCTTTCTTTCTCTTTTTTTTTTGGATGGCAAGTTCTTGCGGTGACTCTAAGTTGATCAGTTCATGCCATGTTATGGAATGACAGCAAAATGAAGTTGAATGAGAATAATGCAGTTTGCGAACATTTAACAGACGGCAACAGTTTCATAATACACACAGTTTCTGATCATTTTAAGAGCTTTTTTTCTCTCTCCATATTTTTGTATGTAAATTTTTATTTTCATTTCATTCATGGGAGACAATTTCTTATGGCAGAGATGCAAAAAAAAACATAAAGATAGAGACAGCATAAAAAGTCTTTATTCCTGTCAACACAGCATGGCCCTTTCAACGAAAGTGACCTCTGAAAAATAAATGAAGATTATTCTACACATGGAAGTACCCCATAAGTTAATCAAAATGTGACTTAAACAGCTGTAGACTAACCTTGTCCAGTTCTTGCTGCAGGCGGTGACTATCCTCAGTGAGGGAGTTCAGTGATTCCTGTTTCTGGCCCAGCTGTGTTTCCAGGTGCTCTATCCGATGCTCCAGCTCTGAGCGCACGCTCTTCTCACGACTCTCCAACTGCCTGGTGCTGTTAGTCAATTCTGCCTTCAATTTCTCCAATTCCTTTGAGAGACTGGAGGCCTGCAACAGTAGGTTATATATGCAGAAGGAATATTAAGTGGTCACGTTCCTGGTAGTTACCATGTCTTGGATTTTCCAAAGTAACTGATGCTCAGGAGTGTTTTCATTACAGATAAGAACTTGATAAGAAAACTGGAAGACACTCCAAATCCAAAATGCAAGACCCTAATCCTAACCCTATTCAAACCCTAGCGCACACCTGATCTAACCATAATCCCCAAAACATTCACTCATAAACTGTGCTTGGGGTTAGGGGGGCAGTGGTTTTGTCATCTCTTCTTCCCACCTGTGAAGGAAAGAATGTCCACATTTTCAACACCACTAAAGGGGTGCCATGGGTTATGAAGAAATGTGAAATCTAATTGGCTAGTGAGGCAAAACAGAAGTTCTGTCGACAATCAGTTTTCACCAACTGGAGTTTACTCATCCAAGTTCTGACCAACCAAATAAGGAAAAAAAACAGACAAGGGCTGAGCCTTCTGTCAGAAGAAAAATAAGATCAGACATATACAGACCTTCCAATACCTAAATGGCTTGTCAGTATCTTTTGCAACTGTTCTCAGTATTTTCAAGCAGTTGCCAGTATTTTCATCGCATGCACGGCATAATCATGTTAGATATTTATTATATTATTTAAATGAGAAAAAAAAACCTATAAACATAACCCCTGCATATAGTATAATGTACATGTACACACAACATAACAGACATTATTAAAATTATAGCTAAAAATCATTATAAAAGAACCATGGTTCACTAGCAGTCATACAGACACACAGAAGAGATACACAGGGGGGAAAACATGATGTCGCACAAAAACACAAACATAAGCAAAGGAGTAGGCCTACCTTTTAAATTGTAGATTCATGTTGTACAAGTAATCCATTCAGCTTCAGTTTCTGGTTTAGTCACAGGGAAGGTCAGTCTTTGTTGCACAAATAATCCATTCAGTTTCAGTGTCACAATAATACTACTTCATATAATCTATCCAGGTTCAGTTTCAGGCTTAGTCAATATTATTATTAACAAACATTTGAACGTAGATCTGCATTTTTTACACAGGTACACCCTTCATACCACACATACACACAGGAACCAGCTTCATTTAGTCACTTCACTTGTTTGTGGACATCCCAGTGGCTTTCTTACACCTGGACAGGAGATCACTGGGTAGGGGTGTTTCAAAGCACTTGCTGGACTTTGACTTCATCTGGAGGACTGCATTGAGTGTCTTGCTGCCCATGGAGCCTCGGAAGTCTGTTTTGGTCTTGCGCACTTGGGAGAAGATCCTCTCACAGCTGCAGTTGGAGACAGGAATCAAGAGGATCCTCATCATGACCTTTGACAGGTGGTCGTACTGCATGACCCCATTGTGGTCGACGAGAGTAGACATCCTTGTCCACTGATCGGCAGCTGTAGGCAAGGTCAGAACAGCAGACAGATCAGTATCTGACAGATAGCTCTGGAACTGTTTTTGCACATCATCTAGAGAGCTACCAGAGGATAGCATGCATGGGAAGCGTTTGAAGAAAGTAGGCGAGGGATCCCCACTGTGGCCCATCCTCGTTTCTCTGCTGTTTCTGCATCTTCAGGCGGATGTCTGCCACCTCTGCGTGCTTCCACAACATTTCTTTGGCCGGGTTGAGATTGGTCACCATGTAGGTGCAGGCAGTCTTGTAGAAACACTTGACGTTCATAAAGAATGCCTCCTTTTCTTGGGCTCCATTCAGCTTCTAGCAACTTCTGGTTTTGTCTCCAATGAAGATGTCCTTGTCTGCCTTGATGTTGTAGGATGACTTGAAGTCCACCTCGAACAACAAACAGTGCATAGCAGATGGCTTCACAAACGCGTTGACAAGCCGCCGGAACAGCTGCTCCATGTCCCTCTTCACCAGGTGGATCCTGCTATTCTCTGCTTGCAGCATCTTGTTGGTCATCTCAAACATCTCAAGAACTGCCTCATAGAAAGACACATAGATTTTTGTTGTTCTGCGTCTGAAGAAATCTTTCAGATTCTTGAGAAGTGAAGAGCACTGAGAGCTGGTCTGCTTTGTCTGGCATTCTGCTTGGAAGAAGCGCTGGAGTGGCTCCCACTGCTCCAGTATGCGGCTCAGCGCAGGTCCTAGTGACAGCCACCTGGGGGCACATGCTGCAGCAGCTTGTGGCGGGGGGCAAGGCATTCTTCCTGTAGAGCCTGGAATCTCTGCAGTCTGATGGTGCTTTTATCAAGGTACCAGTTCATCTGTCGCAGGATGTCATTCAGATCAAACTTGCTGGATTGCTTCACCGCTTTCTTCACTGCCAGGTCTAGGAGATGGCAGACACAGCCAGCAAGATGAACCTGTGCAACTTTTTGACGCACAAAAGCAATCAACCCCTTATGCTGACCTGTCATCACATTGGCATTGTCCACAACGAGACAAAGGCAGTTGGACCATTGGATGTTCATCTTGGTCAACTCCCCATCAATGATGCTGAAGATGTTTTCGCCTGTAGCCGACCCTTCGCAAGATGGGATACTCAGCAGCTCAGTGTGAATCTGGAAATCACGCTCCACAGTCACCACGATGGGAAACAATTTCTCCTCTCCTTCTTGACTGCCATCAGTGCCCAGTACAAAGGGGCCGTTTCTCATGGAGTCTGCAAGTCCGGCTGACACCTGACTACCACAGGTTCTCACAATTTCTGTCGTCTTCGTCCTTGCGCAGGCATAGCTTTCGGCAATTTTATTGCCTGGAAACATAGCTCTGAACAAGGGCCCAGCATGGTCGGAAGCACTCAGTGGAATGTTGTGCTCCACGAGGAAGTGAGTGAACAGGGTTTCAGCACGAATCACATCCTGCTCATCACATTTGTCTTTGGAAGAGACAGAGTCGAAAAAATTGGTAACTTTGGACGATTGCACCAGAGCTGCTCCTTTTTTCGTATGTCTTGCCGACTTCACGTGCCTGCCAACATCGTTGGCGGCCACCGGCACTAATTACAAAGTCGAAATCGCACACCGTGCATCTGGCAAAAGTTGATCCAACTTTGGATTCCACTATGCACGGGTACGTCTTAGTGTACGACTTCAGGAAGTGCTGATCTCGTTTCTGTTGCTTTTTTCCTCCACTGCCTGATGCCGTTGACTCCTCGATTTTCCGCTTTTGCAAAGTTTTCTCCATTTTTCCCCCCTCGATTAAACTTGGACAATCTCTGGATAGTAGAACTTTCAACCGGAAAGCAGAAGCAACTCAAAAGTTTCGTTGATTGGACAAAAGTTGGAATAGCTTAACGCAACAGCTAACGCGATTGGTCGATGGTCGATGTTGAGGCAGGCAGAGGCTAAAAATAGCCATTCCATTGCGATGTTCGTCGCACACAAGCCAAGCCTTCCCTTCCCTTCTCTCTCTCTGTCTCTCTCGACCAGTGTCTGTGTAGTCGAAACACACGACTGAGCCATTCCATTGCGATGTTCGTCGCACACAAGCCAAGCCTTCCCTTCCCTTCTCTCTCTCTGTCTCTCTCGACCAGTGTCTGTGTAGTCGAAACACACGACTGGAACGGTTTTATTATGCCATTCTCGAGCTTATTTTTGGGAGATTTTTATCTCCGTATTGATTTACAGTCGATCGTATTTTCCGTATTTTTCTTCTTCTCCGTACGAAAATACGGTGGGAACGGGACGGTTGGAATTCTTTTCACCTTTTCAATGACTGGTCAAACTATATACATCTGAATTAACGTCAGCCATCCAGCGGAAGATTATTCTTTGACAGGGAAGCTTGATAAAGAGTCAAAGACAGACACAGGCAATACTTTGGGAGAGAAAAGGATGATAATGAGCAAGAAATTACACACTGCAAATCATATGATAGGCTGTACAGCCTGTGAACCAGATCTGATTTGCTCAATAGCCAGTGTGACCGACTCATTGAGTGCCTAAAACTGCTTCATCCTCATGTCTTTCTGTTTCTATCATTGAGTGTTTTTCAAAGTGCTGCTGATGAAACAAAAATGTATGCAAAACAAAAATGCACAGATCTTCTCTTTCAATGATAGGAATAAAGCTTCAGCTCAACTCTGTGACTGATACCTACTTCAACAACCTTGTCCAAAAACGTGCATGTCTGTGCTTTATGGCGACTTAGGTCATTCTAAGAGAATTGACAATAAGTGCACTGATTCTTTTATTTTACAACTGAAGTGACAGTGTTTACATGAAAATATATAACTGCAGCAAACATTCACATTGGTAATGGGGAAAATAATGGTTAGAACTATTGTGAAGTTGATTTTAGTGTGAGATGATTGACAACAGTTATGTGACATTCACATTCAGAGAGGCCTGTAATGTCGAGAATTCATAATGTCAAGCAGGCCTAAGCTTTCTGATCTTCACTACCAGCATGCATGTGCATGATGAAATTACAAGTTCAGGTTTTGTGATGTTATTACCACCATAAAATATGACATATTTGGCAACGTTTTTGTGACAGTAACACATCTTTTTTCCCCAGACAAAATATGGTTAATTTTGAACAAAACCTTGTGGTCTGATTTGCCAGATTCCATTGTTCTAGAGAATGACATACACTTGTGATAAGATATGATCATGCACACCCACTTTGAGTTTAAAATTACAGACACAATCTGAAAACCAAAGAAAATCTTGCTCGCCTTAAAAGAAACTGAAACAATGTTCATTTCTGTGGAAATCTTGCAATTAAACAGCATGTGCACCCTCAGTATTTCGAAATCAGTCTCTTTTCTGTGACGTTTATGTCACTATGGTTGCTGTAACATACCATTTACTGTCAGTGGGTGTGAAATCATGACTCAAGTTGGAAACTGTCTGTGTAGTTTCAACACTTGCACCATGGCATAAACCATCCCAAGTCAATAATTTTTCTGTGCTGAGTTTCTGTACAGGGTGGTTGACACACTTCCTGACAATATGACAGTATTAATCAGACTAGTCGAGTCTGCATAACTCATCAAATCTACATTTCTTACATGCTCAGGCTACACACCTGTTGGTTCCCTTCACCAGCTGAACTGACATCCGTTCCATCTCTGCTTTTGCTGCTTCCAATTCCAGGTCTTTGTCATTAAAGTTGCCCTCAGTTTATCGTTCTCCTGCCTGCCTACCTGTCCATTTCCCTCTAGCTTCTCCTTCTCCTCAACTGCCTTCTGCAGGCAGCTGTTTGTGTCTTCCAGCTGTCGACCCAGGCTTTCCTGAAATAGACATATCTCTCAATGATAAGGGAAACGCCTGTAACAGTTTACATCTACTCTCACCCTTTGAACTGATAATTTCAGCGTATCTTCTGAATAATTCATGCTCAACAAAGGAAGTTGCATTCAATTCATAAAGACACAAAAAAAAAATTTTTTTTTTTCACATTCTAATCACAAATTTTAGACTTTTTCCTTTCTTTTTATGCTTACTTACAGCAATAAAATGACCAATTAAAAGAAAAAAACAAAAAAAAAAAACCCTTTCCAAACAATTCTTAGTAATAATCCACAGTCTAAACCTTTTCTTGTTGGCGCCACCAGTGTGTTTAGATCAAAAACCCACAGAACTGTTGGCTAAAGGGGTTTGGTCGGTGGCTGTCTTTCGCCCAGTAACTCGGGGTTTGTTTGCCCCAAAGGGGTCATTCTTTCTCCAGACGTGTGCCCTCGCCTGCAGACGCTGCTGCTTCTGGCACGGGGAGAAGGGTAATTAGTGTTTTCGAATCCCTTGTTTATCTCATCATTAGCTACGGAAAAAACTGCAGCAGATTTTAATTTTTTTAGAAAAAAAAACCCCACTCCCCTCCCCCATGCCCTTTCGTTCTTAGCTTTTCCCAAAAATTTTTTTGGGACAAAAGTTCCTCTTCTGCAAACATCAGGCTTTTTAATCATAAAAAAAAACAAATTGGTTTTTCAAATTTCTTGGGTCCTCTTCTATCTTTTCAAGTGCTTTTTTAAGTTTAATTACCCATCCCCCCCTAAAAACCAAATGTGTGACTGGTGTCAATGTCATAAACCTTTACAATGTGAATACCACGGGTTGATCATGAAAATCAGCAACACGACAATGAATCACACTAAGTTCTGGTACACAAATGGCTAATTTTTCTTTTTTTTGGAAATGAAATGAGTAGGGAAATAAACGAAAAAAGTAAACAAGTGGGGTAGTTTTGCTCCCCTAAGGAAAACCTAACACGGTAACTTTTATTCAAAACTGGCACAGCCCTTTTAAAATTTAATAAAATCAGACAAATCATAGACGAACAATCAATAGTGGGGGAAAACAAGCGCGGCCAACAACTGAATTGTCGGCAAAGATTTTTGGGCTTGAGGGAGGAAGAGGGAGTTTAAAATGGGGGCGGGGGAAAAGAAAAAAAAAAAAAAAATATAAAAAAAAAAAAAAAAAGTTTTCAGATAGAAAACTCTTCACTACTGCATAAGGGAACCATCGAATCCCTTTGAAGGCAATATATTTTATTGCCTGTCCGAGGCCCCTTTCGCCGCGGATCGGGACCATCGGGAGAAAGGCGGTTTGTTGCACTCCCGGCGTCAAATAGAGACACACCCAGTCCCTAATACTGTGGTGTTTTACCCCGGGGGCAAAAAAGAACCAATAGCACCCCCAGAGCCCAGCAAAGTAGTAAATGCAACTAACGAAAGGGGGGAGGAAAAAAGTTGCGTAAAACTAAAAAAAATTATGCAAATAAAAAAAATGTAGGGGACAGTCTTTGAGCCTACGCCTGAGGATCCACCCAGTTCATAGTTGTGGCCTGCGCTTGTTTTCCCCCCACTATTAGATTGTTCAGTTGTTGGCCTGCGCTTGTTTTTCCCCCACTATTAGATTTGTTCAGTTGTTGGCCTGCGCTTGTTTTTTCCCCACTATTAGATTGTTCGTCTATGTATTTGTCTGACTTTATTCAAGTTTAAAAGGCTGTGCCAGTCTTGAATAAAGTTACTCTGTGTTAGGTTTCCTTATGGGAGCACAACATACCCCACTTGTTTACTGTTTATCGTTTACTGTTCCCTACCTCATTTCATTTCCGATTTTTGCTTTGATTAAATTGAGGTTATTTGTCCTTGTTTCTGTCCGTCTGTGTGTTTGTCTTTTGATCTCCCTTGCATCTTTGGGTGGATCCTCAGGCGTAGGCTCAAAGACTGTCCCCTACATTTATATTATTTGCATAATGTCTTTAGTTTTACAGCAACTTTTTTTCCTCCCCACACTTTCGTTTAGTTGCATTACTACTCTTCGCTGGCTGCTCTGGGGGTGCTATTGGATTCTTTTTTGCACCCATGGTGGTGAGAACACCACAGTATTATGGACTGTGGTGTGTCTCTATTTGACGCCGGGAGCGCAGACACAACCAGCCGTGTCTCCCTGATGAGTCCGATCCAGCGGGCGAAAGGCCTCGGAGCAGGCAATACAAATATATCTGCCTTCAAAAGGGATTGCGATGGTTCCCTTATGCAGCTAGTGAAGAGTTTTCATATCTGTAACATTTTTTTTTTTTTTTTAATTTCATTTTCCCAGTTTCTCCATCTTCAAACTCCCTCCCCTCAAGTCCAAATCTTTGCCAGACAGTTCAGTTGTTGGCCTGCGCTTGTTTTTCCCCCACTATTAGATTGTTCGTCTATGTATTTGTCTGACTTTATTCAAGTTTAAAAGGCTGTGCCAGTCTTGAATAAAAGTTACTCTGTGTTAGGTTTCCTTATGGGAGCAAAACATACCCCACTTGTTTACCGTTTTTCTTTTTTTGTTGTCTGCTTGCATTTTTCAAAAACCAATACCTCAATCTGCCTAGCGCTCTAGGAATTGAATGTGTTTGTTTGGTACATACTGCTCACAAAACCACCATAAAACAGATGTATGTATGCATGTAAAATGCCCCCTCTGTCCATGTCCAGAGCACTAGGTTTCTACCCAAGCAGGCACCTGGATTCCATTCAAGTTCATTTCTATCTTGTTTAATTTGTATTCAGTTTTCTTCTGGTCTCCCATATATTTTGGCCAGATCGTCTACCCAAAGAAGCTGAAGCACTGCCTGACAAATGCGCCTTTGAAGCTAGAAGTGATCATGCATGAAGTGAGTGTCATTACTATCGGATCAGCCACTGACTTTGGCCATCTCCTTCTCCAGACTGGATTTGCTGTTGTTGAGCTGGCCAGACAGAAAGGCGTTCTGGTTCTCCTTGGCTGTCAGCTCACTCTGCATCTTGCTGCGCTGCTGCTCCAGTCCCTCACACACCTCAGACAGGGAGGCCATTTCCCTCTGCAGTGAAGACATCTCCAACTTGGCCTCCTCTGTCTTGCGCTTCTGATTCTGAAGGGCCTGGAAAAAAAAAAAAGACATCCACCATGGGTACTTGATGCTACCTTGTACAGTTGAAATATGCACCCCAATGAATGATATTGCTAACTTTTTTTTTCTTCTTTGGGGGGGGGGGGGGGAGGGGGGAATAATTTTTGTGTTTTGTTCATCCTGGCATTTTAGCAGGCAACTGATTATCTTGGTAGTATTCTCCCATGAATTGTGATATACACCCAGTATCTTCAAATAGCCAACCAAATGCTGACATGGGTTACAGGATCTTTATTTAACCTTTTTGCATTTGTTTCACCCGTATCTGGCCGCTCCGTCTCCCCTGGTGTTTGTTACGGCCGCACATGCTGCGTTACTTTTCCTCACACACTGCCACCTCGTGCTAAGTCAAGGCTGGCTAAAAATAAATGGGCATCCCTGAGAGGTGTCCAATGAAATCTTAGCAGTAGTATGGGGTGTGGGAAACGATTCATTCACAAAGACTAGGGCTGTGAACTGACCGCATTCCACTGCTGCAGACCGCATCGCCTTGTTTCTGACAATGGCGTCTGCTAGCATTTCTACCGACGGCAATTTTTTGGATTATACGAAAGAGGAGTTGGATGATACACTACAAGAAGTAGAAAGATAACCAGCCGCTGTGGCGAAGTGGTTAGCGTCGGACTCCCGGCTGGGAGGTTGTGGGTTCGAATCCCATCAGTCATGTGGGTTTTTCTGCCCCGACCAGCTCCTGCCCAGAGTTGAGTTTGCTGCGGACTCAGTTGGGAAGACTGGGACCACACAGTTGAGTTTCATCCACTTAATAGATGTGTTTCTGAGAGTGTTGCTCAAATTTCCTGACCAAGACTGCAGGTATCTGCGAGTCACCGGTATCGGTGAGTCCATGGGGGCTGTCGTTGGATGGATGTGGTGGCGCCCTCCAGAGGAAGAGCTCACTCACGCCGGCTCCGCGACTAAGCAATTATTGTCATCAGTAGGGGGCTTAGTAGGTGGTGTCCTGCGTATGTTAGATCAGAACAGGCACCACTGAACACCACCTAAGTGACTCGGCAGCAGTGCAGTGTCTCCTCCGGTGGGTTGCCTCTTGGCGGCTTGACATTGACTGCTACCTGTGGATTGTTGGTGCTGGGGCTGCGGCAGGGCCGACCGGGCTGCGGCGGGGCCGACCGGGCTGCGGCGGGGCCGACCGGGCTGTGGCTGTGGACGGGGTGTCAGATTAAGCTGCGTGGGTGCACTGCCTCTGAGGTGGCCCAGAGGTTGGGACAGCAAAAAAAAAAAAAAAGAAAGAGAGGAGTTAAAGGGATGTGGGAGAGGAAGAAGAGGGAGAAGAAGGCGAAGAAAGTGATGAAGATGATGTGCCTTTGTCTGCATTTGTGACCATGTGGCGACCAGCGACTTCTGCACCCTTGGTTCAGCCTTGTGAGGAGAAGACTGGGCCACAGCTACACCTCTGGATTATTTTTTTCTCTTCCTGCCGCAGTTGTTTTTTTTACTACAGCTGCTGACAAGACGAACCTGTATGCCAGACAGCAGATGGCAAAGCGGGGACAATCTGACCCACTTTGGCAGGACACTGACACCTGCGGAGATGCGTGCATATGTGGCTATGCTAATCATGATGGGAATCAAATGTCTGCCTAGACTCTGGTGCTACTGGTCGACTGATTTCCGATTTAGCGAGCTGTGGATCAGTGGGTGATGTCGAAAACAAGGTTTCTCAAGTTGAACCAGTATTTTCACCTGAGAGACACACAGAACACACCTGGCCGTGACACTCCTGACTACGACCCACTGTTCAAGATCTGGACCTTCCTCGACTTGATTCTGCCCTTATTCAAAAAAGATTTCAAGCCAGGCCGTGACCTTTCTGTCGATGAACCCATGATAGGATTCAAAGGGCGAGTATTTTTCAAGCAGTACATGCCGGCCATGCCAATGAAGTGGGGTGTAAAGGTGTGGGAGATGTGCGACGCTGACACTGGCTACTGCAACAACTTCGACATCTACACTGGCAAACACAGCCGCACTAATACAAATGTACCCCTCGGACATGAAGTAGTGGACAAAATGACTTCAGAGAACTACGGGCAAAACCGAGACCTGTACTTCGACGGTTTCTTCACCTCTGTTCCACTCATGCGACACCTGTCACAACACGGGACATACGCCTGTGCCACAGTGATGTCCAACTGCAAAGGGCTTCCGGAAGAGGTGACCAAGGCTCGCCTAAAACTACAAGGCGAGCTGATTCAAATGCAGAAGGGGCCCCTGATGGCGACAATGTATAAAGATAAACACCCTATCTACTTCGTGAGCACCAACCAGCCACCAGGTAAGACAACACCTGCACCTGACAGCGACGACAAGCCGCAACCCCATGTCATCAAGGTCTACAACCACAACATGGGAGGGGTGGACAAGTCTGACCAGCACAGGGCTTACTACCCGGTTGGCCATCAGAATAAGAAGTGGTGGCATTACCTCTTTCATTCCCTTATCAATCTGATCATCATGCAGGCCTACATCACCTGGCAAAGGTCACCCCATAACCTGACACCCAAGACCTATGACCACCTGTGGTTCAGGGTTGACGTGGCAGAACAGCTCCATGCTGGCTTTACCAGCAGGAAGAATGCTGAAGACGGTCAAACGTAGCAGAGGCCCCGATTGCGAAGGAAACAATCTACCACCATAAACACATAAAAACTGAAGGAAGAAAGAGCACCTGTCCTCAGTATATCAACATGGGGTCTGTTACACCGCTAAATGGCGCCGACTTCCTCAGTACAAGGTAAGTGCAGTACTATAGCTTGTAAGAGTTCGTTGTAGATCCTGTGGTAGGTGTTCGGCTTGCAGACGACAAAATACACCAGGCGGTATTGAAACGAAGAGGATCCGTTTATTTACACATGTTGAAGAATATAGGAACAAAACCAAACCACTGACCTTCAGGTTCAATAAGTCATACAGGAACTCAATCGTACATGCAGCAGCGAATATTCTACTAATGGTAGCTTCTCGTTGACTAGACTCAAACTCAATGAAGACTCGAACACTTCTAGACCAGAACTCTTCAACAAATCTCATTTCTCTCTCTCTCACACTCTCTTGTCCGTGTGTCTCTCTCAGTCGCACAGCTCTCCTTGTTTTGTATGATATTGAAAGAATATTCTGCATATCAGTAAGCTTAACCAATGAAATCGCGATGACTGTATGCAAATGTAATTCGGTCAGCTTCTTCAACATTCTCGAACCTTCGGCAAAACACTAGCAACTTACGGAAACCTGGTCAACATTCTAACATAATCTTGAATATTCCAATCACATTATCAATCAATCCAAAAACAATAGTGAACAATCAGGCATACATTCACTTTCCAAATGTTTTAAACAAATCAAATATAGCACTACACTGACCGAAAATACAAAGATCTAAAAGTGATTTGCATGTACGATTGAGCAATCTGATCATCATGCAGGCCTACATCACCTGGCAAAGGTCATGCCATAACCTGACACCCAAGACCTATGACCACCTGTGGTTCACGGCTGATGTGGCAGAACAGCTCCATGCTGGCTTTACCAGCAGGAAGAAGAATGCTGAAGACGGTCAAACGTAGCAGGGGCCCCGATTGCGAAGGAAACAATCTACCACCATAAACACATAAAAACTGAAGGAAGAAAGAGCACCTGTCCTCAGTGTATCAACATGGGGTCACAAGACAGCCAAAGGCCGACAGCTGAGACCTCCTTCAAGTGTTCTTTCTGTGACGTCCCTCTCTGCCAGCACAATGATTGTTTCTGTGACTACCATGCAGCAAATACGGTAGAAATCATGGCTCACAAACAGTGTTTACTATATTGGTGACATGTGACAGTGGTGACACTTACCCTCCTGCTGTGTGTGACCAGACACCACATAAGAGTGTAAATAATGGATTTTACTTCTTTCTGTGACTGTGTATATTCTTGTGTTAAAAATCGTTCAGTAGTGACAAACATTTTAGGATGAAAAACAAAAACTGTAAAGTTACCTGGCCGTGTGTGTGACAATCATGTGACATTTTGTGACACCCCAGCATATAGCTGTTCTCCAAGGCAGTTTGTTATGTTCGCAAACCGTGATGTTATGTACCTACATTTATTTGGGTAATATGTTTTCATCTTTATTGCCTCACTCTTTTAATTAATTTCTATACAGGGAACCTTTTAACATAGATCGTTTGACCGAAAATATGAGTCAGCTATATGCCGCAAACATTAGCACCGCGCCTGCTCTTTGGAACCCATGACGTCAAAGCTAAGCAAAGCAGCAGGCGTGACTCATAGCCACTGCGCGCGGCTTCACGTCGTCTGCCACTGAGTAGAAAGCGCACTAATGTTATAGGCCTAGTAGTACTATCCTTGTACAGTACTGAGTTTCAGACGATATCACGTCGGCATCTTTCAACTCTTTGCAACTTGCAAAAGTACGGTTTTGGTTGTCGGTGTTTCAGTTTCGTTCTCAAGTCTCTTTCTCTTGATAAAACAGGACTTAACAGTACCTTTCAAAACTTAAAAGGACCTCCTGATGAGTTAAAAGGACCAACTTGCTGAATCAAAGCACTTAAAAGGCCTTTTAAACCAAAATCCAATTCATAAGGACTTAAAAGGACTTGAAAGGACCCTACGAACCCTGCCCAAACTGGATTTACTGAACCAGGACTGCTGTTTACAAGTTGAGGTAGGCCACCCTTTGATAATTTATACTAACAAATGCATGCCAACAATGTTATTGTCTGTCTGGTGTATCATAACAACATTGTCAACATTTGATGTCCCATTGTTTTGTGACAAACAGGGTGACAATGACACCAACATGCATCCCAAACATGTGACATCTCTGCATTATGAAATATGATGTATAAGGATTTTGCATACTAAATTTGACAGCGCTGCAGTGGAAACTTTGTCCACTTTCAAAGGCTGTAGGTGAGTTTTAGGTTAAATTTCTCAAAACAATACAAATAATAGGAGCAGTTTTGGGCTGGAAAATGCGAATGCGAGAGGGTTAATGTGTACATCTGAACTTGTGCATAAACATGCACATAAAAGGGGCTAGTTAGCCCACTAGCAGGTCTGTACTTACACTGACCCAGGGAGACTGGACACATCACGCTCCGTAATTCACCTACCAGACCAGCATTAAAGATCAAGTGTTTGGAAGAATAATGACAGACCTAAGCAATTCCAGATCAAACAGACCCGAGCATCTTTCTCTCTGGCATCCATCCCAGTTTTCAGAGGCCAAACACATTTTACAATTTGGAACATTTCAATGCCTTCACAGCAAGTGAGCAGTTTCAAATACTGCTACATACAAATTGCAGGGCTCATTGATCTGGGTGACTAAGGGCCAAACACTTTTGATGAGAGTGAACATAAGATCCCAAAGATAGTTGCAAGTAAGGATAGTATGTCTACTGGTATGT
The DNA here is from genome assembly GCA_018398815.1 of Conus ventricosus. Classification (NCBI taxonomy): domain Eukaryota; kingdom Metazoa; phylum Mollusca; class Gastropoda; order Neogastropoda; family Conidae; genus Conus; species Conus ventricosus. The sequence continues at coordinate 20,721,656 of CM031605.1, forward strand.
TAGAATTTTTTTTCAGGACTGAGGTGCAGCAAAAAGGTCTGTTGGTTATTGTAACCCTAAAACCACACCCTTAGATAAAGAGCAACCAAATTCAGGCCATCCCCCCCCCCCCCCCCCCCCACATATTTCCTGATCAGTGTGAGGAGGGGGATAGGCATTAATGCTATGGAGATCGGTACCTGATCCAGACTGTCTAGCTGACACTGCTTCTGGTCTCTCTCCCTGCGCAGCTTGTCCACCTGCTGCTCAAGCTGATCCATCTGCTTCAAGGCTTTGGGTGGCAACTCTTCCTTCCAGGTGCAGGATGACCACTTCTGCTGGTCTCCAATCTTAGGCACCTGGCAGAAAGAGGTTTTGGGTGGTCTTGATTCAGAACTGAAGACTAACAGACAGCAACATATTCTGTGTTTGGTTCAATGCTGGTGGACAAATTGCAGGACTGCAAAGCTGGAAAAAATGCACATGTATCAACAAAACAAGCCATCTTCCAACTCTGACAGCAAAAGTTTGAAATTGAATTAATACAGTTTAGCAAACAATTGACAAGTAACAGACAGATAACAGGTTGAATGGATATAATGTAAATACCCTGTTTATCATTAGTAAAATGAATACTGGTGGACAAGCTATGAAGGAATGGGTTGCAGTTCTTTAAATCATATCAACTGAAACAAATATCAGTACACATCTAAAAATTACATCTAAACTTTCCCTTTTCATCAAATGTGTGTCAAAACTGTTTAAAAAATATACGCAAGCCATCCAAAACCATCACCAATTGAAAACTGTCAAAAAACAAGAAAACTGGAAAAAAAAAAAACCACAAAAAACAAAGAGAGAAACAAATCGATAAACAAATAACACTCAACCAAATTCCCATGCATGTCAGAGCAACACCAGTGTAGGTAGTGTGGGGTGATGTAACAGGCCGACTTTCTACAATATCTCCTGTTGTCCATGTCTGGATTTCTTTTTATTCTAACCTCATTTTGTCTTGGCAAACCTGATAACATATACAAACTGTCATATCACATACACCCCTGGAGAAATCTGCAGCACAACACACAGAAAGAAAATGCTGTTTTCCTTACAAAGCCTAATCTCCTAACACACAAATACCATGTACAAGGTGAATCGATAGCACAAGTGGCATTGGTTTAGGAGTTATTTGCCTTTGTTTCACTTTGGTGAGATTAAGTTGCTTGCTTACTAATGATGATTTCTCCCCCACCTGACTTGCCTTTCGTTTCTTACAGTTATACAATCATGCCAAACTTCTGCCCATATCTTTGTTTTGAAATGAAGCAGCAGCAGCAGAACACAGAGACAGAGGAGGGTACTACAATACTAACACTGTGCAAGATGGTGGAGCTGTTATTAGGGTTGGCCTCCTTCAGTTTGTTGTGGTTGGAGTTGAGGTGCTCAGTCAGCTCTTTGTTCTCTTTGTTCAGACGTTTAACCTCCTGCTCCACCTGCTCCAGCTGACTGCGCAACTGCTGGCTGTGGGCCTGCGCCTGTTCACAGTCACCACCCTGTGTGTTCACCGTTAATCACCCCATCTGATTAGCGTCTTTGTAGGCCCGTTCAGCCATTTCTGTAGATTCACACTTAATTACCAAGCCAAGTTTGTAACCTGCTCAGTCACAGTTAATAATCATTACCCCTCTGTGTGTGTGTGTGTGTCTGCGTGTGTGCGCGCGCAGGCATGCGTGCGTGTCTGTCTGTGAGGGAGTGTCTGTGTATGTGCATGTGTGTGTGTTTAGCGTTAGTGTGTGTGTAGGTGTGAGTACATGCATGCACATATGCATGTGTGTGTGGTGCACACATGCATGCGGGTGTGATAATACACATCATGACACTGCTGTGCTAATCACTCTCTTCTAGGAAATGGCTGCAAATCAAATTTCGCACACACATGCATTTTATGCAAACATCATGCAAAACCATAACTGTGGAAGTTTCAACAGAACTGGGATGCACATGAACAGATGGCAATCATAGCTTGACCAATGCGAATTCACAGGGTCTCTATAAAAGTCAGGTCATAATACTTTCAGACCTTAAATAGTGACTGGTTTAGTAACTGTGAGTCTGGCATGTTTTGGCAGATCAAATAGAAGAATGGTGTTGCTTTACTCAAACTATCTTAACTGTGGATCAACACATGCAAGATTTCTATACCATATTAAATTTTATCAAGTTTGAATGATCCTGTGACACATGGTTCCTTGAATTATGGGGACTAAGCAGATCATTCATCACTTCATTTGACTTTTTTCATAATTCTTACCTGTCCAAACAAATTTATGCTTTATCTCCATTTGGCATGGAATATCATCATATCAGGATTTAAAAAAAAGAAAGAAAAAGAAAAAAAAAAGAGGGAGAGCTGAGAGCTAACCTCACCTCCATACCCAGATGATGGCAGATCAGCAGAAAGAGTGATTGGCCACACAACATTGTCCCATCTTTGAACTAGCTAAGTTTTCTCCTTTTCCTTGGGAGAACATGCCTCTTACCGCTCTCTGGTTTACTTACTCCTTTCTCTTTTTATGTTACAGATTCCCCACAATACTCATTCAAGCTTGTTTTCTCTTCAGAGGGAATGGTTCCATTTACTTTTGCTTTTAAAAAGGGAATTTCAGCCAATAATTCCCATAAATTATGGTCTATCACTGCATCTTCACAACAGTCAACCCTTTAATCGTTTTGCCTTTGCCTCTTACAAGTCGACTTCTAAATTCACTGCTACTTCGACAGCTCTGCATGTCCATCCTTGCTACAAGTGGTGCCTTCTTGCTGACACATGAGACCTGCATCTTCTGTACCGGATATTCTCCTTTCTCTTCTCAGTAGAACTTGTGTGAGGATTGGTCTACCGATACATTGCCATTCAGTTTGTGAATTTGATGTCTGTATCAACTTTCAAGGTAGTCCACCAGTTTTGGCTAGTCAGCCACCTCTCCCAGCCACACCCATGCTATAGTGCTACCAAGGTCTGTGGATGCAGGCCAGCATTTCTTCCCCCACTCCCCAACTGTTTCACAATCTGGACGCTTCAATACCTTGCAGCTGGGGACAGTGCTTTTGTCAGGGACGTGCTATTTTGCTTACCAGCAGTAAGGCTCAGGGTAATCGGAGGAGATTCAACAGGGATCCCTTCAGCAAAGAGCGAACCTCGATAGACCCTGCCTGGGAGGTCTAAACATCCTCCGACCATCAGAATACAGGTATGTTTGGTAAGAGCACAGAAGAATGTGACGTGGGTAAAGATGAAGAGTTTTGAGATAAAGATGATTTTAGTGCTTCCATAACAAATTCCAAGTTTTCATTCACTAGGGCTGCCGTTACTAGTGTTTGGTTGGTGGTTCAAGACACACTGTTGTCTTCATCTTTTGACCCATCTCCTCTCTCTCTGCAGGGGTTCCTGTGAAGTTGTGTTATTTTATTGCTGTTGTTTTTATATTTGGCTGTTTTTCCACCCAGAATATTTCTGTTTCTGATGAAGTTGCTCACGGCTTTGGAACGCCTTTAACCAGTAAACTGTTGATTCTCAGCCTTTTCAGGCCCTCCTGTAGTTCAAACGGTGTACTCGAACAGCTTTCCATGATTAAGATAAGTATTTATCATTGTACATCGAATGCGCTAATCCGAACCCGCACTTTTCAGTTTTTTGTTTATGCCAAAGTCAGTCAACTTGAACCTGCCCCTCTTTATAACATTTGGGCCGATTTTTTGGATCATTTGGTCTCATAGCTGTCATTTCTGGAGCTGTCCTCTCTCTCCCTCTTGTCTATACTCAAGAAAGGCACTATTTGCAGAAAATTTTGTCATGGCTCATTGCTCAGCATCTGTTGCTTTCATCATCCTTACGAGAATCTTCCTGTCTTCTCATGGCTTGGAGGGATAACCTTTTGGGAGTCCCTTCGTCCATGCAGTGATCTTTGGGCTATTTTAGGGAATGCTCCCGTTCAGGATCTGTTATTCTTTGGGGCTCCTCTTTCTAAGGTTTGGGAGAGGCTAGGGTTGTTCCTACACCTTGCCCCTTTTGGGCTCAACATGCTATCTCTCCTCCCCCCTTCCAGCTTGGTTCCTTTTGTGGCCCTCAGCCCAACAAGGTGACCTGCTATCCCGTTCAGGCCCTCTCATACCCCTTCCTCAAGTAGGGGTCCTTCCTGAAGTGCGGGCTGTGGGCAGTGACCATTTCTACGGGGAGGAGGGGCCATCTCTTGGTTTTCTTCCCTGAGTGGTAGGCACTCACTTTGGAAGACTGGGTGCTCTCTGTAATAAAGAAGACCTCAGGATTTCTTTTTCTATATCATCATCCCTGACGTCATCTCCTGTTTGGACCATGGTTCCTTGGAAGGCTACTGTTCGCATTGAGGAGGAGATAAGATAATGTTGCTTATAGCCCAGCCGACTCACATTGAGGAGGTGAATTCTCTTCTTCAGAATGGTGCAATTACGGAGGTCCTTCTTCACTTTCCTCGGGTCTGTCTGCTATTCTTGTGCTGGTTTCCAAGAAGAATGACGCATGGAGATTGATCATCGATTTCAGCAAGCTGACCCTTTATATTTCTCCACCAAAGTTCTCCATGCTCTCCCTTTCATTTTTGGATCCTGATAATATAACCATATTCCACACCAAATGGTGATATGGCATTTGTTTGGACATGTATATCATAAAACTACTGCTTGTAGTAAAATTTCCTTTCACTGTGGTAAGTTGTATTCGCACACCTGTGATAAAATGGCAGTGAAACCCCATCTCTATCAGTCAAAGTCAAACATATTTTCTGCGCCTATTCAAGCTTTTAGGCCTGCATTTACAGTTTCATAGTTATTGTCTAAGATTGCCAACAAAGATTTCATTTATTGCTTGCCTTACAGTAAACTCACTTGTTGGCGCGCATGCGCACCTGCCCGCCCACACACACACACACACACACACACACAGACATACACACTCTCTCACAAACCATCTTGACAAAGAAATCACTAAATCATTCAATTTTTGGTAACACAGACCAGATGATAGGACATTGCTTTGAGTATTGTTCAACATTAACAATTTTTCCCACTGGAATAGTCCTCAAGTCTGAAGTAGAACAAATTCAATTTATGGTCATGAAAAAGAAAAAAAAGATGAGAAAACTGGCTGTTACCTGGCCAGTACAGACATTAGCTAATCAGAACTGTATATGGACTATGACCTAATTAGTCTGTGCAGTGACCTGACTAGCAGACTGTTCTCTCACCATGATACAGACTATCTGGTCAGTATTACAACATAGACTGTTAGCTATCCAAGACTTAACAAGCCTAAACATTTTATTATAATTCCACCACAGACTTACCTAGCTGTTACAGACTGTTGCTAATCCACAACAGACTTATCTAGCTACTATAGACTGTTACCTGTCCACCAAAGACTTAACCTAGCCTCTGAGGAATGTTACCAGTCCACCAAAGATTTACTTAGCTACTAATGTACTATAGAATGTTACCAATTCACAAAGACTTACCTTTCCAATACAGATTGTTACCTACCACAAAAGACTTAGTTAGCCTCAAAAGATTTGTAACTATTTACCAAACTTACCTAATCACTACAGATTGTTACCGATTCATCAAAAACTTACCTGGCCACCACAGATTGTTACCTAGTTATCAGACTTACCTAACGGATTGTTCCACAGCCATGGATGACTTACCCACCCACTATGGATTGTTATGGAGCCCCCAAAGTGTGACTTTGGCCACACTATGAGCTGTGCTGTGAGCTGATCTGTGGACTAGTGGTGGACAAGCTTTGAGCTGTACATGGTGAGTGGCAATACTAAAAGCAGTTACATTGAAAGCTGTGTGTCCATGTGATGAGAAGGATTGTATCCACTACTGCAGGGCTGACACACAAGTGATAACCACGTGCGTAGTCCTAGCATTGAGCAGTCATACATCTTCTTCTTCTTCAGCGTCTGGTATTGTGTGAACTCGTTTTACCCTGACAGGCTGTTGGGATACTCACACTATACTCGAGAGTATAGTCAGTTCACTCCGACTTCATTGAGTGCAGACATTTGTGTGAAGAGGTTGTGGAAAAAGAGAGATAAAAGATATGGTAGACAGAAAGGACAGTAGATGACAGTACAGCGAAAGGAGGAGACAGAGTTACTGAGAGCGAAAGGAAAAGGGGACGTTACCAGCACAGAATGTCCAGAAGGAGGGGGAACTATTTGTACAAAAGACCCCCTCCCCAGTATCCCCATGGGGGAAGTCAAACATATTGAAAACAGTACCCTTGTAGCTATCACTCATGGTGTGGCCGCCTCTGCAGTACATGATGTCATTTTCATCTTGCACGTACAGCACACCTCACAGCTCGTAGTGTGGTCCCAACTTTATTCAGCCTCTTAAGACTATTACCTAAATAATATTAAGACGCCAGGGTTGCCAGGCATGTGTTACACAAAATGCACATTGTACACTGTTTGTCCAACTTCAAGACTATGTATGAATCCATGCTTTGTGTTGATCTTCTTGAAGCCACCTATCCTGAAATGAGCACTGTCCTGGCATTTTCTACGGTTATAACGTCAGTTTTAACACGGACATTTCTGAGACAACAGTTGGACAGAATACTCTATTTTGATCAGCTACGCCGAGTTTGAATTATCACCTTTGATCAAGCTCATCACTTTGTATCACCTGCTTGAAACTCATCAGCTCAATTTTACTTTGATCAGCTGGGCTGAGTTTGAGTTCTCTCCTTTGATCTGGTTCATTACTTTATATTACCTGCTTGAAACTGATCAGCTCAATTTTACTTTTAACTTTAAATGTCATATACAGTCCTTTGAAATTATTATGTGGAATATGAAAGCTTTTATGAAAGGATCCAAAATGATCTTGGTGCTGTAAAAAGTACCTTGAGCTGGAGTGAAAATGAAAGGGCCATTCACTGAAATGAAAGACTTAAAAAAAAGGCCTTTTCAGGCAAATTCAATTCTTATGGACAAAATGATCTAAAGCTGTAAAAGGACCCTACAAACCCTGATATTACCTCGGTAGTGTAACCTTTTACCTGGTCAAAACAACAGTACCAAGCTAATAGTAATACAGACTGGTCTCTGGCAGTACAGCTGTTACTAAAGCAGTGTTGAGTTCTACCTAGTTCATACAGAGTGCGATCTACTCTGTATATCTTTTTCATTGAATGTTACCTTTCCAGTGTCTCCTTCAGACACCTGCTTGCTGCGAGTCAGCTGACCCTCCAGACTGAAAATAAGTCCTTCCCTGGACTGGATGTCTTGCTGCATCTTGCTGGTCTTCCTCTGATAGTCATCACAGGATTCTGACAGGGTCTTGTTGTCACGGGTCAGCTGAGCTACGATCACTTTCTCCTCATCTGTCTTTTTTTTCTGGTTGTGTAGAGCCTGACAACACAAAAGAAGAAAAACAAAGAAGAGAACCCAGTGTGTGCCTGATCATGACCTGAAACACATTTATGTTCAGAGTTTACTCTACTTCTAAACAATTCATACTGTAGCACTGATATTAATGTACATTGATCAATTTAACCATTCCGAAAATGTGGCATTAATAATAATGGGATAAGAATTTGGTAATACTGCACATCATTTCTGGAGTGCAGTTTGTGTTTCAGTGCACCGATTTGAAAAAATAAAGTCACATAAATTCTGAAGCAGTCCATCTGCAGGTGCAACATAAAAACATTCACATGTCATGGTCGAATTTCTTTCTACAGCCGTTTCAAAGCAGATTTCCTGTTGTCTGCTTTGGTAAACGAAGAGCAAATCATTCTGTCTCTCCTAAAATCCAAGAATTTTCTTACAACAGTTTTCCTTGGACCAAATACTCATCTACATACAATCTCAACAAATCACTGCATACATTGCACATTCAAACTATGCCATTCTATATTCTTGAAAAATCCCAGTAACAAAAGCAGCAAAATAGAGGGACATTGTGCTCTATCCCCACCCTCACCCCCACTGCACTCCAGTATCCCCATCCAAAGAAAATGAAGCATACTGATGGTCTGTGTGAAATGAAAACTTCAATTTCTGACTTGCTGTGGAGAAGTGAAGTAAGCCAGACGGCTACTAACATGGAAACACCAAGAAAGGCTTTTAAACCATCTGGGATATGACCAACATCCGAAACTTTTTTTTTCTTTAATGTGTGTGTGTGTGTGTGTGTGTGTGTGTGTGTGTGTGTGTGTGTGTGTGTGTGTGTGTGTGTGTGTGTGATTTCTTGTTAGAGGTATCAGTGATTAGTTCTTCAGTGATCAGAGGAGACCCTGTGCTTTCAACGTGGTATGCTGTTGACAACGATTACTTCAAACTCAAAAACAGTTCTGATCCCTGGGTGATGGCCCACTGATATTTCAAGGAATGGGTCAAAAGACACAGCCTGTTTTCTCCAAACATGAACACTGTAATACACAATGATATATGGGATGAAATGTAAGTCAGTGCATGTCATAACTCTGTGTAATAATATAAGTGTATATGAAAACTTCAATAATATGCAATTTTTTCCCCTCTATCATCCTTTTTCCTCTTTCTTCCTGTCTTTTTCTTTTACCCTTAAATATTTTTGGAAAATATCTCACATCCATTCTTTCGCATTTTCCAACATATTCGCATGATATTAATAAAACATCCTGTGGCGAAAAAAAGGGGTACATAACTTTACACTTACTATTCCCCACCTCCTTTCCACCAGTATACATAATGATCACAATTACAACTGGCAGAACAGAATCTGTACATGGAACTATGGAAAGTAAGATCATCAATATATCTAACATCTCTTTCAACAGAGTCTTCATTACTTCCGTTTTGCAACAAACAGATTGATACCTTTCAAGCAGCTATCTATTTTTGACAAGTTTCAAGAAAAAAGAATTTTCAGCTGACTTTTTTTATTTTATGATTATACAACTTAGCAAGCAATCCTATCAACTTAATCGTTTTATCAGTTCTTTGCTGCTCTGTACACTACCAGCAAAACTTTAAAAGCAAAAAGTAGACAATGACAATATATGTATACATTTTCTATACAGCCATGGCAAAAGATCATCCCAGAAAACGTAAGCTATCTAAAAACTCTCAAAAGTTGGTGAACTGTCTATGCTTTGTGGGTACAAAAATTACATCTATGGGAGACCATCAACTTTGTCAGAACCATTAAAATTCTTCTGCTGGTAGAACTCTATTGTCTATTTATCTCCCTTTAAACTAATTCAACTGTACATCTTCAATTTGGAAGGTCAGTGCATATTATGGTGTTAACATAAGATACAAGTATTTAATTCCAGTTCATATTATCATCATATAAGTTGGACCATCTCCTAGACTCAATGGGAACCATTTTAGATTCCACCATCACCAACTGAATTTACCTTTTCCAATACTACAATACCATTTTTTTTTCTTATTCAGTTTGGACCGTCAAGCATAATTGTATTTATCACACCTTTAAGTTAAATGTGGGGAAGTCAGTCCTTACTATTCATGGAAACAGATTTTCAAAACCAGTTGCCTCACCTACCACTAATATAGTAATATCAGCCTTCAGTCCTTACTCAGTTCTCACAAACATTACTTTTCCGTCCCATTGAATGCCAGTAGTAAGTAGTAGTATTTAAATTTAGTAATTAGTAATATACATTCTGCCCAAAACTAGATAATTCATATTACATTCATCCAGACTCTTTCCAGGGCTATCAAAGAAATCATTTCTGAAATTAAATTGTTAAAATTAAATTGACATTTTAAGGAGAGACATGTGACCTTTCTATTTTGTTAATTTGCTGAGAGCCATCACTTGTTCACATTCTGTAATCATCCATGATACTTCAAAGTCACTTACCACTTCCAAGCTCTCCAGCTGGCACTGTTTCTGGTCTCGATCTTTCTTGAACTTATCCAGCTGCATTTCCAGCTGACCGATTTTCTGGAGAGCTTGTGGGGGCAACCCATCTTTCCATTCATCTGCTGCCCAGCTCATTCTGAGCAAACTGGGATCCAATCTCTGCAACCTACCAACAACATACTGCCTTCATCATTACTTTTATCATTTTTTCCCCAGATATCAGTCAACAAATTTAATTCAAGTATGTATTATGTCACCTAGTACTGTAGTAGTTGATTAGTCCTACAGGCGCTGTGTGACCATCTTTAGTTGTCCATGCCTTCAGTCATCCATATCATCAACTGTTGCTCCCCCCCCCCCCCCAAAAAAAAAAAATCACTGTGCTCAGTTGTAAACTACATATTACGCGTGTCACTGTCCTCAGTTGTTGCCCTCTAACCTCAATCACTGTGCTCAGTTGTCATCCCTATCTTCAGTTACTGTCCTCAGTCATTGTCCTCAGTTGTTACCACTATCATGTCACTGTCCTCGGGCTGGGCTATAAGCAACATTATCTTATCACTGTCCTCGGTTGTTGCCACCATCATGTCACTTCCTCAGTTGTTGCCCCAATGCTGTCACTGTCCTCACTTATTGCCTCCATCCTCAGGCACTGTCCTGAGTTGTTGCCCCATCCTCAGTCACTGTCTGCATTGCTGCCCCCATCCTTAGTCATAGCTCCCTCTTCAGTTGTTGGCCCCATCCTCAGTCACTGTCCACAGTTGATGGCTCATCCTGAGAGTCGCTATCCTCAGATATCGCTTCATCCTCAGTCACTGTCTTCAGCTGTCCCAGTTTCAGTCATTGTCTTCAGTTGTGACCTCCAGCCTCGGTCACTCACTGTCCTATTCTGTCTCTCACTGTCCTGAGTTGTTGCCCCATACTCAACCATTGTCCTCAGTTGTTGCCTCCATCCTCAGTCACTGTTTTAAATTGTTTTCTTACCATCCTCAAATCACTGTCCTTAATTGTTAACCCTATCCTCTGTCACTCTAAGTTGTGACCCAATTTTAAGTCATTGTTCCAAGTTGTTGCTCCCATCCTCAGTGACTGCTTCAGTTGTCACCCCCATTCTCAGTCACTGTCCTTGATTGTTGCCCCATCCTCAGTCACTGTCCTCCAGTCACTAATCTCCATCCTCAGTGACTGCTTCAGTTTCATCAAGGAGGTGTCACTGCATGCGGACTTGTCCATACACACACCACCACATTCACTAAGTTTTGAGACCAAACTGCGCATGATTCTAAGTTGACGGATACATGAATTAACAACTAAGATGAGAGAATTTAAGAAGAGGGTCTTGTTGCTACGACTTACAAGATGTCTGACCTACACATTAGCCCAAAGCGCCGGTCAGACCTCGAGTGCCTACTAACATTGGTTGTGTCTTTTTTCTTTTTTTTGTGTGCATGTTTTTGTTTTCGTCCCCCCCCCCCCCCCCCCCCCATGTGTGTGTGTGTGTGTGTAGTGAATCTATACATGTGTGTGTATAGATGAGTGGGAACGGGCCCATATGTGCACACGTGTGCATGCATGATGTGCGTGTATGCGTGCCCTTGAGTGTGTGTGTGTGCACACAGCATGTGCGCGCTTGTGTGTGCATACATGTATGCATGTGCGCGCGGTGTGTGTGCGTGCGTGCGCACGCATACGTGTGTGTGCACATGTGTGTAGTGACTGTGTGTGCCTTTTATTGTTTGTGGGAAATGAATGTTCAGAAGATGACTTAGGTCCAAGAACAAGAACATCAAATACAACATATACGTGCATGCGCACGTGCTCACACACACATAACAATAAGGACAATAACTCCCCCCCCCCCCCCCCCCCCCCCCCCCCCCCCCCCCCCCCCCCCATGCACACACACGCTCACCCACTCACTCTCTCACACACACACACCAAGGCTTGCACACTCACGTCCGTGCACTCTAACACATCTGCACCACACCACTGATATAGTAGTAGTAGGGACTGGCTACATTAGCCTAGACCTCGCGGTCTGTCATGTGTCCCCTCTAAATTTCTTCACTTTTTGGGGTCAGATGACATGCTACAATTAATCTATATCTTCATTGCAATCCATCATAATCATAAAACAGTTCTCTAAATTTTGAATCATTATCTAGAAAATTCTTGAAAGTATTAATATCAGGTGCAAATTTAATGGTAGCAGGTAATTCATTCCAGGGGTTAGCAACTCTATATGAAAATTAAAATTTACGTTGATTAGTGTTACAGTGCTTTACAAAAATCTTTCCTTCAGACTTTCTAGTACTCGCAGTTTGTGCAACAGAAAAAAAAGTCTCAATGTCAATATCATCATAGCCATTAAAGATCTTATAAACTTGAATTAGGTCACCTCTGATCCTTCTTCCCCTCAGCGAGTGCAGATTCAAATATTTCAATCTTTCATTATATGATAAGTTTTTGCAATGCTTCAGCAATTTGGTAGCTCGTCTTTGAACTTTTTCTAACATTATTGATTGACGCTTTAAAAGAGGGCTCCAAATCACGTTAGCATACTCCAAATGTGGCCTGACAAAGCTTTGTATAATTTCAAAAAAGTATCATTATCTAAATAAGTGAAACTTCTTTTTTATGATACCTAACATCTGGTTAGCTATATTTTACCACTCTCTGTAAGTGGGGGTCAAATGACAACCTGCTATCGAAGGTAACACCCAAGTCTTTTTCTTCATTAAGAACTTCTACTTGGTGATAAACATCATTCTCCATCATTTTAATTTTTTATTCTGATTATTATTCCTGACATGCAATACGCCACGCTTGGTCATGTTGAAATACAAATTCCATGACTCAGACCACTCTTGCAGTTTGTAGATGTCATTTTGAATACAAGTACTCTTTGATGCACAATTGTAAATCTTAGTATCATCTGCGAATATTTTACATGGACTGACAAGGTTATTTGGTAGATCATTTATAAAAAATGTGAAAAGAACCGGTCCCAGTATACTACCTTGAGGGATACCGCTAAGTACATTACATTTCTTTGATTTGGCTGCCCCTACTCTGACTTGTTGAGTTCTATCACTCAGAAAGTTCTTGATCCATTTTAATAAGGTGCCACCAATACCGTATGCTGCTAGCTTTATAAGGAGTCTCTTATGCGGAACCGTATCAAAAGCTTTTCTAAAATCCAAGTATATGATATCAATTCCTTGTCTGCCATCTAGCATTGTTGTTATATCCTCCATAACCTCCAACAGCTGTGTGACACATGATCGTTTTTTTTTCCCGAAAACCATGCTGACATTTAGAATATAAATTATTATCTGTAAAATAGGAGACCATTGAGTCTCTGACAGTACTTTCTAAAACCTTGCATAAGATACAAGTAAGACTTACAGGTCTGTAGTTGCTCAGTTCACATTTTGTACCTTTCTTAAAAATCGCTGTCACCTCTGCCGTTTTCCAGTCTTCAGGTAGTACACCAGTTTCAAGTGTCTTATTAAAAAATGAACACAGTGGATCAGATAGTTCCTTACATAGCTCTTTTAGTACCCTTGGTGGCAATAAATCAGGACCCTGTGCCTTATTTGGGTTTAGTTGTTTTAATTTACTCTCCACAGCTTTGGGAGTTACTCGAATTTCTGTTAACATTACCCCATTTGAATAAAAACCTCCTCTCAAGTTCGGAATGTCGCATAAATTTTCTTGGGTAAATACACTTGACAAAAATGCATTTAACATAATTTGAGCCTTATCCATGTCGTCCACAGCAAATGTACCATCAGGTCTCTTTAATGCACTTATACCTGTACTCATTTTCATTTGCTGTTGCACATACCTCCAAAACTTTTTTGGATTTACTTTACCTTCATTGGCGATCTGCTTCTCATAATCTCTTCTTATTCTTTTTAACAACTTTTTACCTTTGTTTCTTTCCTGTATGTATTTCAGATAAGCATAACCTGATTTAGTGGTAAGGTATCTTTTGAATAGTTTATATTTCTTTTTGATACTTTGTATCTAAACGCTGTCTTATTCATCCATGCAGGTTGTACTTTTTTAGTATCCCTAACTTTAACTTTAGGGATACATTTCTCCATACCATTATGCAGTAATCTTTTTATGTAGTTCCAACTCTCTTCGCTATTCATTTCTGACATCACAGACCAATCATGATCTTTTACAATCTTTCTAAACTTATGATAATCACCCTTGCTAAGTTTGTATATACTTAACCTGTTTTTTTACTTTTTTAAAAATTAGAAATGTGAAGCTGAAAATGCCAAAACGTCAGTCGCTTTTACCCACTGGGTCAAGATGTACAATGTCCGAAATAAGATTGTCTTCGCTTACAAGTATCCAGCTGTCCAATGTAGGGTTTTGATCAACTCTCCCCCTTGTCGGTTTGTTTACCTTCTGTATCAAAAAGGAATCTAGCACATTTTGTTTAATGCTGTCATTTTTTTCTCATGTCCATTTTCCATCCCAATGGACGCCTGGAAAATTAAAGTTGCCCATAATGCACACATAATGTATACTTTGATATTCTTTGATGTACCTACACCAGCGCACACACATCTACAGTATACGCTGGGGGCCCTGAGAGATTCACCAAAGTCTTATCTCAGATGATATGTGTTTGATCATTTGTGTCTGTTGTTGGAAAGGCCCAGTATGAGTTTGCAATGTTGGCCTTGAGATTATTTCAATGTTTGTTTGGTTGGTGATGTTTCTTGCTGTTGCTCTTCCCTTAAGAAGTCATATTTGTCAAGATGGTCCATTATGCTACTATATATTATGTGTTCAAGTAGTTTTGCTGATATGGATGTAAGAGATACAGGTCTATAGTTCTCTGCTTTTGTTTTGTCACCCTTTTTGAGTATTTAATTTTTAAAGGAACAATGCTACTTGCTAGCAGTAGCATCCTTAGTTGTAAACCCAACCTCAGTTACTGTCCTCAGTTGTTACCCCCATCCTCAGTCAGACACTGCTCTCTGAAGTTATCATTTCTGTTTTAAACAACATATCATGGCAATTATTACAGGAAATACTGTGCAATCTATGATGATGATACTCAAACATGCGTCTGCTAAGTTCAACAATATGAAGCATTGGTGATTAGCTAGTCGATAAGACTTTCTCTGTCCAGGTCTGGGTGTTCCTAAACTTACTGTATCAGTGTATGGTTTAGTAACAGTGATGCTGACAGATTCTATAGAATTTTTCGTTCTATTTGTCCACATTGCCACACAAAAGTTTTGGTAAACATGTACTTTAGAGTACGAAATTCATGGGGCTGTTTGTACGCACTTTTTCGTGTGTTTAAGGTTCGGAACGATGCAAAAGCACATCAGACAGTCTTGCCTCGGATGCCCATTCACTCCCCATTTACAATTAACACTGGTATTGGTCAGAAAATATTTATTCAGGATCAGGATCAGGATCAGGGGCGTTGTATCAAATACAACTTAGCCTATTTAGGCTTTTTACGCCCTTCTGTATGTATATATTCTTTTTTTTTTCGTAACCGTTGGTCCAGTCATAGGCTAGCTCAGACCTATTATCCATCAAATTCATATCTAATTTTTGTTAATAATTCATGTTTATCTATGAGGTTCTTAAAAACATTAATACTAGGTGCACGTTTGATGTTAAGTGTTAGTTTATTCAAAAGTTGGTTACTCTATTAGTAAAAGTAATTTTCTTAAATTCGTTCTAGAATATTGTTTAAATATCTTATCTTCACTGTTCCTTGTAACATTCTTCTGCGGAGTACAAAAAAAGCATGCTTTATCAACATCATCAATTTCATTAAATATCTTGTATGCTTGAATCAAGTCTCCCCTTATTCTTCTTGCCTTAAGTGTTGGAAGTTGCAGATATTTTAATCTTTCCTGATATGAGTAATCTTTTATATTATGAATCATCTTGGTTGCTCTTCTTTGTACCTGTTCTAGAGCTTCTGATTGTCTCTTTAGCATTGGATACCATACAGTGTTGCCATATTCAAGAAACAGGTCTAACTAGTGTCTTATATAATTGCAAAAAAGTGTCCTTTTCCATAAATGTAAAGGTTCTTTTTATTATTCCAATCATTCTGTTAGCCTTATTAATACTATTTACAATATGATTGTCAAATAGTAAATTTTTGTCAAAAGTCACACCTAGGTCTTTCTCTTCTTCACATTTAGATACTTTTATTTCCTTGCCCCCAATTTTCATTATATACTCCTTTTGTGGGTTTGTTTTACCAATATGAAGTACTTTACATTTTTCTGCATTAAAATGTAGGTTCCAAGTATCAGACCACTGTACTAATGTTTCAATATCCTTTTGTAATTCCTTATGCAATTTTGGAGAGTTATACAGTTTTGTGTCATCTGCAAAGACTTTACATGTACTCTTTAATTCTACAGGGATATCATTTATAAATACCGTAAATAATAGTGGTCCCAAAATACTGCCTTGTGGTATCCCACTAATAACATCAGCACTATGAGAGAAGGAACTACCAATCCTTACCTTCTGAGTTCTTTTTGATAAAAAGTCTCTAATCCAACCAAGTACATTTCCTATTATTCCATAAGATTCTAATTTCTTTAAAAGTCTTTCATGTGGTACTGAATCGAATGCTTTTCTAAAGTCTAAATACAAAACATCTATATTCTCTCCTTTATGATCTATCTCCTTTGTGAAGTCTTCCATCACTTCTAAAAGTTGAGTCACACAAGACCTTTTTGCACGAAATCCATGTTGACACTCAGCATATAATTTATTTTCTGTCATATGTTTAATAATAGCCTCTCTAATAAATGATTCTAAAATTTTGCATATATATAAATTATAATGCATGTTAAACTCACTGGTCTATAATTTCCTGGATCTGTTCTTGTACCTTTTTTTAATACTGGAATGACTGTAGCTGTTTTCCAATCTGAAGGTACTATCATTTCTTTAACAGATTTAGAAAAGAGTATGTAAAGTGGGAAGGCCATCGCCTCGTTTAGCTCTTTTACTAGTACTCTCCATGGGATGGCATCCGGACCACATGCCTTATTAGGGTTTAAAGATTGAAGTTTCTTTTTTATTGCATCCACTGAAATGTCTACATTTTCTAACACTATGCCTTTTGACCTTGAAGCTGGACTTAGAACAGGCATATTTTGGTTAAATCCTATTTTAGCGGCGCAAAACATTTTACGGTTAGGGTTAGGGTTAGGGTTTGTTGATACCGATAGGGTTAGGGTTAGGGTTAGGGTTTGTTGATACCGATAGGGTTAGGGTTAGGGTTTGTTGATACCGGATACTTTTGGTTACTTTGGGTTTGCATTTGGCACGCAAGTTTATCGCGCATCGGGGCTCAAATGTTTTGCGCCGCTAAAATAGGATTTAACCCATATTTTTAGTATCTTCCCTTGTGTTCAGTTCAGTTCAGTTCACTTGGGACTTTGATAGCCTCACAGCTTTTTGTGTCCCAATCATCTTATTTCATAAACTGTCTTTGTGAATACACTAGAAAAAAATGTATTCAAAATATCTGCCTTACCTCTATCTGACTCCACTGTGTCACCATCCTTCGTCACTAAAGGGCTCACTCCAGTATTCATCTCTGTTTTCGATGGTACATATCTCCAGAAGGCTTTTGCCAGTTTTGGATTTTGTTTTACATTCCTTTGATAACTTCTTTTCAAAATCCTTTTTTGCTTTTCTTATTTTTTTTTATTACAAGTAGATCTATTAGGCTTACGTGCTTTAATATAATTTTGATAATCTTTCCCCTGCTTTGTGACTAAGAATCTCTGATACATATTAGGCCTATATTTCTTTTTTACAAATTTCATTGTCTTTACATTCATCCATGGAATGCAAGGAATGAAAAATAATGCAAATGAAATTTACAACCAATAGTCCAACAAAGAATATACGAATTGAAAAGACACAAAAAAGAGCCCCCATCCACCCCGCAACCCCCCAAAAGTTCAGCACTCTGCAAGGTAATCAGATTAATGTGAAATAATAATTGAAAAAGACTGTCTGATGTGCTTTTGCATCGTTCCGAACCTTAAACACACGAAAAAGTGCGTACAAACAGCCCCATGAATTTCGTACTCTAAAGTACATGTTTACCCACACATTTTTCTAACCTGAACAGCCATGCTTACCTCAAAAGTTTATGACGAGCATCAACCACTGAACTTCACACCAGTGAACGAATTCAAACTTCCCTCAGTTAACCGTATTCCTACAGCGCATGCGCAAAAAAAGGGTTTATGGATGGAGACAAGCAAAGATAACTCTTCTTCTTCCTAAAATACTGGTTTACTCAAAAACGAGGCAGCGCGACACAGTAACCACTAGCCCCGCCCCCGCCCCCACGCTTTGACACAATCTGTGAATGAAGGCTTTTCATATGATTTTATTCGATTAGGATTGGTATGAGGGCTAGGGTTTGAATAGATTTAGATTTATGTTGGGTTTGGTTTGGGTTAGGATCATGTACTCCGGAGTTAAAGAGCTTTCCGGTTTTTCTTTTCAAAGTTCCCATCTGCAATGCGAAAACACGATACTGTCCATGATGAACGGTTCATTTGCGACAAACTTTGAGTAAAATGTTGAAAATGTGGTGTTGAAAATGTAAGAACGCGTTTTTTTTCAGTTTGTATTTATTTGAGAGTGATAAGTGTTTGAAATTGCTAATAAATTACATGAATACTTTTACGACAAATTCAGCTTTGCTACTAGTTACGGTTGATGGCAATGAAGGAAGAGCGATGACAACACTGCTGCAAGTATGACAATCGTCGCATGTCCCACATTCTTGCAAAATCCACTCCCATGAAGTGATGACTGTCGCATATTGGGTGGGTGTTATGACGAATCTAACTAAACGCAACGCGTCTCCTTAAGTATGACTGCCGTATATCTTCGAAGAATAAGTCAAACACTGATTGAGAATCTCGTATAACTTCGTCAGTAGAGTCGACTGGAGTTACAAGTGGTATACTAGTAAACCAGAACGCCCAGTAAGTTGTCACGTTTGTGCGATTTGCATTGTTGTCATTTTTGTGAGATCCGCATTGTGTGCCGTCTTGCAAAGCAAGCAGGCGATGGTTCAAGGAAGTAAAGTAGCTCTCTAGAGTATGTGTAGGTAGCCTACATTCCCTCAACAGTGAATCGAAAGCACAGTTGACAGTGTTCAAGTTTAAAATTAGAAGCTCTGTAGGTCTAGATCATAGAATTATAAGCACATGGATTGATGAAACTGACCAAGGCTGAATAATTGATAATTTAATTAACGTTTAGAGTGGCACATTTGTTTTCTTTGAATCTTAATGTTATGATTTGGGGGGGGGGGGGGGGGGGGGGGGATGATTTCTTCATCATCATCCAATTGACGGCCCCAATCAACAAGCTGATTATGCCGTTCTTTACTTGTTTATTTATGTGTGTGTGTGTGTGTGTGTGTGTGTGTGTGTAAAATCATGTCTTATGCAGGCTGAGGAATATTTCAAACAGTTTTTTTTGTTCTTCATCTGTGATAAGTTTGAGTTGCATGAGGTTGAAAAGGAAGACAGTGAATAAGTATGCAATGTGAAGCCTCGGTTGGTACACTTATGTCAGTAAGGAGGACTATATATACAGATGCTTATCACACACATATACATGCATGTTCACAGGTATGCACACACACACACACACACACACACACACCGCACACACACAATCACAATGACACACCACACACACACACACACACACACACACACACATACAACCACACATACGCATACACTTTAGGGGACACACACACACACACATGCACACACACACACACACACACACACACACACACACACACAGAGTCACATACACACACACACGCCTGCGCATGCGCGCGCACACACACACACACACACACACACACACACACACACACACACACACATGGCATAATTATAAGTCAAAGATAGCAGATTTTAAATGAGATGATGTGGAAAAGAGGGAGTTGATGTGGAAAATTGTTGATCTGTTCATGATGTTATTAATTACCCTCATCTTCTTCTACTTTTTTGCAATTTGTTTAGTAAACGATTTTAAGAGAGAAGGATGCAGGCGAGTTTTTAAATAGCATTAGGAATAAAAAATATATCTTTAAATCAGTGGTATGGTAGAGAGGTTGCTCAAAATGGTAGGTTTTGCTTTATGACACTATCAGATGATCAGATGTGTTCTGTTTATTTTACACACTCTCTAAAATACTTTTTCTCTAGTCTTAATCAAAACAAAACAAACAAACAAAAACACGTTTTTATCAGATTAAAAAACAAACAAACCAGAATGTGAATTAATGAAAAAATTTAGAAAGTTATGATTTACAAATAATTGTTAAATGGTGAAATCAGTAAACAACTTTCAGTCTTATACAGTTTCAGATGTTAGCAGTGGCATGAAAAGAAGTGAGGTGTAAAGAAATAGCACCATGCCTTTCAAGTGGAGGCTGAAGAAAACTCGCAGCTATGAGATATCATCCAAAAACTCCTTCATCGTGGGTGTGTACCTGTTGGATAATTCTTTCTTGGAATGTACCTTGAACTCTGACAGCACTGGCCAGGAGTGCCTGGATAGCATTGCTCAGCGCATTGAGTTGTCTGAGGTAAGTTTGATCATTTTTCATTCATTGACCAGTACAGAAGTTGGTGCTGTCCTGTAATGTTCAGATACTTGATTTTTATCAGCTGCTGTGAGTGATGCAGAGGCTCATGAAGTGAAAGGTTATTGGTTCGATTTCCATCTGAAACATTTACTTTATTTAGATTGATTGAACCTGAAATGGGACAAAGGACATTTGCAGTTTGCATTGTCCAATCATTTACCCAATGGAATTTCTCATCTCGAATTGTACTTTTAACGTTTCATTTAAAAAAAAAATGTTACTGAATACTTTTTAATGTGGTATGATATTACAGATGAATGAAAGATTAATTCACTCAAACATTTATTTGTGGGATTTGTTAGATCTGGCTGGTAATGTTAGGTACAGAGTTCAGTGTACTATGGGCTGAAATGGGGAGATTGGAACTGCACAGTCAAATACACTGGATAGGTGTCTCTGAGGACTCCGCTAAAATGTCCTGACCAATGTAGATTTGTAGACTTGTGTCTGTACCACTGGGGCCTGGTTGAGACGGGGATAGGGGAGTGACTCCAGGCTTGGGTAAAATTCTCTCCGGCTGTTTCCATTTCTATTTCCATGTGTTCTTTAGTTCATGTCCTGAACTCACCAGCTCTATACTGTAGTTCCATTGTCTGTACCAGCTTTATCCACTGTTTGCAAGAAAACAAGGTCCTAAGACTAAGAGGGATAACACTGAATGTTTTTTTCTTAAAGTGGAGTAGCGGATAGTTGGCAAACTGCTTTCAACGTATTTGAGGGCACAGTTTTGCACAACAGCTGAATTCTTGTTAACTTGCATGCAGCAAAACATGACCCACTTTTAGATTGGTGAAAAATCTGATTTCATCATCATCAGGATCATGTTTCTTGAGTGAAGATACTTGAGATTGGAGGTGGTCTTGGCTTCAAAAGATCAAGTAATGGACTATGGAGACCATAACTTGAAGAATGAAGACCTCTCTTTTATACCATGTTGTATTTGTATGGTCCATACCCTTACCCCCTTCTCCCCCTTCCCCACAAAAACCCCCAAACTTCCAAACTCTCATCCTCATTGATCATCATAAAAAGTGTCAGATTCTAAGGCCATTCATGTTCTACTTTCATGGTGACATCAGTTTCAGTTTCCTCTGTAGTCTGAGCTTCCATGCTTGTGGTAGGTTAATGTGTCAAAGTCGTCAGTGTTTGTCACATCATGAAGACTGTGTTTGTCGCTTCATGAAGACTGTCATAGGAAGAGGAATGCTCACTCATGTTTTTGTTACAAGTGTTAGTTCCATGATGTCATCAGTAGGGGACTTAGAAGGTGATCAGTGTCCTGTGTATACTGAATCAGAACAGGCACCACTGAAGTTGAAAACAACAAAAGTGATTCGGTATTACTGCCAGTGCAGTGTCTCCTCTGGTGGGTTGCCTCATGTTGTCTTGACATTGAACTTGCTCCCTGTGAACTACTGATGCAGGGTCTGATTTGCCAGTTGGTTTTAACTAAGACTGACATTGCCTCATGTTGTCTTGTCATTGAACTTGCTGCCTGTGAATTACTGATGCAGGGGATGATTTGCCATTTGCTTTTAACTAAGACTGACATTGTTTTTACAGTGCCAGTAATATTACAGTGCCAGTAATATTTAAAAACAAACAAACAATGTCAGAGAAAGAAACTATTCTTCAACAGTGTCTCAGGTTGTAACAATCCTTACCTCCTGTACCCTTTCTGGAAAATGCTGTTTGATAGTCTAATAATCATATTTTGTTCACAGGTGTAGTTGGTTTGGGGTAATTATACTCACCATAAGAATTTCACACAATACAGAATATCATCACTAAATCAAATGCTTCCAAAATGAGAACTTTTTATTACACTCCTTGTTTAGCTGAATGGTTGTAACCATATAAATTATGAACTTCACACTAAGCCAATCCTACCTTCTCTTCTAGAATTGCTGTGGTCTATAATAGTATAAAGATCCATAGAAGAATGGAAGTGGAACTAACACTGCTGTCTGCTTACAAAGGTAAAATAGCACAGCAGATAGATCTGTTTCCTGTATTTGCCTTGGAACTTCACTCAGCTGGTAATGTGGTTGTACCTTAAAAAGAGTCCTAATGGGAGTGTAATGCAAATTACCGATTTTAGCAGTTCATTGTTCTGTCAGTATTCTTGTTGCTGTGTACCACTACCAGTCTTAAACTAGTAGTGAAAGAAAGAAAAGCCTGAGACTGGCAAAGCATTACTCACTTAATTGCTGTTGTGTTAATTGTTGTTATGACTTGTCTGTTGCATACATGTCAGTGATAATGTTGCTGGGTACACAAGTGTAGAATGTTTTTTATTAATATGACTGTCTCGGTGATGTTGCAGACATGTTATTTTGGGTTGCGGTTTGTGACCAAGAAGCTGCAGTTTCACTGGGTGGATCTAGAGCGTCCTTTGAAACGGCAGCTGGACAAGTATGCTCAGCCATCACCTCACCCCCATTGTCTGTACTTTGGTGTCATGTTCTATGTGGCAGGAGCACACCGCATTAGTGACGATGTGGCAAGGTGAATAACTGCTGAAAATCAGCCATAGACTATAATGTGTGAATTAATGTTTTATAGACTACAGTGTATTAGAATAATATGATGTTGTGTTGTAAGTGGTTGAAGCTCACTGTCTTGCAGACAGTGTGGCACAGTGATTCAAATGATATGATGTTGTGTTGCAAGTGATTGAAGCTCACTGTCTTGCAGACAATGTGGCACAGTGGATAACTGCTGAGGATATGGTCAACATTTAAAAACATAATATTGAAATTTGCTGCTAACAGTTTGATTGAGAGAGTCCAGCTGGTGATTGGTCGATTTTTGAACAGCACCTCAGAGTTCTGTTTTTAAATTTGTGTAAACTATTTGAGGGACCAGCATACATGCCTTAGAAAGAGAGAAAGAACAACTGCTCTAGCCTCATGGTTCTATATAAGGGAGAACAACTCTCCTACTTCCAGGATAATTGGGGTTTTTTCTGGGCTAACTATAACATTGTGAACACTGAAATGTACAATGCTTTTTTTTTTTTTTTTTAACTTGTAGACTAAAGATTTGCTTTTTGAAAAGTTGCTGGCAATATTTTTGGTAGAAGAATATTTTTGGTAGAAGAAAAATGCTTGTTCATTTATGCTTTTCCTTTCCCCACCCTGGTTTTAGATAAGATGTGAATGCTTAGAGCTGACAAGCTCAAAGACAAGGCTGTTTGCTGCAGACAGATTCCCATAAGCTTTACTTGCTGAAATCCAAATATTGATGTTCATCATTATTATGCTGTGTGTGTGTGTGTGTGTGTGTGTGTGTGTGTGTGTGTGTGTGTGTGTGTGTGTGTGTGTGTGTTTCTGTCTGTCTCTTTTTGATGCACCCTGACAGTTGACCCTTATGTGTGTGTGTGTGTCTGTGTGCATGTGTGGGTGTGTGTGTGTGTGTGTGCATGCGCAGACACCGATTTGTTGGCATATTTTGTTTGTTTGTTTATGGTGGTCTGTGTTAGTGTGTACAGGTCTCCATGTAGAGATCAACACCTGTATTGGCTATAAAGACTTACTTTTCATAACATTTTCCAAGTGGTTCTGGAGATTACTATGCATTGTATTTATACAGGCATTGGCTTTGAATTGTGTCTTCAGGTACCATTACTATCTGCAGCTGAAGAATGACATTGTGGATGGACGCTTACCTTGCTCAGGGGAACAAGCTGTGAGACTAGCTGCCTTCAGTCTGCAAGGTGAGTGCTTTGG
This sequence comes from Conus ventricosus, assembly GCA_018398815.1. Taxonomy (NCBI): domain Eukaryota; kingdom Metazoa; phylum Mollusca; class Gastropoda; order Neogastropoda; family Conidae; genus Conus; species Conus ventricosus. The sequence goes on from CM031605.1 coordinate 20,746,016, forward strand.
TTCCTGAAAACTGGAAATTGGGACCGTGAGATTTGACACAAACTTTTCATAATGTATCAAAAGTTCTTTCTGTTTAGTTTTTCTTTCCTAGTTTCTTTTATTTACTTTTTCTTTCTGTCAGTCTGTTTTACATGTGTTATTTTGTTTACTGTCTCTTTCTCCATTATTTTTATGCATTATTTGTTGTTTTTTTGGTGGTCCAAATCTCTTTCAATGGTAATCTAAGCTGCTGTTTATGGCCTCTCAAATCAAGCCACACCCCGGTGGGGGTGGGGGGTTCCTGTTGCAGGGCCAGGACCACAGGGAGCAGTCAGTCTTAGACCATGAGGCAGCCCCAAAAAAGGAGAGGCTGCATAGGTGCCAGTCACTTATGTGGAGTTCAGTGATGCTTTTTCTGAGATCTGACATTTGCAGGACACCAGCTACGCCCCAGCTGAGAATATTGAGTGCTTAGTTGTGGGGGCAGTATGAGTGAGGGTCTCCCATTGGAGGGCACCATCAGGTCCCTCTAACAATATTACCCATGAACTTGCCAATAGTGGTCACTTTGACAGACACTCATCACATCATGGAACACCTGTAAGATTCAGTGAAGATGAAAATGGTGATGGTGTGGAGTTCCATACTGAATAGGGACTAAATGACAGAGCTTTCTACAAGCTTCCTTTCATAATCCTGGCATCAACAAGGCCCTGAGAGATCTATACAAACACCTGTAGTGGTGGTCAGAGAATTTGGATAATGTGTGGATGCACATCCGTTAACCTGGAAGAAAGTTGTATTCCCATGTTTGAGCCCTGGTGGGAACTATTTGTGCCAAAGAATCTCTCAAATGCATTCCTCTGATATGACTCTGGTCCACATCCTTCCAAATTGCTGCCTGCTTTGCTAGCAAGACACTTTTGCATTGGTTTGTCTTTATTTTTTGTATAATTATATCTCAATCTCTGCCATGCTTTGATTAATGAAGTAAGATAAGATAAGATAATGTTGCTTATAGCCCAGCCGACGATTAATGAAGTGAAAAGCATGATAGCCAAGTGCTAAGTGATGGATTTAACATTTTTTTCTCTATCACTTCTGTGTCTGCATGTGTGTGGGTGCAAGAAAGAGAGAGAGAGAGAGAGAGAGAGTAAGTGTGAGGACAGAGAAGCTGTCTGAACAGACATGTTCTTTCTTTGTCAGCTGAGTTTGGTGACCATGATCCAGAGAAGTTCACAGCAGACTACTTCAAGGATTACCCCTCCTGCCAAAGGTAAATTTGTGTTATAGTCTGCCATTTGTGTGGTGGACCTTACTGTTAAAGAGAGCAAGAGACTTACTGTGCTGTTAATGTGAGCAAGCGTTTTCCTCTGTCTTATAAGATTTTTTTTTCTTTTGTTCATCTTGCTTACCATTCTTTCCTCCCCTTTTTTTATCTTTTCTCTTCTTCCAACCTCTTCTTTACTGTATTTTTTATCTCTTTTTGTCCATATATATTTTTTTCTGTTCTCTTTTTTCTTTTTTTTTCCCTATCTTATTATTTTTCTGTTCTTTTCCTTCATTTTCCCTTTTTTCTTTGTTCTCATTCTGTATTTTTTATGTTTAGTTCGTTGATTCTCTGTTGCCATTTCAATAATTGGCTTACTGTTATTCAGAGACTTTATCATACAGTGTCTATAGACTCTTCTGTTACTTTTTTCAGTGTTTGTTTGAACAAAAAGAGGTATGTGATTCTTTTGTTATCATTGGGGTTTTGGTTGCAAATGTGGCTTTTTTTTTTTTAAAGTGTTGAGCCACAGCTGTGGCCGTAGAATTTCATGCACACATACACATACAGACATCCAGAGATGCACATGTTCATTTGAGCTTGCATGCAGACACATAAACACACAACATACTTCCACTCACTTGCATACATACACATGCGTGTGATCTTATACATACACACACACGCATAATCACTTGCTCAGTCTAACATATAGAGGCAACCCTCCCCCCCCCCCCCCCCCCCCCTCAGCCGACCCCAAAAAATCCCATGGACACCCCCTCTCCTCCCCAAAGAAAAAAAAACAACTAGCACAGTAGCAGCAAATATGCCAGTGACTGTCCTTTTTTCAAAGTTGTTGGTCATGTGGGGATTCTTTGCTTCATTGTCTTTTGTGTGAATTTCTTCTGTTTCTGTGCCTCACTCTGTGTGGTGGTGGTGGTGCTGTATTGCTGTGGTTTGTATTTGACTTGTAGGTGTGAACATAGGCAGTCTATGCTTTTACTTTAATTCAACCCTGCGTTTATGTACAAAAGACCAGAGTTCACGGCATGATGGAGCACGACATGTCTTGCCGTACGTCCTGTCTTTCATAGCTCGTGATGGTCAATAGTGTGGGTATGAACAGTATTAAGAGTCAAATCAGAGTTGATAATGGTCAGAACCACCTAAGGCGTAATAACCACACTTTTGAAGGCATTATTCTTTATACACTTTTTTACATAACATTTCAGTGTAGTTAGATATCTCTGGAACTATAATTACACTTTAGAAAGAGCTGGTTCTGTAACCTCACTGAGCTGTTGAGAGTACAGCATTTGATAGGAGGAGTAACAACTGTTTAGTTGTCCAGGTGTACCATAGAGATTCGCAGAGCATTGTTGGAGCTTGCGCTTTGAAAGCTTAGTTAGTTTGCCGTTGGCTTGCTATATCACACATGGGTTTTTGAGGGTTATTGGTGGGAGCCATATCAAGTGTTCACAGATCTAGGAACAATATATTGGACTGGTAAACCTGTCTTGGTTCCCATGTGATTCCTGTGGTTGATTTATTCTGCATCGCATATGAATTTTCAATATCTTTCCCCTCTAGTTTGTGCAGGAATTTTGCAGTGATGATGTCTCTGTCTCTGTGTCTGCTGGTTGTATGCTTTTCTCTGTTGTTATCTGTGCTGCCTCTCCTGGTGCTTCCTTTTCTGTCTCTTTGGCTTAGGTGGTCTGTGCTTCATTTTTGTGGCTTTGTACTTTCTTTTGTGTCATATGATTCTGTAGTCCATTATGTTCCTGATAGATCCATGATTCAGTTTGTGTCTTACTTAGATAGATATATATATATATATATATATATATATATATATATATATATATATATATATATATATATTTCGATTGGCTCTTTGTGGGATCTCTCTTTTTCTTTCTTTCTTTTTTCCTTTTTTTTGAAACAGTCCTTCCCAAGCCTCACAATATTTATACTTCCCAGCCCCCCCAGCTTTTACATCTTGAATGATGGCTGTCAAGTGTTTTGTTTATCTGGTAATTTAGCGTTTTCTTGTATTGTGGTCTTGGGTGTTTTCATTTTCTTGCTATGGTTTTAGGTTGAATTAATGTGCTGTTACTTGTTTGTTTTTTATTGGTAATATGGTCAGTATGAATCGCTAAATGAAAACAACAGCAAACAGAACTACACATGTTGATCACTTGGCTAGGGAAGAGGCTAAGATTTTCAGCTCTTTTGCTTATCCATTGATGCTTGGCATTCTTTGTGTGTGTGTGGAAAAAGAGTTTAGGATTGGTAGCTAAGCGCTAGACCTGGTGGGTGGAATAGGCAAGCTGGATTTTGTTGTGTTTTGGGATGGGTTCTTTTTTTCTATTAAAGGTTTAATGACAAATAAAAACGTAATTAGGCTTAACAGCCTAGTACAACCATTAAATGTCACGTCATCTGTCCCTGTTCATCTGGGTTTAGGTCATGTTGTAGCACATGAGATGGTGCAGGGTGTTTTTTTGAGTATTCATGATGGGTACTTCATTTATATTATTTATTTATGTACATCTGGGACTGTGCGGTACATATACAACCACCTCAAGCAGTACTTGTAGTTCGAAAATGCTGATGTCTCTCACAGGAAACTAAAACTAATAAAAGTGCAAGACATCTGCTTACCAGCATTTCTGGCTGACCACACTCTGAATAAAGAGCTACCAGAATCAAGGTGGTTCGTTTGCCAGTTGCATGCCAAACACACCTTACAGGTTGCCAGAATCAGTCTGTAACTATGCACTTTCATCCAGGAAATTGTATTTTGCTCATGATTGCACCTGGCCTGAAATTTCTTTTTAAACCCAGGGAGTAACTGCATTGTATGGAGGAGAAGGTTATTTGGGACTGCTCAAGACTGCAGCTGCTCTTGAGCTTTTGTTCTATGAACTTGAAACAAAAGTTAGTCTGAGCTAACATTATGAGCCAAGACAGAAATCACAACATATCTGAAACTGCACAAGTAGATATATATCACAGAATTTAACAAGGTGCTGTAATTGTCTTGACAGCAAAACATGACGAAAGATGAGGCCACCTACGCAGAACTGCTGAACGAGGTGTTTGCTGCTCACTGCAGTCTCCAAGGCGTTCCTGCAGGACGGGCGGAGGTCCAGTACATCAAGGATGTGCAGCTGATGGACGGCTATGGCTGTGAATTCTACCTTGCCAAGGTGACAGAGGTGTCTCAAGACATTGTATTTTTGGATTTGTTTTAGATTCTGTATTTTTGAATGTGTTTTAGTTTCTGACTGTCTCATTCCCTGTGCATTCCCCTTCCACCCCCACTCCACACAGCCCCTCTCCCTCACAGGCATCATCCCCCTTCCACCCCCACTCCACACAGCCCCTCTCCCTCACAGGCATCTTCCACCCCCACTCCACACAGCCCCTCTCCCTCACAGGCATCCCCCTTCCACCCCCACTCCACACAGCCCCTCTCCCTCACAGGCATCATCCCCCTTCCACCCCCACTCCACACAGCCCCTCTCCCTCACAGGCATCATCCCCCTTCCACCCCCACTCCACACAGCCCCTCTCCCTCACAGGCATCATCCCCCTTCCACCCCCACTCCACACAGCCCCTCTCCCTCACAGGCATCATCCCCTTCCACCCCCACTCCACACAGCCCCTCTCCCTCACAGGCATCATCCCCCTTCCACCCCCACTCCACACAGCCCCTCTCCCTCACAGGCATCATCCCCCTTCCACCCCCACTCCACACAGCCCCTCTCCCTCACAGGCATCATTCCCATGCCATTTTTTTTCTGGCTCCCCCCTTTAGACCTCACCAGGGTTTGTGCCCTCTCTGTCCAGCGCTTAAGTCCGCTGGAAGCAATTGATATCAAGTCATTATCAGGCAGCCCAGGAGAGGACGCTCTTTACTTCTGCCAAGTCGTGTCAGTGGTGCATAAGTGGGAGTCATTCAATACAAATATTGAATTCAGTTTAGCGAATTAAAAAAAAAAGTGTTTATGTTCATAAGCATACACTGACATTCCTAGATGCTTTTCTTGTAAACTTAAGTTGGCACCACTTTCTATGATTGATATCTTTAATGTATTAATGAATTAGAATTTGTGAGTTTTTGCTGAAAAAGAGGCCCAAACAGACATGTTTCTTATAAAGTGAGCACTTTTCAGAATACAGTCTTCAGTTTATGTGAATTTAACAGGGCCAGTTGTTTTACTTGAGGTAGACTTTAACAAACAATTCACTCCTCATGTGTTTATTTCAGTATTGTTAGAAATGCTTGCTTCCACTCATGGTGGTATTCAGTGGTGCCTGTTCTAATCGAGCTTGAGCAGAACACCAGCGACGGGGCACCCTACTGGTGACAATAATTACTTAGTGGCAGTACCAACATGTGTGAGCGTTCCCCCACTAGAAGGTCTGCCACAAGGCATTGTATTTATGTACATCGGATGAATGGATATGATTGTGAATTCTACCTGGCCGAGGTAAGGAACATGTTGAAGGCCTGTGCTTTATGGATTGTGAGAGTAAGTTATGTCAGTTCTACTTAGCCAAGATGAGAAAAATGTACAGAAGTTACAGACTTCTAGGGGAACGGTTTAACAAAGTATGAAAAGGTGTAAGTGTAAATGTTAGCTTGTCAGGGGATAAACATTGTACAGTTAGAAACCGAAGACATTTAGCTGCACTGACAGTTATGGGCGACTTATGAGTGTACAGTGTGGTTAAATAAAGAAAGAGGGATATGTAGAAATAGTACTTCAAGACAACGTTTCCAGTGGTTTTGAACCCTCTCAGATTTGATATGATATGATATGATATGAACACTTTATTATCTCAAAGGATGAGAAATTAAGATAGGTGCATAATAAACAGTATAACAAGACAACATGCATAAAACAAGAATCATCACAATCAAGTGGCCACTTATAGAATTTACATATACAGTCCGACACACACACACACACACACACACACACACACACACACACACACACACACACACACACACACACACTATAATCATTTGAAAAACCTCATGCACATGCACTTACACAAGCACACTCATAGGCTTACACTCACAAGCAGATATATATATATATATACACACACACACACAAGCACATATTATAAGCAAATACACATATCTTCACACAAGCAAACATCTTCAACCACCCCAAAGCTCTCACTCTCTCGCACCTCCCCACCTCCCCTCTCCTCTCTCCCTCTCTCTCTCTCTCCCTCTCTCTCGCATTCCTTCACATCGCTAAGCATGAAAAATGGTACAAAAGACATCATGAATTCAGAAGATGGATCGACCTGGGTATAAAAGTTTTTTGCGCCCTAGATTTGACTCTAAGGGTCCTAAAACGACGTCCAGATGGTAAAATTTCGTAATATTTTGCTAAAACATGGCTATCATCACTGGCAATCTTTCTTGCTTTCCTCTCCACTCGTCTGTCATACAATTCTTGCATTCCAACTTGCTTCCTTCCAATCACTTTGCTACACACATTCACCACATCATTCAATACTCGCTTGCTCTTCACACCCAAACTTCCATACCAGCACATAAAAGAAGCAGTGAGCAATGACTCAACACAACATCTGTAATAAGTTTGTAAGATTACAGGTTTAACACCAATATTTCGTAGCTTTTGCAAACAGAATATTCTTGACTGGCAATTTTTATGGATTTTAGTAACATTTTTATCAAAAACTAATTTATCATCAACAATCATTCCCAGATATTTATACTCATTCACTCGTTCAACAGCTTCACCATTAATTACAAGGTCTGGCACAGGTTCCGGGTTCTTCCGAAAGTCGATTAAGATTTCTTTTGTTTTTTGCACATTTAGGTCAAGAAAGTTGTCTTTACACCAGCTGCAGAACTTTTTGATTTCCTCAAAGTAAACTGAATCAGAGTTTGACATATCTAGAATAGCAGAATCATCAGAATATTTGAAAGTCCATGTGGTGAAAGATAAGATTCTTTGCAGAATCTGTTTGATAGGAGGTTGAAGCTCAGTGGATAGGAAAGAGATATGATTGAAATTAATGTAGTAGATAGGAATGTGTGTGACTTAAGTTACAGATAAGGAATGTGTGTGACTTAAGTTACAGATAACTGTTGATTCTCTTTTCTACCCAAGAAAAGCAATGCAGTGGAAGTTAAATATCAGTGGAATTTTTTTTTCTGGTGTGCCTGCATCATAGTTCCCCTGTCACTTCTAGAAATGCATGTCAGAGACCCAGGTGATGAAATATTTTCCGTTTGATTTGTACAGGATGAGTCAAGAAAAACTTTGTACCTGGGAACGTCATATGCAGGTGTGTTTGCCAGGTATCTGGATGGCCAGCCACCTGTCTACTACAGGTAGGTGACAGGACAGTGTATCTGATTGTGTCTTTGTACTGGTTCCTTTTGTTCATGATGTCCCAAACTCTCTTCTTGTGTTTACAAGTATTTGCTGTGTCTTAGATCTGTGTGTGAGTGGTGTGTGTGTGTGTGTGCTGTAATTTTAAAAATAATTGAGGTGACTGGAGCTGTAGAGATATCAAACATTTTTGGGATTTCTACTTTACTGGCATTGGATAAAAGATGTGGATGGTCATTTTATATGTGTAACTTTAGCCTTTGAACTTTTTATATTTGTTTCAGGTGGCCAGAAATAGCTCGTCTGACCCAGAACAAGAAGATCTTTGAAATTGACACATCCAAAAGCTCTGCTCAGTTTCAGATGGTAAGCACCCCCCACCCCCCTTTGTTTTACGTTAGCATTGATGGATGTCATGTATATGTACAAAACTGTATCTCAATAACCACCTTAAAAAAAATCTTTAAACTTAAATGATTCAAGATTTAAGTCGTTGTTCCTGGTTTAAGGAGTCATTTGATTGTTCTTCAAAATATTGTTTACCTCTTTAAAGTTGATAACAGATTGGCCATGCATGACAAATATTTTGGGCAGCTTTTGGGTTTTAGTACATATTTGCTTGTCTGGAAACAAATTTGTGTGTGTGTGTGTGTGTGTGTGTGTGTGTGTGTGTGTTGTGTGTGTGTGTGTTCGCATGTATGTGTGTATACATACAGGAAGACACTGAGACAGCTAAGTATGTCCAGAGACTGGGTCAGCTCCAGCATCGTTTTTACAAGTCCAGTCGTGCCAACCTCAGGTAAGGCGTGACCAGTCTCTCCTTATCCTGTATTTCTCCTGCCCCTTCCCCGAACCTCACCCACACTTCACCTTCAGTGCTGTTTTCCCCCAGCTAACCTCATCCCGTTACCCCAGTTTCTCCTTGTCTGATGACTGACTGTTGTTTGGTAGAGCACCCTGTCCAAGAAAACTTTGTTTGGGTTAGCTGGATGTTTTATTTATTTATTTTTTTTTTATTTTTGCAGAGGTTCCTAAGAACAGTACGGAGATCAGGGTCTGAGGTTACAGAGAGTGCACAGCAGTTGTTAGAGAAAATTGTCAGCAATTTTGGACAGTTAACGTTGATGTAGACCAAAACTTCAGTTCATGTAGCTGCTAGCTGTCGTGCACATCTAGCTGGTTGGTTCTGTTATGAAAAACTGGCTGTTTTTTCAACTGAATTTGTTTAAAGTTGATATTGAAAGGAAGCTAATATATTGTTTTACTTTCAGTCTTGTGCTGAAATATAAACATGGTGAGCTGCCATATTGTTTGACTTTCAGTTTGGTGAGGAAACATAGATATGGCATGCGCAAGCTCTGATAAGTCTACACCGGACGGAACTTAAAGTTACATACCACTGTTGAGTGCCCAAGGGCAGCTTAAGTTCTAAGCATACCTGCTAGACCACAGTATTTTTCCATTGTTGAAGACTTAAAGGTTATGCAGACCTTAAAAGCTCTAAGTTCAGCCTGTTCACCCTCTATAAACTTGGACCCTAGATGCCTTTATTGGCTGACATTCGTTCATAGAACAACACAGACATTGGGGCCTTTATAACTGAGATTCTTTACAATAATTTGAAGATCTGGGTGTGTTATTGGCTGAATTCCCTTGAATAGGCTGCGGTTCCTGAGATCAACATGAACTTCAAGATATCTATAGGCTTAAGTTCCTTTCAGAAACATGGACATAGGGATTTCTTTATTGGCTGATGTTCCTAAGTACAATGTGGACATCAGGATGTCTTTATTGGCTGATGTTCCTTAGTACAACGTGGGCATCAGGATGTCTGTGTCGGCTGATGTTACTTAGTACAACGTGGGCATCAGGATGTCTTTATCGGTTGATGTTCCTTAGTACAACGTGGGCATCAGGATGTCTTTTTCGGTTGATGTTCCTTAGTACAACGTGGACATCAGGATGTCTTTATTGGCTAATGTTCCTTAGTACAACGTGGGCATCAGGATGTCTTTATTGGCTAATGTTCCTTAGTACAACGTGGGCATCAGGATGTCTTTATCAGCTGATGTTCATTAGTACAGCGTGGGCATCAGGATGTCTTTATCAGCTGATGTTCCTTAGTACAACGTGGGCATCAGGATTTCTTTATCAGATGATGTTCCTAAGTACAACGTGGACATTAGGATGTCTTTATTGGCTGATGTTCCTTAGAACAAGGTGGACATCAGGATGTCTTTATTAGCTGCTGTTTCTTAGTACAACGTGGGCATCAGGATTTCTTTATCGGCTGATGTTCCTAAGTACAACGTGGACATCAGGATGTCTTTATTGGCTGATGTTCCTTAGAACAAGGTGGACATCAGGATGTCTTTATTGGCTGATGTTCCTAAGTACAACGTGGACATCAGGATGTCTTTATCAGCTGATGTTCTTTAGTACAACGTGGATACAGGATGTCGTTATCAGCTGATGTTCCTTAGTACAACGTGGACATCAGGATGTCTCTATTGGCTGATGTTCCTTAGTACAACTTGAACATCAGAGTGTCTCTATTGGCTGATACTCTGTAGTGCAACATGGACATCAGGATGTCTTTATTAGCTGATGTTCCTTAGTACAGCTTGAACATCAGAATGTCTATTGGCTGATGTCCCTTAGTACAACTTGAACATCAGAATGTCTATTGGCTGATGTTCCTTAGTACAACTTGAACATCAGAGTGTCTCTATTGGCTGATACTCTGTAGTGCAACATGGACATCAGGATGTCTTTATTAGCTGATGTTCCTTATTACAACATGAACATCAGAATGTCTTTATTGGCTGATATTCCTTAGTGCAATGAGGACATCAGGATGTCTATTGACTGTTATTTTCTTAGTACAACATAGACATCAGGATGTCTTTATTGGTTGATGTTCCTTAGAAGAACATGGACATCAAAATGTCTTTATTGGCCGATGTTCCATAGAACAACATGGCCATCATTAACTCAGGTTCATTAGAACAGTTTGGACGTCAGGATGTGTTGATTGGCTGAGGATCCTAAGAACAAGAAGATAAGAGTGTGCTTACTGGTATAGGTTCTTTAGAACAACATGAAGATCAGGATGTCTTTTTATGGGCTGAGGTTCCTGAAAACAGCATGGACATCAGGACGTCTTTACTGACTTCAGGATCCCTAGAGCAATGTGGAAACTAAGATGTCCTCATTGGCTGAGGTTTCTGAGAACAGCATAAAGATCAGGATGCTTTTACTGGCAAGGTTCCCAAGAAAAATGTGGACCCAAGAAAAACGTGGACATCAGAATGTCTCTATTGGCTGATGTTCCTTTGAACAGTATGGACACCAGGATATCTTTATTTGCTGAGGTTTCCAGGAATGACATGGAGATCGGAAAATGATCAGTGCTATTGGTTTGGTTTGTTTGATTGCTTTTGGAACAGTGAAGCACTAGTAAACTGCTTCATTGAAGTAACAAGGATCTTATTATTGCTGTTGATACTATTTGTTGTTGTTGTTGTGACTAACCTTTTTATTGTTCCTTTTTCGGTCATTATCTTAAGCATCATTCTTTTCTTCTTGATGCTGTTCTTGACAGTGCTACAGTCCATCAGTTGTATTTTTATTAGTCCAGGAGTCGCAGAAATGAAGAGGGTTTTGGGTTGCTGGTTCAGTGGTTGATGTGAATTGAAAGAGAAAAAGACAGGATGGACAATCTACGCAGTGTATGGGTTCTGTGCAGAGGGAGGAAAATCTGACATGTATGGCGACACCCTCCAGTGTCCACCCCTCACAGTGCTGCCGCCACTCTCATTAGGTCCATACAGTGGCATTGCAAGCTTTCAGATGAGAGGCCCTCACTTAATTCCACTGGCAAGCAAAGAAATTATTTTTTAAAAGATGTAAACGTGGCCTGCAGAGATGGTTTTCAGTGGATTGTGTGACACTGGGATCCTTTTTGTCTGTTCCGTTTTTGCTTGGCAAGGAACACAAAGTGTCATTACTGTCACTGTCTGATCGTAGGAAAGCGGTACACAAATTCGCAGGAAAATGTCCTCAAAACATCTTGTTTTATGTGAATGAGTAAAGCTTGTCACTAGCATATGATTTTCTGATTAATCATTGATAAACTTGGTCTGCCGATTCATGAATCACTGGCACCAGTGTATAGATAAAATGGTGATGGTCTATTCTGTTGGAGGCAGCGTAAGGTTTAAAATCTGTCAACAGTAGAATTGTAGTAGTGTTGCATTTTCTAGCAGTCAGAAGTAGTTTTATGTAATGGTTAAACTTCATTTGATATACAAATGAAGTGAAAGGATGATGTCTTGTGCATATATCAGTGTCCATTGTCTGGTGTGACAGAACATGTCTGTGGTCACAGTAGATGGCATGAGTGAGGTCCGCCTTGTTCAACAGTGTGTGTCTGTGTATGCTCTCTTACTGTGTGTCGACCTTTTGGAGACAATAGTCTGTGTCACCTGGAAGCCTGCATGAATCTTGAACCTCAAATGTCCTGACTGTTATGACTGCTCTTTTAGCTGTAGTGTTGGAGCAAAATGTTGCCGATGTTGGTCTCTGGATTGTGGCTTTGTCTGATGAGTCTTTGTTGTGTTGTCTGATGAATCACTATGGCTGGTCATTAACTCAGAGTATATAATTTGTCCATGACCCAGTTTTCTTTGGTGTCTGTTTGGTTCTGGTCTATTGCTTCTCTTGTATCATAGGATAATTGAACTCTGACTCGGCTTTTCTCAGATAGAAATTCCATCCCTCCCCTTCAGTCCCCCAAAACCCAGATATCTCAACAGATTTTCTTCTCCAACCCCTAAAAGGAATCAGCTTTGTAGGGAGGGAGGGAGGGGAGAGAGAGAGAGAGAGATCTGAAAAATACTTGTGTGATTTAAACCCATGGTGATCCATCTAGACCACATGAACATGTTCAGAATGTTATGAGAAACAGAAAATCAGAACAAAATATTTTATTTAATGCAGTCCATGGCATTGTCTCTCTTTGTGTGTGCAGGTGTTTTCTTACTAAGATCATGGATCAGTTTTGTAATCCTAACTGTAGTGTATCGTTGTACCAAAGTTGGTCAGAGTTTTGATGTTTTAACAAGGTTTTTGCCACTGCATGATATGACTAAATTTAACATGTTCATGATCTACTTTGGGTTGCACAGTAAGATGTTCTTTATTTTTCATCATGAAATGGGGCAGATCTGGAGGGAGCATGGTGCTACAGTTGTTCATTTCTTTTCACTACTTTTTGAATGGAAAGGAGAAGTTTATGGTGACTACTAATGACTTCCTAATCCTGTATACTTACTGTATCTCTTACCATTGTAACTGAATGCTGTTTTACTGCTGTTACTGCTACTACTGCTACTTTGTACAGTTTCTTCAGTTTCCCCCATGTCTATACAGTTGCTAAACTGTAGTAGGTAGCATTATTACTTCTACTGTTGCTAATGCTACAATACTCCTGCTGCTGATGCTAATACTCCTCCTTCTCTTCTGTGCTCTCCTCCTCTTCCCACAGCCGCTGCTGTCGTAACCATAAGTACTGCCACTTATACTATCACTACTGCTACTGTTCCTACTGCTGCTGCTGCTACTGCTACCACCACTGTTGGCATTACTATAAGAACCACTTTTTCTCATGTTTGCCTGTCTAAACAAATGCCGTATCCCCACTTGGCTTGGAATAATACCTTATTATTAGGATCCCTCCAAAATAAGCCTGGGAGAGCAAGGACCTGACTTTGTCCAGTCCTTCTCCTTCTTGTCTTTCCTGAAGGAAGGTACTATTAGCGAGGATGATTTGTTGGAGGTTTTGTGCCTGGCTGAAGGTTCAGCTTCTGTTTCTTCTGCCAGTCTTTTCCTTTCGTAGTCAATGATCCACCCAGGCTAAGCCTTCAATCTTTTTCTGACCAGCTCACTCTGGGCCCTCAGGTAGGGGCCATTATTTGGCCACGGTGGAAGACAACGACTATCTTTTTCCTCTGAAGTCAGTTTGTGTGTGAGGCTGTTTGTCAGCCTTTTATTCTCAGTGGAAAGCCATCATGCAGACGGATAGTACTTTTTGGTGATAAAGGAAGGCCTGAAGATTTCTTTTTTTAACCTCTCCAACACATACTTCCACGTTATAATTCACTTTGCACCCCAGAGTTACCTCCATTTTGCCTTTGGAGGAAGGGTGTTTTCCTTCAAAGTCCATCCTGTTGGCCTGTCTCTCACCCTTTGGGATTCACGAGGGTGATTGACACTGTCATGGCAGCTATCCAGGAAAGTACCAACTCCATGACATCAAATTATCATGAGGCTCTTTTTTGCTGTTCTTTCTGGTGAACTTGGAGAATCAGAACTTTGTTCACCTGGATGTGCACTACCTTACGGATTTCAACCTGGTTCGCCTTCCGGACAGAAAGGGCAGAGAAGATTTGTATTCATATGTTAGATCCCGTCTTAGCCGCAGTCAGCATCTTGTCACAGCTTTCAGACCATGATTGGTCTAGCATCCTCAGCTGCAGAGCTTCTCCCTCTAGGTCATCTCACCTCTGACTGACTGAGCAATGCTTGGGTTCAGTTGACAGCAGACTGGGATATTCAGTTACTCATGACCTAGCCCTTTGTGTCCGCCCTTCAGCCTTGGCTGGACCTGGCGTGGCTGAGGTCCAGGGTTCCTCTTCTCCCTCCATTGTCACACAATTTGTGCTGACGCGAGCAGATCAGGTTGGGATTCTCATCTCTGTCCACTCTGCCTGGAGTCCAGCATGAAGTGGACTCCACAGGAAGCGACAGATCATGTAAATGTTCTCAAGATGAGAGCAGTCATGCTTGCTGTCCGCATTTGGTCTCAAATTTTGAGAGACAGGGCTGTAACAGTGTGCATAGAAAACTCCTCGGCTGTGGCTTGCTGGAAGAATCAGGGCAGCACTCATTCTAGGTCCTTGAATGACAACAGTCACTTTTCTCACCGTAGGATGCTCTCCCACCTCCCTGCTTACTTGGGGGAAAAACTGAAAACTGAGCTGGTTCTAATATGGCACATGGTGTGATCTCACTACAGGCGATCACTCCGGCTTGCCTTGTCTGGGGATGGAGACGAAGTTGGCTCCCTGCTCTCCCAATATCAGTTGGGGTGGATCCTGATAATTTGACATTGTTTCAGCCGAGTGGGGATAAGGAATTTGTTTGGACGGTTAAGTATGTCGCAAAACTACTGTTAGTGGTAAAATTCCTATTTGGGGTGAGTTCTTATCCAGAACAGGACTGAACAACATGGTGATCAGCTGTCTTGTTTGTTGTGTGGTTGGCATGCATAAACCACTGGATCCTGCTCACAGTTTGTTCATGTTGTCCCCAGTGCCCTTCCTGTAAGCACCATGCCAATTTGCTGTATGCTTCCCACATTTTTTCCTGTCACGATCTTACTCTACCTGGCCCTTCCAGAACAAAGAAAATGGGGAAAGTGGGATGGGGAGGGGAATAAAAGAAGAGGGGTGGAGAAAGAAAGCTGAAGGTGTGTCTCAGACATGTTTGTACACCTAGCGTGAATTTTGTTCACCATGCTGGAAACCTGGGAAAGGGTCACTTTGGGGGAGGGTTGGGGCTATATCTCAGACCTGGGAACTCTAGTACACTTTTTTGTGTGCATCTAAGGTATCTTTTGTCACCATGTTGTGAATCTGACCTGTCAGAACTGAAACAAGAGATACAGTAGGAGAGGGGTGGGGAGTGTACATCAATTTTGTAGACTCATTCACCTACGTGTATTTTCTGAGATGAATGTTGTAAACCTCAGTCATCCAGACTAGAAAAAAAGTATTACAGTGGGGAAGAGGTGGGGGTGGGGAGGATGCACCTCGGTCTTGTTAACTTGTACACTCTCAGGTAACAGCCATGCTTCCAGATTTCTTGTAGTGACACTGCTTCATCATGATATTTGGGGTAACCATCCAAACTATGCTGTGTTTTGATTTCGTTTACATACTGACTTTCGCTTCATACACAAAATATTTTCAGTGAAATAGTGATTTGTCACTGGAAGTTTCAAAATACTTTGTGCTAGCGTGTTATGCTCATTAACTGAAATGCCTTTTTTTCTCTCTAATTGGAAGCCCGTAAATATTGTGAAGAAACTGCCAAGAGCCAGTCAGGTTTCCTGCTTTTGGCCAGTTTCTAGAAAATAGAGTATGCAGTTTGATACAAGAAAAAATACTAACAGCAATTTTGGGGTGAGCAGGTTTGAAAAATGATGCTTAGAAAAAAGATGAAGATCATCAGGCAGGGGTAGAGTGTAGGTTGCAAGTTTTTGTTTGTTTGTTTGTTTGTTGTTGTTTTTTTAATGCTGAAAGCATGAAGACACTGTGTTAAGGTGTTGAGTCATGCATCTTGCTGTGCTGTGTGTGTTTGTGTGTGTGTGTGTGTGCTGACTGTTGTGTGCTGCATGCCTTCTCTTGCAGTGAAAGCATGGCCGACGTCAGTCTTGTCGACGCTGATGGTGCTGTCTTTCCGTAAGCATGCTCTCGTCTGTTCATTCCCTTTCTGTGCCATCAAACTGTAAGTTGTCAGAAAGCGGTTTGGGTTTATCAGGGGTTCATCAGCAAATAGAAGATAACATTGAAGTTGGCTGAGTGTCTTTAGCATTAGTCTTGATGGTGAATTCCTGTTACAGTGCAGACATTCTGCTGTACAAAGACACTGCATGTAGGCCTGATTATAATCATGTCTGATAAATACCGTGAAAGCGTTAGTGTAACAAAAGGCAAGGCAAGATTGTACAAGGATCTATGTCATGACGTTTTTGTCTTTGAATTTTTTATTGTAGTCGAAGTATTGAAATTGACTCAGAGATGCAGGTCTTAATGTTGTAGAAGTAAAGAATAAGCAGAAAAAGATGATGTTTTCAAATGAACAAAGTTGGAGCTGGAGTAAATGAGAATAAAGTTTCTCTATGGATGGCCTGCTACCCATAGTTGAGTATGTTATTGGCTTAGCATTCTCAGTAGCTAGTAGCTCAGTTGGAAAGACTGGGACCACACTGTCGAGTTTCATCTACTTGATGGATGCATCTCTGAGAGTGTTGCTAAAATTTCTTGACCAGCACTGCAAATGTCTATGTCTCAGGCCTGGTTGACACTGGGATACATTACAAAAGTGACTGTAGAGTACAGCCGTGTCATGCAGTCTCAGACCAGAATGAAAATCCATAGCATCAGTTTCATCATTCTCATCAAGAAAAAAAAAGTCTTGAATTCTTTGTCCCTTTATACCATGCTCATTTTCAATTTCCTGTCCGTGTCTATGCCCTTGATGAGATTCTGTCAGCGTCACTGTATCAGCGAATTCAAGGGGACTGTCATTGAATAAACATGGTGGTGCTCTCTAAAGAGTTCTCTCTCATGCTGGCTCTGCAACTAAACACATATTGTTTTTATTGTCATTAATATGGGGCTTAGTAGGTGGTGTCTTGCGTATGTTGGATCAGAACAGGCACTGCTGAACGCCCCTAAAGTGACTCTATATCACTGCAGAGTGTCCTGTGGTGGGTAGCCTCATGATGACTTGGCACTGACTGCTCCCTGCAGGACAAGCCAGGCGGTGACTGTGGAGAGGCTGCTGAAATGAGTAGCGTGGGTGCAATGCCACTGAGGTGGCGGGAGATAAAGACAGCCAAAAAGAAAAAAAGACTAGTTGCAGAATTGCACAGTAGGTGTGATTACAGAGAGAAGCCAGTGCTTTAAGGTTTTTTTTTTCTAATGAAGTGTAGAAGAGGGATGGAGGCCATTGGTAATTCTTGCACATGGATAATAGTTGTACATTTATGGATGAGTGCTTGTAATTTCATTTATGGTGGGACTTGCATCTTTAGTTCAATTGCCGCAGCAGTATATTTGTTACTTTTCAAGGGGGGAAACTTTAAGAGAGAATAAAATTCATATCTTGAAAATTAAAATCATAAGTAAAGTGATGAATAGAGAATGCAGACAAAAATACTGATATATACCAGCTGCCATGGCACAGAGCCCTGTCATGCAGTCACAGACCAAAATGGAACCCCATGGCATCCTCATCCCCTCATAAACAGTCAGCATGAAAGAAAAATTCTCAAATCATATGTCTCTGCATGCCTTTCTCTCATGGTAATCTGAATGTCAATTTCCTGTTCATATCTATGCCCCCAGTGAGCTTGTGTCAAGGTTGCCGGTACTGGCAGGTTACAGGGATTGTCGTTGGAGAGGTGCCCTTCAAAGGGAGAGACTTAGTCATTCTGCCTCCTTGCTTTAGCAATTTATGTCATCGGTAGGGAGCTAAGTAGATGGTGTCCTGTGTTTGTTGGATCAGAAGAGGCACCACTGAACACTGAAGTGATTCAGCAGCAGTACAGTGTCCCCTCTAGTGGGTTGCCTTATAACGACTTGGCGTGGATTGATCATAGTGGATTACCAGTGCTGGGGGCTGTGGCAGGAAAAGTCTGGGTGTGGCTGTAGAGAGGGAGCTGGAATGAGTGGCACTGGGGTAGTGCCACAGGACTGGCACAGAAGATGGACAGGGAAAAAAAAAAAGACCTACACATCATCAGTCATTTCATGAATGAAATGCCACTGCACAGGGCAGGTATGCTGGTTCCATGAAACACGCTAAGTTCTGCAACCATGGTGTGTTGTGAATGGAGTTAGAAAAAGGTGTGATGGTGTCCAGGTCTGCTCATTATACTGCAGGCTGGTACACCTAACTGTTAATTAGCATTATCAGACAGACACATAGTTCAGAGTAGCTCTTCTAGCCAGTTCTCATGAAATAATCTCTACTAGCATGATTCTACTTGCATTTGATTGTGTCAGAAGTGCTAAATGTCACTGTTTGGAAAAAAAAGGAAGAAGAAGAAAAAAGTTAGCATGATTCTCTCTACATTTTGTTTTGATGTTTTTCTTTAACAGCTAGATAAAGTGTGATGATAACTGTAACATTCTCATGTTTGTGTACAGTGTTTTGTATAACGATGTTTAAGATAACTTTAAAACTGTAAGTTTTGGACTTCAAGTCAGTTTTTCTTTTTTCAAATACTGACAAAGATGGCTTATAATCAGAAGTGCTTAATGTATGACTGATTCGGTGTTGGCTCCGAAATGTGCTCTTGGCCAGTTCATCCGCAAGATCTTTACCATGGTCACTGTCCATATGAGCATAGTTCAGAGCTTGTTGGTCATGCAGAATGTGCATCAAACAGCAGACAATAGCACAAATAGTATGGCTTGAACCAGTGCTGCAGCATGTTTTAATGTGATCATGCATACCCATATCCACATGCTTGAACAACATACGTTCATTAATATCGGTCAAAAGATGATCATCACTTTCGCTTCATGAAGCTATGGATGATCAACATTGATACTGTCGATTGCAGCATCCAGTGATTTGTACAGATCAAATGACACAAAATTCACATTATTGCAGCTGAAAGACAAAAAACTAAGCACTTGAAATGTTGCCTTTGAGTTGGAATGAAACACATCAGCAGTCACGGAAAGAAGAAATAAAGAGGGTGGCTTAACCCTCCTCAGTAGCAAAAGGCAACGCATCCAAAGCTTGAAGCATGGCTGAGGACTTGGTTCCTTGCACAACACACTTGACACTGAAGGTGGTTATTTTGGGGAGAAATAGACGCTGTTGTTTTTGAAGCTGCTTGTAGTCTGAAAATTACGGTGCATGTCGTATTGAATACTAATTGTAACAGTGTATAATTATGTAGCATTAGATAGTGTGTTTGGTTGAAACCAAGATATAAAGGCATGTCTCTCTGCCCCATGAGTGATAAGCTAGCTGAATACGATAGTACTCACCTTGCACACCTGCACACCCACATGCGCACACAGACACACACATACAGACACACACACACACACACACACACACACACACACACACACACACACACAGACTCACTCACTCACATACACATGCACACACACACACACACACATGCACACACACACACACACACACACACACACACACACACACACACACACACACACACACACGCACGCACGCACGCACGCACGCACGCACACACACACACACACACACACACACACACACACACACACATGCGCACACACACACACACTCACACTCACACACACACACACACACACACACACACACACACACACACAACATACATACACAGAGTGAACATGTGAACTCAGCCATTTTATCCCTCATCGTCCAGCATGCAAACTTAAGATGCACATACATGAATGCACAAACATATTGCTCGTGCAAAATGCACACATGCCTGCGCACACACATACATTCATGTACAAACATACGCATCACAACACACACATACACACACACGCACATGCTCACGCGTGCACACACACACACACACACACACACACACACACACATGCACACACACACACACACACACACACACACACACACACACACACACACACACACACACACACACATAATGTATAACACAGGTTGTGATGGTTGTTCTCAGACACACACACACACACACACACACACACACACACACACACACACACACACATAATGTATAACACAGGTTGTGATGGTTGTTCTCAGAGAGCAGCAACCTATGCAGATAACACCAGTGGACTCTTCACAGGAACTGGTTAGTATCTACAGTGTGTTTGTGGGTGTGTCTGTGTCTGTATGTTTGTGCCTGTCTGTGTGTGCATGTCTGTAGGTTTGCAAGCCTCATCAGTGAAGTGAGGTAGTGTATCTTTCAAGATCAGTTGATATAGTGTCATTTAACTCCTGCTTTGTGTTGTCTTTACAGACCAGTGAGCAGTTTTTTTGTTAGGGGCATGTTGTCACAGTCACAGTCATTGACCCGTGAATTTTTTTTTTTTTTTCCCCTTGCAACGAAGTTTCTCTTTTCCTTTTTGAAACATTTTACATAAACAATGTAATACATCATTCAATGAATTCACATGCACCAATAAGTAAAGACTATACTATCATCCTTTAGTAATTCCATACACAACATTGTCCAAATCTATTTGATATAGCCGTCATTCATTACAGAGAATAACTAAAGGAAATTCCCATGAAACTGCAGGGGTATTTGATGCCGAGTAGAAAATAGAGCAACAACAGACAAACAAACAAATTAAAAAAAAAAAAAATAATAACATCAACTCTTGACATAAAACAATAAGTTGTCTATGGCTGGAGAGGATTTGACAGGAAAGGGGAGGAGCGGTTGGAACTAGGTGGGGAGAGGGGGGGGGGGGGGGGGGGGAAGAGGTAAAGAATGAGGAATAAAGAGAAAGGGAAAGGTCACATACCGCTTTTGCAAATCCAAACATATTTGATCCACGCTCAACTGCAGGAGCATTAGAATGAATTTTTTTTTCTTTCCTAACAGGGACAGCTCTTTAACTTTTTTTTTCTTCAGTGTTTTCAGTCCAAAAACCCTGTACAGTACAGAATGAAAAACCAGACACAATGGAAAGTGAACAATGTAGGCTTGTGGTCACATGTCTATTTAACATGCTGTATTGGTCAAACAATATTTGCAAGACTCTTGACTGATACCTGAAACGTGATTTGAGTGAAAATCATCAAGTGCCAAATGCTAGCCCACATTTCAAAGTTTTGTGCTGTCATACAGTGACAGTAGGTAAATTGTTAAGTTTGTTTGATGCCGTAACTTCTGAACTGCAAAATGTTGATGGTTCATGGTTATCTTCTTCTCCATGTTGTTTGTGGTGAAAAATACGAGATTTCTGGGTTTGGTAACCGTGTACTTTTTGTGGAGCTGTGGTGTGTGTTGTAGGATGGTGATAATGTGGGTTGTGTGTGGCAGAATCAGTCGCAGTCATCACTGGTGTACCTGCAGGAGCAACGAGCACAGCAAGGTGAGACACTGCTACACAGGTGTGGCTACAGGCTTGTCGTTGTTGCTTTCAGATTTTTTTTCTTTTTAGGTCAGTACTGTATGAAAGAATGCACACACACACACACACACACACACACACACACACACACACACACACACACACACACACACACACAGAGGCAACAAAACAACGAAAGTATTTTGTAAACATAACAAGCAATAACACACTCATACCACAGAAGATCAAACAAAAATAAGGGAAATATTTCATGAACATAACAACATGAAATAGGAGATATTTCAAGGCCCACTATGTGCATGTTTAAATGTCTGAAAGAATGCAAGGGTAATGAAAATTCTTGTATGACATTAGTTGAATAATCACATTGTGTCTGTTTATCAATTTGTCATGTTTCGTTTGTTAACAATTTTCCCTTTAACCATCTATTTGTTTTGAAATTTCTGATTCTAAAGGAGATATGTGATTAGTTTCACAAAACAACTTTTCAGTATTGCTGGGCTTTTAAATGTGTTTGCTTGTCTTGTACCCTTAGAAGTAATCCTCACCAGTGTGCTTATGAGCCATACTCTGAAGACTGTGTTGGAAATGAAAGAATTGGCATAGCAAATGATAGATAAATTGGCACAATAAATGTTAAAGGAGATACTAGCAATAAATGTCATGGTCTCTTTATTTGTGGAACCTTGAGAAACTGTAAAATTAGATCTGTGCTGAAATTGCAGTGCACTGTTGTTTGATGCATCCCAACTGTGGGTTTATTGTTGAATACAGTGAAGTATCTTTTGAGATCAAATCATGACAGAATGGTGCATATTGGCTGGGCAAAGCATTCAGGAATTGTGCACATGCCACTGCACTTGTCTGAAAGATGCTATAAAAAAGCAAGAATTATTTGATTTGTTCATCCATGAATTAAAGTGCTTGTGTTGCAGTGTTGTAGAGTAAATAGACGTTCAAGGTACAGACCTTTCCCCACACACATAAACACTTCTCATGCCATGCACTAACAGTGAATATAGCGTATCGAGTGGTGTGTACTGTGTCAATATAGATATTGATAGCCAGTTTCTCTTCGTGTTTTAGTTTGGATGTGAGAGAGTGGCTTCTTCTCACATGGAAAGGAGATCAACACCTGGGATTGGCCACATAAATTTCCATTGTTGTTATGTGCCAACACTGGATTCCAGCTATGCTGAAATACAGTGTCTGATGGGAAGCTGTAAGTTTTCAATGCGTTTACTGTTGAGTCAAGGTTTTTTCCCCAAATACATTGGTATACTTGAAAAGATATGATTCCTGAAATTACTGTGACATGTTCAGTGCACAGGTCTGAAGGCATGTTGATGTCATGTCTATGAGCAGAACCCCCACGGACAGGAACTCCAGAGGAACACTACCCCCACTCCCAGCACAGTCTTGATTCTGTTCTCACCGAAATACAACAACAACAACAGCAGCAGCAGCAGCAGCAGCAACAACAGCAGCAGCAACAGCAACAGCAACAGCAACAACTACAGGTGCAGGCCAGCCAGGGCGACGCTGTGGTGAATGGGGCAGGGAAAGATCCTGTGTATGCTAATCGTGCTGCTCTGCTGCCAGCCTATCGTCCCAGTCCTGACTATGAGACCGTTATGAGAAACAGGATGATGCAGCAAGCACATATGCAGGTAAGTAGGGGGGAAGAGACCTCCAGAGGTTCTAGCCGTTCCACGCAGCCAATCCCCATAAGCAGGTGCAGTAACCATCCACAATGTGATACTGTTTTCAAAGGGACAGCAGCCTGAAGAACTCAGGATGCTGGTGCTGATCATTGGTGGGATGTTGACAGAAATAGCTGGTAATGAAGCTTTTTTTCTGAATCCTTTTGATGTGATAGTGATGCTATCTCTTGCAAAAACGTGTTTTACTGTGATTCATGAAAGTTCCATGTGGCCTGGCGTTCATACACTGACACAGACTATTTTAACACAGTTTTCTCATTCCTTTTATAGTGTCACTCTCTTCAGCACTCAGTTTGGCTTAGTATCTGAAGTTTGGGAACACGGCAGTACAGTTTTGCCATACTCACCTCATTGAAAACAACTTCAAAATGTGATGCTTTTCACAAGATCTGCCAAGACTGTCGCACACTCTTATGGAAGAGGGATATTGGAAATATTTTGCTGAAATCAGGGTAGCTGCTGTCCTGTGGATTGCTGGCTGGTGTTGATTCATGATATTCCAGTGAAACCTAGCCTTTGGGTTCAGGTGCTGTGGCTAACAGAGACAACAGCCCAGAAGAGGTTTGGGTAGAGGATGTTTCAAGCATTACACTGAATATTTACACAGCAAGGTGGACATCCAGTGTGCCGGTTGCTGTTTCGGGCAGCTGTCTGCGATTCAGACTCATGATTTTGTAACTCAGGTCTTGGCATTCTACCAAGTGGCCCCATTGGATAGATAGCTGGTCATGCAAAGTTTGATTGAGAGATAGCGATGGAAAGCTTGATAGAAAATTGGTCATGACAGGTTTGATAGGCGGCCATGTATACTTTGATGGACAGGAAGCTATGGAAAGCTTGATAGATTGTGATGGAGAGTGATAAACTAGTGACCATGGAAAGCTTGATAGGTTGTGATGGAAAGCTTGATAGACTGGTGACCATGAAAGCTTGATAGGTTGTGACGGAAAGCTTGATAGACTGGAGGTGGTGGAAAACTTGAGCGATAGGTAGCCATGAAAAGCTCGGTTGATAGGCAGCCATGGAAAGTTTGAGAAGAGGTCATGGAAAGTTTGATAATTGGCTATGGAAAGGTTGAAAGACAGGAGGTGATGGAAAGTTTGATACTGATAGGTGGTGATGGAAAGCTTGAAAGACCAGTTGCCATGAAAAGCTTGATAGGCGGGTGGCCAAGGAGAATTTGATAGGTGATGATGAAAAGCTTGGTAGATAGAAGGCCGTGGAAAGCTTAATAGACAGGTAGCCAATGAAAGCTTGATAGACAGGTAGCCAATGAAAGCTTGATAGACAATTGGCCATAGAATGCTTGATGGGCAGGTGGCCATGGCATGCTTGATAAGTGGCAATGGAAGACTTGACACAGATGGTGATGGAAACCTTAATAAAGTGGCCATTGAAAGCGTAACAGATGGCAACAGAAAGCTTGATAGGTAGGAGCTTGATAGATGGAGACAGAAAGCTTGATAGATGTGCAGACATGCAAAGCTTACAACAGGTTTCGAAAGCTTGTAGACTGCGACAGAAAGCTAGATAGGTCACCATGGCATGCCTGATGGTTAGCAAGCCACTGAAATTGAAGGACAGATGATCTTGGAAAGGTTTATCATTGACACTATTTGAAAAGAAAAAAAAACAAAAAAAAAAACTCGATAGACAGAGTTTCTTGTCAAAAGTTTGGTAAATAGAGGCGTAAGGGAAGCTTGATATATAGGCGGCCAGCTCAATATATAGATGGCCATGGAAAGGTTGATTTATAGAGATGTACATGGAGAGTTTCAGTGATGGCTGACCATGGAAAGCTTGATAGATAGGCAGCCATGGAAAGCTGGATTGATTGCTGACCACAATTAGCTTGATAGATGATGGAAAGCTTGATGGGTGGATGGCTATGTAAGCTAGATAGACTGCTGGCCACAAAAAGCATGATAAGCAGGTTGCGATGAAAGGCTAACGTCACACTGTTTGTATTGTGAAAGCTGTTACCTTTGGAGATTGAGTACAACACGCTGATAGTGAATCATTGGCAAATGTCTGAAAATGAATGTTGGACATGACAACGAGGAAAATGGGATGGATATGTAGAGCTGCAAATGTGAATGCCTCATTGCTGTTGCAGGAGCAGCAGCAACAGCAGCAGCAACAGCAACAGCAGCAGCAGCAGCAGCAGCAGCAACATCAGAGCCTGGGCCAGACCCAAGTGTACAGCCATGGAGGAGAGGGCATGTCTTATAGCCAGCCGGAGATCCGACAGACCAGCCTTCAGCCTGTGTTGGATGAGGGAAACTATGTTAACGCTGCTGCCATCCGCAGCTATAACCACAACATCTACGCTAGTGCCTTTCAGGACAGCCACAACTATTACGCCTTGAGGGGTGGTGGAGGGGAGAAAGGGGTGGGCACACTGTGCATGCCACCTACAGTTCTCCAGAGCTGCATGTGCAACAGGCTGAACAGTTCACATCGGGGTCGGGCAGCGAGACGTTGATAACCAGTGAGCCATTGGGGTATGCATGGCGAGCCCCTCCTCCCTACCCTCGCACCAGCACCAGCACACCAGACCTGGCCAGTCAGGGACTGGGGGTAACGTGACAGGCAACGAGCATGGTGACCTTGTTTCTTCCCAGCCTGCCCTGTCAGCCCCCACCCAGTCTGCCCCTAGTCAGCACAGCCTGGAAAGTGGGGGTGGGGGTGATATGTTGATGCCCAGGATGGGAGACAATTCTGTGGTGGCGGCAGATGTGACAGTGTTGACGGGTGTGGCAGCGCCCCGAAAAGACATGGATGTGGGGGATGGGATTGTCCCTCCCAGTTTGGCCCACCTTCACGTGCAGGATGCTGACCAAGACGACACGTCCAGTGAGCATTCCTACGCCACGTTCCATGCCAAAGAGTCAGATGAGAGTTCTGACGATGCTGGCCGGGTGTCCAGACGAGACAGCCAGTCACAGATCCACATTCGTATGCTGGGACCCAAAGAGGCTCCGCCCCAGTCGAAGACCAAAGAGGTGGCCACCCTCAAGGAGAGTTTCCGTCGTATGATGATCGCCAGGTCTTCCTTCCGTGCTTCCCAGAAAGGTGGACGTGAGGGTGGGGAGGGAAATGGGGTGACTGACCCTGTGAACCTCATGCCTGTCAAGGAACAGCCCCTGGACATTGTGTCCCCGCCTCACCCTATTCCCACCCCTTCCATGCCTGCAGCCATTCCCACAGAGATGTTGGCTCACCTGGCCATCCCCATGCCACACAACGAAACAAACCCTGACAGCGAAATGCAGGAGATTCTGGAGAAGCTGGGAGACCCTCCTCCATACCCAGGCAGTAGTGCCGCCATGTGCTCGCCCCCAGAACAGACATCCGAGTTACCTTCGCAAGGAGGAGTGACGGACCTTTCTTGTGTGGTGCCAGCGCCATCGAGTACAGCAACCCCGATTCAGATGACGACGACGGTACCACCATCTCCAAGAACGGGGGAGGAAGGGAAGGAGAAGCAGGGAGGGACACAGAGCATGACAGAATCTGGAAGTGAGGCGGACTCTGCACAGCTGCATGGGGTGGAGGAGGGGGAGGAGAGCAGGAGGGCGGAAGGGGAAGATCCAGGGGTGGATTCCGGCAGTGACAGTGATACTGAACAGGTTGGTTATTATTTTTTTCCCTTAAATATTTGATTTAGTGTGCTTACCAGGAAGTACCTGCTTCACAGTCACTGGTAGAGCATTTGTTACTTTAAATGTAAAAATTATAGTTAAGGTGCCAGCTTTACTTTAAGTTTAAACTGAACTTGGTTAAGTGCATGTTAAATGTCATCGTAGAATCACATTAGTGCTCAAATGCACACATCTCAGCATAGAAACTGAAATCATTTATTTAGCTTTTTCTTTCAGAAATATCCCTGTTTCTTCATAAAAGTCTAAACTTATTTTGTGAAATCTGACCCATGATTTTTATGTAACATTTGTTTCTTTTAAACCAGATACATGTGCAGTGAGTGAGTGTTACAATTAAGTCAGTCAATGTTCGTTTGAGTTTCTATTTTTATGTGTAATAGTCAATCAGTTACTTGTTAGTGGCACAGTTTAGTGTTCATAACATGAAATTAGTTCTGTCAGTTCTTCATTTGTTCTTTGATAAATGTTGATGGATTCGCTTGATTTCATAAGGCTTTGAACATCAGTTTTACCTATGACGTTTTAACTCCATTTTTCTGATACTTGAAGCATCATTGCATTTTAAAATGAATCTAACTTTGACCCTGAAAACTAACTTGAAATACAGGTAAATTGTTTCTATGTTGTTTCATATGTCAAAGAATGATGAACAGTGAAATTCTGGATAATGCTAATTAATGTTATTAAGTCATATTAATCATACACACAGAGCAAGGAATTCCCAGGTAAGGTAAGGTAATGTTGCTTATAGCCCAGCCGACCGCAAAGGGCCATATCAGGGCTGAATTCCCAGGTAATTTTTAGTTGTCTTAGGTACAAGTATGTAGAACCAATGTATTAATACTATTATTAAGTCATATTAATCATACATACAGAGCAAGAAATTCCCAGGTTATTTTTAGTTGTCTTAGGTACAAGTATGTAGAACCAATGTACTTGCCCATCCAAAATTCTACAAATTACTGTATTTTAGCACTGTAGTGGCAAGTCAGCAGACATAAATCAATAATGGCATGTTCTGCACACATGCCTTAGAGAGAGAAATAAGATGTGAAAACAGTTTTTTAATTCACCGTGACATGAATGAAAAAAGAAAAGTTTATCGTGTTTAAAAGTGAATAAAAAAGAGAGTAAAGTACAGTTGTCATGTTTCCACTATTTAGACATTTAGGGATTGGTTACAAATTGCAAAGTCTCTGTCTTGCTCTCCGTCTATTTTTCAGTTCTTTCTTCATCTTTACCACATACACATGTATTCTAGAAGAAATCCTCTATTACATATTTATTAGAAAACAAAAATAAAGGGAGAAGATCTATCATTTTGAGCTGACCAAGCATAATCAAAACATGCTGCTTACACATTTTACATGTGTATATAGAACATGCCTTGCCTTGGTGAGGCAGTGCTCTGCTACCAGTATATGAAAAACTGCTAGGGTTTGGGAAGTTGGATGGGAATGTGCGTTCAGGAGTGGTGCTAATGAAGGTGTGAAGGTGAAAAGCGAAGGAGGGAATTGTGATTGGTCTGCACCGACACATGCTTGTCTCTGTTACATTTCAGGTATCTTTCACTAATACATATATATTGGTTGATAGACGGACAAGTTGAGAGAGCATTTCCGCTTGAAATGTTAAAAAAAATATATTGAAACTTTGTACTGGAGGAAGTCAGCTGTGGCTGGTGTGGTAGAACACCTTATGTAGGTATACAGCACCGCTGGATGTTAACTGAGGTTGGTAGTTCAAACACGACATGTACCCACAGCAAAAATGTTTTGTACAGCTGGAATGCTGGAGATTGGTTGAGGCTAACAGAATAGTGTATGTCTTTTAATCATTTACATGTACTAAAGTATTTGTGCTTTGGATTGCTAAGTTGGTTGAAGCTAGCAGAACATGACCTATAGTTTTAATACTACTTTCTGATGGAAGGTGGTTCAGACTGAAAAACGCCACATGAAATGAGTGTAATGAAAAAAAAAAAAGATAGCACACACTGATGGCAGTCCAGGTTGTGTAAATATCAGATGAGCAGTACTGACAGATCAGTGTCCATGTGCAGAGTGGCACAGTGAGACAGCTGAACATGGGTCCTCTGAAGATGGCTGCGATGAACGGCTTGACCTTGTCCCGGTCCATGATCATGGCACTAATGAACGACGACAGTCGAGCCCCCAAGGATGAGCGGGTGAGTAGGGTGATGTCAGTGCTGAGTTGGCACTATGATATATGTTTTGAATGCTTGTGTAAAAAGACCTGAGAAGAAAAACAATCTGTATTTCTTGAGAAGGTGCATTTTTGTTTCTACTTGTGTTAGTTTATGCACTGCCATGCTTTGATGACTATGCCATATTTTCATCTGCTACTGTCATCACTGCTGTCTAGTCTGAACTTATAATCAGTGTTTGCACTAAGTTGTCAGCATCAGACCATACTGTTTCCTTGGCAAAGAGTGGTTCTGTTTTCACAGGAAAAAGAATCTTTA
The DNA here is from genome assembly GCA_018398815.1 of Conus ventricosus. Taxonomy (NCBI): domain Eukaryota; kingdom Metazoa; phylum Mollusca; class Gastropoda; order Neogastropoda; family Conidae; genus Conus; species Conus ventricosus. The sequence goes on from CM031605.1 coordinate 20,775,451, forward strand.
TTACTGTAAATAAGTTGGTATTGTTGTAAGCATCTGAAAAAGTGTTGCTTTTTTGTAGAATAACAGTGGAGGTTTTGATGTTCTTGAATATGTTGTTGTATAAAAGAAAACAAACAGAAAAACTCCCTTAGGGTTCTAACATTTTTTTTTGAAAATGTTTTGTGGCAGCGGAGAATTCTGGAGAGCAAAATCTCAGAGGGCCAGGTGTTTAAGGAGTTTGAGGAGATTCCGAAACGAGCAGTGCACATGGAGTGCAATGTTGCCAAGGCCCCACACAATCAGGCCCGCAACCGCTTCAAAGACGTCTTGCCCTACGACAGTACTCGTATCAAGTTAAACACTCGTAAAGACAATCCAGATGGCTACATCAATGCTTCTCATGTGAAAGTGAGTTGTGTGTAAGATAAGGATACTGTAACAACTTGCACCTCTTCTTACCTGAGATTTCAAGAAATATATTTGATGATAATCCTGCAATCATGTATTTTACTCAGTGCTGACTTTGTTTTAAAGACCATTGTTTTGGAACTCAGATTATTCAAGTGTGTATGATCAGAGCAAGAGAATATTTTTTTCTTCAAAGCCAGCAAGCAAAATTGTCGTTGTCGAGGGTATATAGCAGACAGTATTACGTATATGCATGTACACACACACACACACACACACACACACACACACACACACACACACACACACACACACGTACACCTCACCTCACCTCACCTCACCTCAGGCCCATAACTACAGAAGTAGTCGTTGGGGAAACCTGAGGACTGCAGACGCAACCTCCCCTCTACATCTGTCTCTGTCAGCAGCCGCCGGCAGCAGCTCACGTGTATGGAGTCCGGTCCATTCTTTGATGTTCTCATGCCAGTTCTTCCGCTGTCTTCCTCTTCTTCTCCCACCCTCGATGGTGCCTTGCATGATTGTTTTGGACAGACTGGTGTGTCGAGTGTTACACACCCCACACACACACACACACACACACACACACACACACACGCACACCCCCCCCCCCCCCCCCCCCTCCCCCAGCCCCTCCTTTCTCCACACAGACTTTATATGATGACATGTGTACCCAGCTGTCGGCAGCCAACATGGATTGGTGGTTCATCGCCACCCAGGCACCACTGGCTGACACCACTCAGGACTTCTGGCAGATGATCTGGGAACAGGAGGTGGACGTCATTGCCATGCTCACCCCTTTCCAGGTTGGATTCCTTGTGTGTGTGTGTGTGTGTGTGTGTGTGTGTGTGTGTGTGTGTGTGTGTGTGTGTGTGATATTTGTTTTTCTTTTTTACTGCAAAATTTGTGGAATGTTTATGATCATTTAGTTAAACATGAAATTGCTTTCAATTAACCCACATCTGTGTACATGTGCATGTGTGTTTTCAGGAGCTGGGGAAGCAGAAGTGTTATGAGTACTGGCCACAGGAACCTGGAACAGAGCACACTCAAAAGTATGGGGATGTAAGTTCACTGTTTAATGTCATCTGGGGCTTCCCGCCCTTTCGATTTTCCTTTTGTTTGTCCTTTTATGCTTCCAAATTACTAATTTTCTTTTGTTCTTTTTGGGAATGATGACCACATATGGTATGATGATGCAGATGGGATGACAACTGATGGTATGATCATGGAAATGGGAATGATGACGACAGACAGTGTGAGAGGGAGATGGGAATGATGACAACAGACAGTGTGAGAGGGAGATGGGAATGATGACAACAGATGGTATGAGAGGGAGATGGGAATGATGACAACAGATGGTGTGGGAGGGAGATGGGAATGATGACAACAGACAACATGATGATTGAGATGGGAATGATGACAACAGATGGTGTTATGATGGAGATGGGACTGAAGACAACAGACAGTATGATGATTGAGATGGGAATGATGACAACAGATGGTGTTATGATGGAGATGGGACTGAAGACAACAGACAGTATGATGATTGAGATGGAAATGATGACAACAGACAGTATGATGATTGAGATGGGAATGATGACAACAGACAGTATGATGATTAAGATGGGAATGATGACAACAGACAGTATGATGATTGAGATGGGAATGATGACAACATATGGTGTGATGATTGAGATGGGAATGATGACAACATATGGTGTTATGATGGAGATGGGAATGATGACAACATATGGTGTTATGATGGAGATGGGAATGATGACAACATATGGTGTTATGATGGAGATGGGAATGATGACAACATATGGTGTTATGATGGAGATGGGAATGATGACAACATATGGTGTGATGATGGAGATGGGAGCGATGACAACAGACAGTGTGATGAGGAAATGAGAATGAAGAAAACGGACAGTGTGATGATTGAGGTGGGAATGATGACAACAGATGGTGTGAGAGGGAGATGGGAATGATGACAACAGATGGTGTGAGAGGGAGATGGGAATGATGACTACAATCAAGTATGGTGAAGGAGATGGGTATGATTGCAACAAACTGTATTATGATGGAGGTAGGAATAATGAAAACAAACAAGAGGTGGGAATGATGAAAACAGAGTAATGGTGGAAGTGCTAATGATTACAACAAACAGTATTATGATGAGATAGGAATAATAAAAAACAAACGGTATCTCACAATGATGGAGATGGGAATGATACCAGACTGTGAGATAGAAATGACATGGACATTAACAGACTGGATTGAGGAGATCTTTACTCTCAGAGTACTGTGGGTTTCAGTTTGAGGTGGAGCTGCAGTTCACGCATGACTCTCTGTGCTACGTGACCAGCGGCATCATGGTTCGTCACATGCCCAGTCACAAGGAAAAGATGGTGTGGCACCTGCAGTACACTGACTGGCCCGACCACGCCTGTCCTCAGGATACCTATGGCTTTCTGGGTAATGTGTGTGTGTGTGTGCGCGTGCGTGCGTGTGTGTGTGTGTGTGTGTGTGTGTGTGTGTGTGTGTGTGTGTGTGTGTGTGTGTGTGTGAGCATGGTTAATTAGTATGTTACTGCAGATCACACCAAATGTTTTTTTAAATAAAAATCAAGAAGTGGATATAGTTTGATGTACTTTTGTCTGTGTGTTGCTGATGTTTATAACTAACCATTGTGTTCATCCACCTCCATCTGATCTTGAAAATTGGGACTCAGTCAGTGCATCGATGCTGGCTCCTTGTATCTTAGTCACTTCATACAAAGTGGTTTCATATGAATCCATTCAGTCTACATCGGTTTGTCAGCCATTGTTTTGGACTTGGAGGTGCCTGGGCAACTAAATGGTTCACAAATCATGTCACAAAGGACAGTTATCTATCACTGTCACTCACTGTCATGTTCAACAGGGCTGAAAACAAAGCTGTAAAACTTGTTTGGCTTAAATTGAAGGATTTTGCGAATGTTGGTCTTAATGTTTAAGGTTTCTACAATAACCTGAATGGGAACAAAATGCAAGGTCACTTTGGACATGTATAGGAAATCTGTTGTTGGCTGATGCAGGAATATGGGCGAATGAGTACTTCCACCCATGAGTAAACTTCACAGTTCAGTGAATCGGACGGGAAATTTTTGCTTTTAACCAGACTAAGGGCTGCAAGTCTTCAGGAACAAATTTTGAAACAGGAAACATACATTGGTGGCCTCCAGAGAAGTGACATTATGTTTGGCTATTTCCTGGATTGGCAAGATTTTGCTTTTTAGTGTCTAGACCTTTGTGCTAAAGCAAAATTCTTTGTTCATCGTCCTTTATGAAGTGCTTGGTATAGAATGAAAGGAAATGAAATAGATATCCCATTGTTGTCATACAACCATACCTCCTGGAAGGTGGCATTACCAGCAGAAGGTGTTGTGGTGGCAGATAGGTGTGGGGCGATACAGACTGCCTTCCTTGCATCAGCAATGATGATGGGTCTAGCCTTAGTCACTGGGGACAGTTCTTGACGCTGTGATATCACTGTGGCCTGTGCAACCGGCAGGCCCTCCCTTGGGGAAGAGAGGGTGGGAACGTCCTTCATGGGCACAGAGTGTTCATAGATCTATGGCAGCGGCTAGGCAACATCTGACCTGCACATTTCCCAAGTCAGCCTCATGTTGCACTGGACCATTTCCACTCAGCATGAAGACAGACAGCCTGGTAGCCCAGACAACAGCCTAGGAGGGAGAGTAACAAGGAAGACACCATCATCACGACTGACCATGAAAGAAGGAAAACATCACTCGCTAAGAATGAACAACTTGTGCCTGGGGGAACCACCTACTCTGGGTACCTCCTGTCCACCGCAGTTTCAGACTCCAAACGAACCGGCCAGCTGACAAGGCCGCAAAACAACTAACTGTATGTGCTGCAGCACACAATTTGCCCCTTAAAGTATTTGCTGTGAGAACTTTAAACTCAGCAATCAACAAGACATATTCTGAGATCATTCAGCAAACTTCGATCTGCTGTAGTTAAGTGCATAGCAGATTTGTAAAGGGTTCACTTAAGTGATGGCTGTTTTTCAGTGTTAAAGGGTGGATTGATTTCTAAAGCATGATTTTAAATGGTGTTTGGTGAGTCATGACACTCCAAATGCAAGTCAAAGCAGTGCTGTGGGTAAAAAGAATTCCCACCTCCTCCTCCAGTCCCATGATGTGCGATGTAGAATGATTGCTGTGTGTGTTGTCAGGCTTTCTGGACGAGGTGGAGTCGGTTTGGCGACTGGCAGAAAGTGAAGAGGGCAGCGGCAAGAAGGCCCCGGTGGTGGTCCACTGTAGTGCAGGGGTGGGCAGGACGGGCGTCGTCATCCTGACCATGGTCATGAAGTGGTGTCTGGAGCATAATCATGTCAGTCAGCGCTCTGGCTCTCCGTCTGGTTGTGTCTGTCTTTCCCTTCCACCCCGTCTTTCTGTCTGGAGCATAATTATGTCAGTCTGGTCTCTGGCTCTTTGTCTGTCCGTGTCTGTTTCTTCCCCCCCCCCCCCCCCCCCCCCCCTCTTTGTCTGGAGCATAATCATATCAGCCTGGGCCCTAGCTCTCTGTCCATGTCTGTCTGTCCCTTCCACCCAGTATGTCTGTCTGGTGCATAATCATGTCAGTCTGGTCTCTGGCTGGTTCTCTGTGTGTCCATGTCTGTCTCTCCCTACATACCTCTCTTTCTGTGGATAGAGCTCTTTCTCTTTTTGTCACTCTGCCATTCTCTCTTTATCATTCTGACTTTCTGATTTCTTGAGAGTAGATTATTAGATTTTTTGCTTTGTTTTCACTTTTTTGTTTTGTTTTGTTTGTTAAGATCAACACCCCTGTATATTTCTTTAAAATGTCTGTGTGCGTGTGTGTGTGTGTGTGTGTGTGTGCGTGTGTGTGTGTGTGTGTGTGTGTGTGTGTGTGTGTGTGTGTGTGCTTTTGCTTGTGCGCACGTTCATGCACCTGCATGTATGTCTCTGCATGCTAGTGTATGTGTATGTGTGCAAGCAGAGGTATGTCACATGTAACTTTTGATATCTGTTGGATCTGTGTATTTATGTAGGTATGCTTGAGGATATTTACGATTAGTTGAGTGTGTGAGTGTCTGTGTATTTTTAACGGTGTGTGACTAAGGCTACAAATTCAGTTTGGGAGGAGGGAGAGGGGCTGTCTGCCAACAGATTATGAACCAGTCTCATGAGAGAAGCGTCTGTTTAACCTTCTGACTGACGACTGTTTCAGAGCGTGGACTTGCCCAAAGCACTGGCGGGGATCCGCAATCAGCGCATGCTCATGGTCCAGACCCTGGGACAGTACCAGTTCATCCATGACACTCTCATCCATTACCTCAAGAACACTCGCCTCATCTGATCTCCTGCACTTCTCATCCATTACCTCAAGAATACCCGCCTCTGCACCCCCATCCGTTACTTCTTAAACACCTGTCACACTTGAATTCCTCTCCATTCTCATCCATTAAAAAAAAAACCCACAAAAAAACAAAAGAACATCTATCATTTGAGCATCCTACATTCTGGTCCCAGAGCTGTCAACCTTTGTTAAGCAATAGCTACTGCAAAACTCTTATTGTTTTATGAATGATTTTAGTTGTATCTCAGTATGGAAAGTCAGCACACACACGTACACATGCATGCACACACACACACACACACACACACACACACACACACCCCACACACACACACTTGAAGAATTTTCCTGCATTGTCAGCTGTTGACAATCAAATGTTGTGCTCCTTTAGGTAGAAGGTGCTTTTGCTTGACTCGCTCTAAGGTTTGTAAACGTGCTGGCGAAAAATAAAGGATGAGGTCCTACATAGGAACAGTCTTAATAAGCACGTCCATTGTAGAGAAGCTTCACAGTCTAGAGTCCACAAAGGCATCTTAGTGGTTGAATTTCATCATCCAGTCTGCCATGTTTCACAGAAAAATCATTTAGGCAAACTCTGCACTGTGCATGGAACTTGCTCACAGTCAGAGCCTGATACGTGGATCACTAAACCAGTGTATAGTTTAAAACTGCTGGTTTGGCACACAGACGAGGATTCCTCAGAATTACTGCAGATTTTTATTTGTAAAACATTTCTTGCACATGTTTCTGATTGATGATTGGTGGATGAAAATAATGTACAACAATCAAATTTGCTTTGGACTGAGCAGCACAGGTATCCTGTTAGAAATGTTTTGAAATGTAACACCATATGCTGCTCCACAATGTTGAAACATGGTATGGTGAGAGTGATACTTGAAAAATTCTAGTCTTATAGTTGTTCTGACAGTTGGCTGAGTTGCTTAGCACTCTAGCAAGCAATTGATTTCAGTAATAAACAATGTCCATGTAACAAGATCCGGAGGCCTTGCTGAAACTATCCTCCAGGGAATTGTTAAAAGGAGGTACATGGAGGGGAAGATGAAAGAAAAGGTTGGACTGACAACATGCAGAATGGATGGGGAAAACATTGCAGAGACCCAAGCCATAGCACACAACCAACAAAACTGGAAGAACCTGGTAAATTGTTCTTTGTGGAACCCAATGACTTTCCAGTGTTAAGGGGAGGGGGGAGGGGGAACCAGAAAAAAAATATAGTTGGTGGCTTTGTGATTCAGTGCCGCAAGAACACCTGCCTCAATTGAATAACTGTCAGACATAAGAGCCTAGGCCTGACTGAAAAAGTCACTAGAATGTCAACAGTTGTCATTCTGTTCCTAAAAGACATCCTGGTGCATTTCTCCGTCCCTTGTAGAGGTTGTGTGATATGAAGTTCACTGACAGATTATGTCAGACACTAAAGTGTGTTCACACCACCATTATCTGATCACCTGAAAGACACCATTTTTGTTAACAGCACTCTCCTGTGGTATGGGAAGCACATCTCCCTTGGTTGTACACTTCATCACAGACATAGATCTGCTCAAGCAAGGGTTTCACTAATACCTTCTCACTGGAGCAACTCTGCTGCATTGCTGCTTTTACTGACTTCAGGTTTCCTGCTTCTCCCATTTGTGTGAAAAATGTTTGTCTGAAGTCAACACTTTGATGCCAGTCAAACACCAGGCTAAGCTGGACACCTGAGCCTCTGTTGGGGCATGAAGGATTTCAGAAAACATAGCCAATACCACAATGAGATTTAACTTCATGTCATCATCAGTAAAGCTCCATTAAATGTTTCAGTTCATTTCTGTACATGAGAGTGTGTTATGCAACATTGCTTATTTATAATGAATTTTCTCAGAGTATAGGGACTTCAGACATAAATATCCATTGTATAACGGTCTTTTACATGTATCAGAATATAAGGACACTCTGTTATGAAATTAAACTCATCTCCAACAGTGTTCACATCACGCTTCCTACAAAACATGAATCCCTACCACTTCCCTAACTTGGCATGCACCAGCTTTACATCATCATTCTTCAGATGATTATGACGTGCTTTAAATCCTGTGTGTAGGCAACAGACGTTTTGTGCTGTACAGTGTGACATGCTGAGTCGGATTTCAGTCCTTGCACTGGACAGCTTAGGCCACTGTCGGATGAACTACTGTGTGTGTCACGGTCCCCATCTGCAGGTTCGCAGCCGTCGGCAGCACGATCGGCATGGAGCAGAACTTGGGGGATATCACGGACACCTCTGCCTGTTCCCTCTGTAAGAGGAATGACCCTGTTCATGAAACGTTGTAGAAGTAGGGAGTGGTTCCCCAGTGTAAGAGAGCCTTTTGTTGGTGATGGGTGGTGTCCACTTCCCAGTCTTCACAGGCTGGTGCTGGTCATACCACATCTCGTTTCTGGACAATGTACTGTGAGAGGTTGGTAGTTTGGTGTGTAGTGCAGTACATACTGTATGGTGTGTGAGGACAATGTAATGTGAGAGGTTGGTAGTTTGGTGTGTAGTGCAGTACATACTGTATGGTGTGTGAGGGCAATGTACAGTGAGAGATTGGTAGTGTGGTGTGTAGTGCAGTATATATTGTATGGTGTGTGAATACAAGTGCTAGTAGCTCTTTTTTCTGTCAGTACTGATGGGACAGTGTGGTTACTGATTGATGTGATAACAATTTTCTGGGCCAGTAATGCTAAAAACAGAAAACTGTTTGCTGAAAACTTGGATGACACTCATTTTTTGTTCGTCTCTGTGTATATTATATCTGTGCAAGTTGACTTTTTTTTCTAGCAGCTGTAAGTTTGTCTGTCTCAACTATTGTATGAAGAGGGATAAGTCTTTGCCCTGTCTGTTCTGATGGTCATTGGAATAGAACGGGTTTGGTGGTCCCATGGTTTGGATCTGCTACAGTGGCCACAGTGTGAGCTCTCAAGTTGTGGTGCCTGTGACATCAGTAGTAGCTTCCCCTGTTTCATGTCCTGGTGTTTCTTCCCTGCACCTCCCCAGCCATCTGTAATGTGGTGTCAGCTTTCACATCATGTCCACATTGCTCTCCCTATCAGTCTAAGGTAAAGCAGCATGTTGAATGGTGCTGTGTCCTCAACATCTCACAACAGCAGACGAGGCTTTTTATATCCAGTGTGGCCCGACAGTCACCTCATGGAGATGGTCTGTCATTGATGACCAACCATCAGACTTCTCTTCATTTTTTTTTCAGGCTGTTTCCAGTTTCCTCAAGAAGCACACAGCACAACCCCCCCCCCCCACCCCCCCTCCTACCCGCCCACCCACCCACCAACCAAAAGAAAAAAGGCAAAGATTACAAGGGGGAATTCCAGGAATAAGGGATGGCTTTAACGACCTAAGCAATAAATCGATGTCTCGCTGTCATGTGGATGTTAGTGGATGTGGTATGGATAATGAAGTGTTGAGGTGCGCAATGTTGGGGAGTGTGGCCTGAGGGAAATCTTGTGGTGGAGACTGGAGATGCTGCTGTCAGAGTGATTGTTGTCAGCTGAGCTGATGGTTGTGACTGGGAAGACAATAGTGGATGTTGCTGTTGATGATTGCAGTGATGTACAAATGAAGGAGTGTCAGGAAAGTTCCAGAATTTGCATGGCTGTGGAGAGCTTACATATTGTGTGCTTCCTGTGTGCTGCTTTCTTCTCCATGTTTGAAATGTCATCAGTTTCATCTCTTGTATGATTATTATGCCTTTTGCATTTTGTTCCTTGTTGAATATCTGGCAAAATTAAACTGTGTGATTTTGAAACATGCTTTTCCATTTTAGAATTTATGTGTGCATTTCACCCTTTTTTTTTGTCCAGAATTAATTGGTGAAATGCTGAAGTATGAATGCATAATTCTCATGAGGCATTCATTTCTTTTACACAACAGACAGCGTTGTAATTTTATTTTAAATTTTCAAAGTAAATTTCAGTCCAAGGATGTTGATGCTGATGCATTTTAATTAATGAAGATTTCCCTGTATACCATAATAATCTTTGATTGAGTGAAATGTCCATGTATCTCTGGAGAACTGTCACGGCTGTTCAGAGCAAGCCACTTAGTTTTGAGAGTAAGGGGAGTTTATAGCTCGCCCACAGCTGCAGAGGCCAAGCCGTGAATGCAGGTCAGGGAAAGGGGTGTTTTCTGCAGGCTGCTCCCCACCAGCCAGCTAACTGTGCTGTACTCGGCGAACTGAATGTCATCTGTGTAAAGCCGGTCTGGCAACAATCTGTTCGGCATTGCTGAGCGGCCATTACAAGTGGGGCTGTTAGTTTGATAATTAGTAGTTGTCATGAAAAATGTAATATATTTGTGCTTTTGAGATGACTGAATAGGCAAAATCCCGACAATTCTTTTAATACCAAACTCGACTAGGTTAATTGTCCTGTAGATAATGTAGATACGGCATGAAAGCTTGTACACAAGTGGTCAGGCAATATTCAAACAATGACAACACACACACACAATTGTGCAAAAATGACGTCATCACTTTCTGGGAACTTAATTTTCCCAAATTAACTGGTACACAAGTTTGATATATGCCTCTGCTTGAACTACAACAACAAAACTGTTGGATTAGAAATGTGTAAGCCTTGTTTGTTCGGCCCTTTAACTAAGTGTCTCGAATGGGATGGAAAAATAAAGCTGTGCTGTGTGGAGAACCGAGTAATCCTGTTCTCATGCGTAACTTGTATTGTTATGATGTATCCGTCTTAAATACTGGAGTGCATGGGACCTTTGTTTACATATCCCATGCTTTTTTGTGTGCTTTTTTTCTTTTTTTTACACTTTTTGACATAAAGCATGTTATGACAATCAGAAAGGTAGTTGTTGTTGGCGAGTTGTACTCAGATTTAGTGTCAAAGTCATTTCTAGTGACACATACACTGGTTATTAGGAAGGAAGATTTGTAGTGAAAGACAAATGTAACTACAGTCCAGGTCAGTTGTATGGGTGTGTGGCATACCAAAAACTTTGGATAACCGCATTGCAGGCCAGCTGCATAAGCACATGGTTCTACTGAAATCCTAGGGGACCAGGTTGATGATTTTATTTTATTTTTGACATCCAAAACCTTTTCTTTTGTGTCAGAAACTGCTGTTGTCAAGATAGGCAGAATTGTGCAGGCAATTGATCAATTTCATTACCTCGGCTGGAATGTAACCTGCTTGAAGTGTGGCAGGACTTGAAAGAGGATCTCTTACACTTTTGCTTCAAGTAGCAATGAATATCGAGTTGCACAGGGTCATAGACTGAATGCTGTCTTTGCTGGTCTTCATTGAATACAGGAAGAGGAGAGGTATTTTTGTGATGTTGGAAAAGTTTTGATGCTGTTCTGGGGAAAGTGCTCATGTTTGAAAATCTAGAACAGAGCAGAAGACGCGACAAATTGTTATCACTAAGTTAATGATGATGACTACTAGCACTGGGTTATGATTCAACCATAAAAAAACAGTTGGATGGACATCCAAGATTTCTAATTAGCATACAAAAAAAAGTGACATGTGTGACAGGGCAAAAGCCCTAACCCTCTTGATCTATTGTGTTTGGCTCAAGAAAGAAGCGGACATGAAGCAGATCTTTATGGTGTAGAGAGGCCCTGTTCTATCAAGGCAGGCACCCACATACTTTGTACTGCGCTAGCCCTGGAATTGGCTGGAGAGCTGGGAGTCAAAGGTTGAACCAGCTTGACACTGCAAGAACTCTTGGCTAGGTAAACGGTGTAATAAAAACTCGACGGGTTTCCCTGGATATGCATGCTCTTGTTGTAAATCTGTGCAAGGATTCTGTATATAGTGGTATGAAAACATTGAAAAGGTGTGTGCCTCATTCTATCTGGGATACATTTGATTATGTTGGACCAAATCTGAATATGTCGGTTAGAATAGTACAAAGGTGCTTGTTACAATACATGCTTTAGTAACATTGTGTTGTTGTTGTGTGTACAGATTACCATTGTTACACTGTTGTGCTGTATAGTGTTGGGAATGAAGGGGGTTCCTCAGTATTACTGGTCAGAGATCCTGTCAATTCATTCCAGCATAATGGAGAACTGCACGGGCCACAGTGTTGGAGGCCTGGAAACCAGCAATAATTATTCCATCCAGACTATTGGTGTTATTATCCTGTCACACAAGCACACACTAACACTTACACTTGAACACAACACACACAGGCGCACACATACATACACACACACACACTGCTTGCATATGCATAGAGCTTTGTCATCAGCACTGTTTATGATTTGATGACCATAAATGTGATTTTAATAGTTTTATTTTCAAGTGCAAGTGATTTTCTTTTTATACACACACACACACACACATTCTCATGCTTGCACATGCACAGAGCTTTGTCATGAACACGATTACTGATTTTGATGACTGTGGATGTGATTATAGCAGTTTACAAATGCAAGTAATTTTCTTTCTGTCTTTTTCTTCTTTTTTTTTCTTTCTTTAAAGTATGTCCTGCTCTTGAAATCGGTGCAACAAAATGCTTTGAAGTCTCAAACTGGTGCATTCTCTTTTGGTTGTTGTGGATATTGATGATAAAAATACTAGAAAGTTTGACTGGTGCAGATGATGCGAATGTTGACAAAGGCACTTGCAAGAATAAGATGATGACGCTTGATCAACCAATCAAGAAGCAGAACAGCAGACAAACCAACAATTTTGCTCTAGACCACTCTCAATCCATTTCATTTTGGCAAAAGCTGGCTGAGTGCAATGTTCACATACACGTTCTCGTGGCCATATTTCTAACCCATTAAGGATCAGCCACAAAAATGATTTGCAGGTCAGTTGATAATAATAATTTGAAAAAGAACTACTCATTTCTGTGGAATTTATTTCAAGGGAATATAGAAGTAGGCGCAGGTGAAAAGTCTGCATGAGATTTCTGATTGACATTTGGGGAGGGGGTTCATAAGAAACTTGGCTTCAACCATCAGGAAAGTGAGTGGATCAATGCAATGGTGTAATGCTGAGAGAGGCAAACAGCAGACTAAGAGACCAGTCAGTCAACACTGCTTAAGACTTATGCTTTAAAGTATAATTTTTCCTTCAAGAAACCATTCTCAGAGATTGTTGAGTGCAGGTAGAAGTACCCACAAAAATCTCTGATAAGAAGGTAAAGCCACACACTGGCAATCTAGGGAGGGTCTTGATTGTTGTTTTAACGGCATCACTGAACACAGTAGTGTATCCGACTTGCAAACATATCAGTGTTCATGGTTTGTTTTAGAATGTTCAGAGTGTATTGTTAATCTAGCCATGACTCTGGCTGCGCTGATGTTCACTTGAAAGATTTTTCCTCACTTTGATTTTCTGAAGCTTGCAAACACCCACTGAAAACTTTGAAGTTTCACAAGGGGTTTGAGCGATTCATAAAAATTTTAGATAGGGAGTAGTAACAGAAGTTCGAATTTCTTCATCTGTTGAAATATTCTCTTTCAGATTGAAAATTACTGCTTGAACAAACAAAACGACATGCTCATCATGATATCTGTTACAGAAGTAAATTAGGGAAATACATCTTTAAATATGAAACATTTTGAGGCGAGAGAAGGGTATGAGGTATGGAGAAGAAAATACGGGGACAGAATGATTTCCATGTATGTTTACTATTAATCAGACCTTTCAGAACTAAAGTGTCATTATCATCGGCTTGTTTTAGTGTGCCTTGAATGTGCTGTTGTCCTCGTTATACTTTCCTTTGACCTGTATTAACATAGATCTAATGAGCATCAGGTGATGAAGTCTGCTTGAATTTTTTTTTATCAACTCCAGAACATTGTTTACCCTGAACAAGCTTACATATCATGTTTATACTGTGAACGTGGCATGCTCTTTGCGAACAGATGTGAATGCTAGTCTGCATTGGTGTAACTGTTACTGGTACGTGATCTGACCAAGGGTTTTGCTAGTGGTTGCTGTTCTGTGAAATGTTTGTGGTGTTACGTGTAATAATATTGTTGGTTTTCTTGATCATGAATATATTGTACAGACTGCAATATTTATAGGTGCATCTTTTCTTTTCCTCAGTCTGTGAAGATATTACATGATGGTGACACTATGACAGCGTACTCCTTCCTGTTGTTATTACATTGCTTCATTGCTCTTGTTTGTTGAAGAGTTGATGTTCCCTGGCTGTTTACTTGATTATAACTATGGTAAAGAACTGCTCGTGACAAAGAGAGAGAAGAACGCACACTGTGCTGAAGGTCCAGTACATTAAACTACGCTTTGAAAACGGTGCAACTGCCCACTTCTAGCAGTCACAGTTTGGTCAGCAGTTTACACCGTCATAATCTGATGAGCAGTGCCAGTGTCTTGAAGTTCTAGTCCTGACGCCTGCTTTTTGCTCCATGTTGGTTTACACTGCACATGCTGCTTAGAATCTGCGCCACAGAGTGACCATACTTTTGCAGCTGGACATAGTATGCCACAGATGACAATCCAGAAGAATTAATTTGAGAATAAAGGATGTCTGTGTAGCTGGTGTAGTTGAAGACACTGTCATAAACAGTGAAAAGCTTGGGACTTAACGACACCCTGTTCTCACAAGAGTTGCTTAAGAACTTCAGTTTAGATTAACCTGTTAACCAGAGGTCAATCTACTAGAAATGTATTGATAGTGTGAGTAAATCGGTCAGATGGTCAAAGAAAAGGATAAGACAGACTGTTGGCAAATGAGGTGTAAACTGCTGTCAGGTGTGCAACTCTTTTTTTTTCTCACATTCTTCCCGTTTCATTTCAAAGTAACTATTATTCAGGGTTTCAGAGAAGTTCAAACTTGTTTGTCTTCTGTCTAAATTTTGACACAGGTCAGGAAGTACTGTGTATAATTTTCTATTAAAAAAAAAGTATGCAAATTGATATAATAATCTTTATGACTATTGTCAAAGAATATACTTTGATACCCAATTTGAAGACATTGTCCACTTTTAAGTATGCAAAAGTTTGTTTTTCTGAAATGGGTTTTGTCATTATGTAAAGACATCTGCTGCTTCAGGGATGAACCAGTTTGATTTATTGAAAAGTAGTCCATCTTTCCCACGAAGTCAGCTGTGTGAAGCATGTAAAGTACTGAATCAAAATGGCTGCCCTAGATGTAAGTACAGTTTTGCCGGCAAAAAAAGAAATATAGAAATTTAAAGAATTTCTTATTTTAGTGTACTAAATTCCAGCTCTGTTTGAATAGTGACTGCACCATTTTGCTGTTTGGGTATGAATGCATGTCACATAGCTTTTGTCCAAGGTAATGGATTCATTTTGTCCTTTCAGTCAAATGTGATTAGATAAATTCATGAACATCTATCCCGTTTAATGGAAAGGATTCTTTTTAAAATGTCATAATATAAGGGAGTCTCAGATTCAGAGGTTCAAATTGCAATATTCTTGCTGTACTTATACTACTGTGGAAATATGATGATAGATAATGTGAAAAACTATTCAGTCTCGCTGAAATCATTGATCGGAGGTAAGATCTATCTAAAGCTGTCAACAGTTTGTCATTTGCAGAAATCCCAGAATTTAATATACTAAAACTGAAGTGGGAAGTCATTGATAGAGAAGAAACTTTTGTTGGAGTTTTTGGCCAAGTGTATAAAATACATGGGTGAACAATTTTGTTATTTGAAAGGAATTCCTTATTTGGGGAATGCTAAAAGAAGGAATTCCTTACCAGTGCCCCGAGTGTTGTATTTAGTAAACGCTTTTGAGTGACTCAGTTTGGTGTTTTAAATGTCAAGATTTATGATGTTAAGAAACACCATTATCTTAAATGCAAAGTTTCCTGTGTTCCTTCTGCGGAGTGTACCATTGAGTGCTTAATTACAAGTG
>CM031605.1:20792139-20814639 GCA_018398815.1 Conus ventricosus
GGAAGATCTTGTCAATGATCCTGAATGGATTGAGTCATAGTGTGTCAATGGCATAAAGTATCACGGCCAACATGACTGAGATTTTGCCACATGATCTCTGATTGGTTCCAATCAAAATGTGTCAATTATATAAAATGTGACTGACTTACACAACAGAATTTTTGTAAGATGATCCCTGAATGGTTCATATCATTGTACATCAATTACATAATGTGACCAACTTACATAATAGAAATTTTGTCAGATAATCCTTAAATGGTTCACATCATAGTACGTCAATTACACAGAGTGAGACTGACCAACATCATGACATTTGTCAAACAATCCCTGGATGGTTCAAATCACAGAATGTCAAAATACGAAGTGTACCTAACTTACATATAGGAGATTTTGTCAGATGGCCCCAGTATGGTTCAAAATAAAGTAAGTATGTCAGCTATACACAGCATGGGTGACTTACATCTGAGAGACTTTGTCAGGCGATCCCTGGATGGTTCCCACCACACTACCGCGTTCAGTGTTCATGACCCATCCTTTGAGGCCAAGCTTCATGGCCTCCTTGTGGGTGTGCTGTTCACACATCATCACTGAATAACACACCTCCCTGTGTCCATGTCTTCAGGCACATTTCACACTGATTCTATCAATCATGTGTACGCCTTAAATCAATGTTACACATGATGATGGTGATCCCTCTCGTGGTCCAGGACCAGGAATCTTTACCTGACTTCACTTTGACTATCAAGTCCTGCATTGTGATACAAAGGATCACTTGTAAAGCGGTAACAATATTTGTTACATTTTTTGCGCATGCAATATGGTGCAATGTTTGTGCTCTCCCTTTTTCTAGCTCTCTCTCAGTCTCTATCATATGCATGTGCACACACACACACACACACACACAAAATATATATATATATATATATATATATATATATATATATATATATATATATATATATATATATATATATATAAGATAATGGTAGCAAGTACCAACAGAGATTTTTAAATGCTCAACCGTACTGGGAGCAACATTTGTTAAAAAGTAAGGTTTAAAATTTTATCTACAACATTGTTTCATGAAACCGCATGCGGTTGCAATCGTCAGGATGTGGTGGGTCTGTGCTGCCGGTGTTTTATAACTGCTTGTGTTGTCTGTCATCACGTGCTGTCTGTGTTTTTCGTGCGTTTCTGATTCTTGTTCGCTGAGAGGAATTTCCACTTGTGCCTGCAGTTGTTAACCATTTCTATCCTGGTGTTTAAAGTTGCCATTTGTGGTTTGCATAGTATTATGTACTTTTCTGTTGAGCATAGGCTACATCTTTTGAAATATTGTTATATGGTGCTACTCTTTTTATGATTTTCCAGGATATATTGTAGTCTATTTTTTTCTCTTTGAGCTTCCAGATGTATTTACTCAATTCTGTTTGGTTTTTGTCTTTCTTTGTTAAATGACTGTTTGTGGTTTGCATATCTAGTTTTAAATTGGTTTTCAGTAATACCTATATATGTTTCTTCTGCGTTCTCTGATGTGACAGTGGCTTGGTACACAATGTTGTTGTAGAGGCATTTGTTGCTCAGAGGGCACTGTTCTTTCTTGATGCAGTTGCAAGATTTCCTTTCATCACCCTCGTTTTTCTCTATACTGCTTTTCATTTTGTTGGTTGAATCAATGATGTTTTTAAGGTTGGGCATACATGAGTATGATAATTTGATGTTGCTTTTGTTAAATATCTTGGATAATTTGTGCTCTTTTGGGAATGATGATGTTAGAATTCTAAAGAATTCTTTCCCTATATTTGTTTTTACTCTTCCGTCATACGGGGGGGTTGAACCATATGATCTTCCTTTTCCTGTTCTTCTTATGTCTGCTCATGTCATTATCTGGGTCATATTGTAGTTTGTAGTTGTAGCCACTTTTGTGTAACGCTTCTTGAAAACCACAAATGGCAACTTTAAACACCAGGATAGAAATGGTTAACAACTGCAGGAACAAGTGGAAATTCCAATCAGCGAACAAGAATCAGAAACGCACGAAAAACACAGACAGCACGTGATGACAGACAACACAAGCGGTTATAAAACACTGGCAGCACAGACCCACCACATCCTGACGATTGCAACCGCATGCGGTTTCATGAAACAACGTTGTAGATAAAATTTTAAACCTTACTTTTTAACAAAATTTTAAACCTTACTTTTTAACAAATATATATATATATATATATATTATATATATATATATATATATATATATATATATATATATATATATATATATATTTGTTGTATTAAAAACAAGTCAAAACCAAGCTCAAAACACCTACATGCCTCTTTCGCGCTCTGCGGTCGTCAGGGTGTGATCTATGTCACACGCTGACAACCGCACAGCGCGAAACAGGCCTGTAGGTGTTTAAGCTTGGTTTTAACTTGTTTTTAATACAACAATGTCGCTCCCACTGTGGTTGAGCACTATTTTGAAAGTAACGCTGATTCTCAGGACTATTCTCTCTCTCTCTCTCTCTCTCTCTCTCTCTCTCTCTCTCTAACAACCTAGAGACAAGCTATGATGTGTGTGTGTGTGTGTGTGTGTGTGTGTGTGTGTGTGTGTGTGTGTGTGTGTGTGTGTGTGTGTGTGAATGTGCAAACCATCAAGTTCAAAGAACAAGATTTAAGACATTATACAAATAATTAAACACAAAAGAATGAAACTTGAGAACAACCATCAAAACTAAAACAACACCAACAACGCATTTTCTTATTTATATGTTTCTGCTGAAAGATTTAAACACCAGGATAGAATTAATACTTGCACTTTAATGCCCTCATCTTCTTCATTGTTTTCTTTCTGATCCCAGCCTCACCTCACCCCTCTAATTTGTTGTCTGCAAAAATGGCTAAATTGATGTCTTAATGAGGAAAGATTGGTTTGTCTGTGGGTGTTTTCAATTTCACACAATGTTTTTTCTTCAAAACAGATGGAATGTATAGATTGATAGACAAATAGAGAGATATAGACATATTGATTGGTCAACTGTTACACACAATCCCTTCTGCACTAAACACATTGTAATCTTGGTCAAAAGTTATTCTAAACATGATGAAACCAGCTGGTATGCCAGGCAATGAATTTGACTGAACAATGAATTTGACCACGACACCCCCTCCTCATATTTATTAAGAAACATTTTAAAATGATCTAGTTGCAAAGCGAGACGACTGCAGGCGTTTCATTTAAAAATGACACTAAATGAATTACCTTTCGGAAGAAGACCCTGAAAAATAAAACAAATGCACAAAAAATTATAAAATGTTTAATGGCATTGTCAGTTTCATCAGAAAGAGAGAGAAGGCAGAGGGGATGGGGAGGGTTGAACTGAGTAGGCACTGGTGTGAGAGTGGAGGGATGCTAGGGATCTAGACACAATTGAGCAAGAGAGAGAGAGAGGAGAGAGAGAGAGAGAGAGAGAGAGAGAGAGAGAGAGAGAGAGAGAGAACGAACGAACGAACGAACGAATCTTTTTTAATGAGGGAAAAAGCGGAATAAGCACAACATGGCTTTTTTACATCCGGCCCTCAATGAAGGGAAATATATAGAAAATGCAATAACAACATCAGCAAAACTAATCTAGAATAGAAGTAAACATACATAAACGCTATATATAGAAAGAAGAAACGGTTAACACAAAAGAACAGAACACAATCAATGCCTGGAAGAGAGAAAGAGAGAGAGAGAGGAGAGAGAGAGAGAGAGAGAGAGAGAGAGAGAGAGAGAGAGACAGACAGACAGACAGACAGACAGACAGAGAGAAACAGGTGGGGGTGGGAGGGGAGGGGTCATCATATATAGTTCATGAAAAAAATGGTTATTGGAAGATAGATAAATATATAAAAGAAACATTATCACAACAATAAAATTATAACACATTTCTGGAGAAAAAAAAAATCATTAAACAGGCACCCCATCCTGTAGCAAAGACAAAAATTTACACATGACAAGCAGCACCTTTGGAACACTAGATGAGAGAGACCAGTATACAGAAGGAGAGAGAGAGAGAGAGAGAGAGAGAGAGAGAGAAGAGAGAGAGAGAGAGAGAGTGAGAGAGAGAGAGAGAGAGAGAGAGAGAGAGAGAGAGAGAGAGAGAGGGTTAAGAGCATGAATTGGAAAATTCAGTCATTAGTTGGGTATGAAGTGCCCTTTTAAGCTGTATATGCTGGCATGAACATCAAGAGAGGGTGAAATGCAGTTCCACAAGAAGCCGCCGGAGTAGTGAAGACTGGTTTTAAACATATCTATTCTTGGACAGGGTATTACAATTTTATGAAAATGGCGATTTTCATTAAATCTAAATTTCTCTGTAATTGAAGTGGGAGCACGACCCGAAAGAATCTTAAACATGAAAAAAGCTTTATTGAATTTAAGCTTCAAGTTTAATGGTAAAATATCCAGATCTGTATAGTCAGAGTATGATAACGTAACCGATTTTAACAAAACTAATTTCAGGAAACGTCTATAAAGACTAAACAAAGGTTTGAGTATATGATTACTAGCTGAATCCCAAATTGGTTGATGCATAATTTACATGGGATTCAATATAAGCGGAAAAAATATTTTACGTGAATGACAGTCTAGGAAATGCTTTATCTTGGACAGCTGGTATATCTTTTTGAAACTGTTTTGCATAAAGACCGTACATGTTCAGACCATGACAGATTGTTGTCTATAACTACTCCTAGACTTTATGACAGACTGTGTTTCTTCGATAGTTATACCATGATAGAAAGGGGTGCGCTCGTATAAGAAAGGTTTGACGTTTTTGTCTTGTGGTTATGATCATATGTTTGGTTTTGACAGGGTTTAGACACATATGGTTTAATTCAGACCATTCGGTTAGCTGGTTAATACTCTGCTGTAATAACATAGATACTTTTTCTGCTTTGCGATCCACACGCATGAACAGTAGTGTCATCGGCGAACATATCACAAAGCGCTGGGAGAAACAGGGGGAGATCATTAATATATATTAGAAAAAGTATGGGTCCTAGGACGGAGCCTTGAGGAACACCATGTTTGAGAGGCAAAATAGAAGATTGGCGTTCATGAATTGAGACAATTTGTTTTCTGTCGCTTAAAAATGAAGAGATGAGTTCTAGAGCATTACTAGATAAACGGTACAATTTAACTTTTTTAGAAGCAGTGTGTGGTCAATTACATCAAAAGCTTTTGCAAAGTCAATAAAAAGGACACCAGTCACCTTGCTTTCATTGATATTTGTGAGCCATTTGTCTACTAGGTTGGTCAGTGCTGTGTGGCAGAGTGATGTTTCCTGAAACCAGACTGATTAGGGTGAAATAAGTTATATTTGTCAAAATGGTTAAGAATGCATCTTCTTAAATGATCTTCTAAAGGTTTTGATACCACAGACAGGATAGAAATGGTCTATAATTACAAGGATCCGAGGTGTCACCTGATTTATAGATGGGTCTTACCCTAGCAATTTTGAAAGATTTAGGAAATTGGTTTTTAGATATACATAAATTGAAGATGTAGGTCAGTGTATCAGAAATAACTGGAGCTGCAAGTTTTAGGATTTTGCCATCGATACCGTCTAAGCCACGAGCACATGTATCTTTTAGACGGATCAGGGCATTATATACATCATGGACTGACATTAAGGTATGTCTAAGTCTGAGGATATGGCTTTTGAATCACAGAAATCGTTTAATAATGAAAGAGTGTTTTGGGCAGATCTATCTGATTTTATTGTTGTCTTAGCAATATTACAAAAATGGTCATTAAGTTTCTCGGGACACAGGTCTTCATGTGATGTATTTTTACTGTTTTTGTTTGTCAGCTGATTGATAGCATTCCAAATTGCTCTGCTATTGGTATTAGAAGAAACAAGTTCTTGAGAGAGAGAGAGAGAGAGAGAGAGAGAGAGAGAGAGAGAGAGAGAGAGAAAGAGAGAGAGAGAGAGAGAGAGAGACAGAGAGAGAGAGAGAAAGAGAGAGAGAGAGAGAGAGAGAGAGAGGAGAGAGAGAGAGAGAAGCAAATAATCACTTATACTGGCTTTTCCGAACAGAACCTTACCCTAAAAGGGAGAAAAAGAGAGTAAGGAAAGGGAGGCAAGAAATGGTTCTCTCTCTCTCTCTCCTCTCTCTCTCTCTCTCTCTCTCTCTCTCTCTCTCTCTCTCATGTGCACACATGCGCTCACACACATACACACACCGCAAAGCGACATGTACAAAACACACTTTTTCAGAGGCAATTTGAGTGCAAGTACATCCACTTAACTAAAATAGCATCAGGTTCGGAGTGCTGGGCATTAATGTCTGTTGTTGGTTTGTTTGTGATTTACATTTCTTTACAACTAGTATTCATTTCATTCAGCTGTTCAAAGTTGCATAAACCTGTATTCGTTAGCCCTGATAAGGAGTTTAAAAGCACTAAATTGAAACGAGCATGTGTGTGTGTGTGTGTGTGTGGTGTGTGTGTGTGTGTGTGTGTGTGTGAGAGAGAGAGACAAGACAAGACAAGACAAAATTCTTTATTTACGAGGATAATAGATAAGCACTAACGTGCTTTTTTACATCCAGTCCTCGCCCTGAGTAGGGACTACAACATGCAGCAAAATCAATTAATGTAAGAAATCAAAGAAGCAAGCAAAGCGGTCATGTAATCATAGAGGAACATCAAATGAAAATAGAAGATAAATGAAAACAAAACAAAAAATAAGAATAATAATAAACAAAACAACAACAAAAAATAATAACAAAATAAAATTAAAAAAAAAAAAGAGAATAACAATAATGAAGAGGAAGGAGAGAGCGTGGGTAGGGAGTGAGGTTGGCTGGGGAAACATATGTAAGTGTACTACAACGTACAAGATTGGCATGTATGAAAACAGACAGTGAAGTGAATATGACAAAGTGCGTACATATTTTTGAACACACAAATACACGCACGTTCGCACGCATAGAGAGAGAGAGAGAGAGAGAGAGAGAGAGAGAGAGAGGAGAGAGAGAGAGAGAGAAAGAGGGAGAGAGAGAGAGAGAGAGAGAGAGAGAGAGAGAGAGATGGAAGGAGGGAGGGAGAGAGAGAGAGTGGTGTGCATGCGTTCGTGAATGGTGACCTGGCTATGCCTTGAACAGAATATAATAACAAGTCGACAGCATCTTCATTGGTTCATATGAATTGTGATACTGTAATTCGAGTGTTTTTCTGTTCATTCAGCACGCGGATCACATGCATGCATACATTGCGTACGCAGTCCTTTTTGAAATATTACCTTGCACTTTGCCGAACACTTCAAAATTAATCGTTTGACTTTTCGCCGTAGAAGAAGACGAGGAACTGGTAGATTTCTGTGAAGCTGCCATGGTGTTTAGTTCAACAACAACAATGTTGATCGATGTAACGTGCTATTTCGTTTGCGAAGACCTTACCGACGAACCAATCAAATTGATTGACTGACTACGGTAAAAACAGGAACTCTTTGGCTTCATAATTACGACTCCTAACCCAAAAGATTGCCAAGGTTGTTATTCAATATATACATAAGTGATAGGCCTGTCACGCGCTCTATGTTGCTCGACTAGGCCTATATAGGAAGTGTTTAAGTAACGGAAACGCACTCCATTAGCTTCAGAAAACGCAAAGGTAAGAATGCAGACTTGTCTCTTGGCTTTATGATGATTATGGATCCCGGAACAATAGTTAGATAACTTACTGTCACTTCGACCAACACCATACAATAAGTAATTTTTATGTTATGGTTTTGGCCAGTCTTAGAAATACTCATAGTTTGTTATGACGGTACGAGAGTCTGGGCGAAATCAAAGTGATGATGTGATCTTCTTCTCTTCTTCCTAAAATACTGGTTCACTCAAAAACGAGTAGGTCACCAGCGCGCATGTTAAAAACTAAATAAAATAAGTAGTAAACAAGTGGGGTAGGCCTATGTTTTGCTCCCATAAGGAAACCTAACACAGAGTAACTTTTATTCAAGACTGGCACAGCGATGGTTCCCTTATGCAGCTAGTGAAGAGTTTTCATATCTGTAATTTTTTTTTTTAATTTTTTTTAAAAATTTCATTTTCCCAGTTTCTCCATCTTCAATCTCCCCTCCCGTCAAGTCCAAATCTTTGCCAGACAGTTCAGTTGTTGGCCTGCGCTTGTTTTTCCCCCACTATTAGATTGTTCGTCTATGTATTTTGTCTGACTTTATTCAAGTTTAAAAGGCTGTGCCAGTCTTGAATAAAAGTTACTCTGTGTTAGGTTTCCTTATGGGAGCAAAACATACCCCACTTGTTTACTGTTTATCGTTTACTGTTCCTTACCTCATTTCATTTCCGATTTTCCTAAATAAAATAACATAAAATAGTGCGACTCGGTCTGTTGGCCCCTGGAGCAGATTTGGCAACAAGGGGTCGCACTCGATATTCAAGAAGTTAAAAGCAATGGCCAGATTCAGGCCCAGGTAACCATAAAATATCTGGGGAAGTTAAAATAGAAAAATCGTTTGTCACGTGATCCTAGATCTGTTGTATGAAGGCAAAGTTTTAGACCAACAACGAGCGTCCTGATTGTTGGTAGGTTATGATGATTGATAGTTGTAGTGATAACACCGATGCTGATGATGGCAGATTCTTCATATCCGAAGTCAGAGCGAAGTGAATTCTCTTCAGAATCTTCCACTCGATGAAGGTGGACACTCGAACTAATCGAAGAAAGAAGAAGAATTAGGCCTACTCGTGTGATCGGTGACACGAACCTTCTGTAGTACTACTACGACGATCTGGGGTAGAGAACTGCCATCCTGGTCTTCGGCCATTGTCGTCACGTCCTTGTTAAGTTGTGAAAAAAAGGTTCAAAGCTCATGAATGTAATCACAATAATGTTGTACAACTTGCGTGCATTACTGCATTGACTCTCAGAGGGGATATGATTGACACCTTTAAGTACGTCCATAGAATCTACAAGACCGTAAAACCTAAGCTGGAAACTCCCAAGGACGTAGGTACAAGAGGAAATGTGATAAAACTTTCCATGCGCCATACCCACTGCGATACCAGGAAACATTTCTTCAGTGAAAGAGTCGCCAAAACATGGAACAGTCTCCCAGACGAAGTGGTCCTGGCATTTAAGTGTAGGCTGGATGCTTGCTGGAGGAAGAAACCAGACCAGTACAACCCGTCTTGCCAATAAGCCACGCATGCAAAGTTATTAGTATACTGGCCGTATAACCCACACGGATCGATGAACAGGACTTCAATGAAGACCTCACACATCGTATAGTTCAAGTTCAAGTTCAAGTTTTGTTATACTGATAATTATATGCTTGAAATGTTTATTCTTCAAATTTCAAAGAGATGATAGAATATGTTCATCAACTTGTGGTCATTGACTTACTAATGATTCTGCTGATTCATTCAACATTCTTGAAATGCGTGGTGCTCATAAATCAGAAAGTGAATACATGCAAAGCTGGGTTTTTTTTTTTTTTCAATTTGCTTGTGAGTGAATGGTCTTTGAAGCGTTTGTTTAGGATAAAAATTAATGCTTTTATCACAGATGGCGAGAGGAAATATTTGGTCCTGATCATTATTGTCCAGTCTCTGCAACTTTTGTCTTTTAGTATTATCAACATGGTGACAGTTGCAACTTACTTCAGCATATACATGTTCGTCAAATCCATCCAGGATGTTGATCACTTTCCCTCTTAGATGAGATCTTGGATCTGTGTCACACAGACTGCCCCTCCCTAGTGTCTAGAACTGAGGGTGTACCTGGCCTGTCAGATCATGTTATCGTTTACATGGAATACCAGATCAACCCAGAATGCAAGTATCTCATCCAGGGAACTGTTTCACAATATTCAAAATTGTGCTAGCCTGGCCCACTCATTAATGTAAGCAGCTCCCCACTACCTACTCCTGAGACATTTGTGATAATGAAAAGATAGGTCAAACGTCACAGAAGGCCTTCACTGTGAATCAGAAGGTCTGTCTTCCATATAACTCAAGTGAATGTAAAGTTAAAGGAAAAAAAAGGACTCATTCAAACAAGGGGCAGATTGTATAACAAAAGACGATTCAAACTGGTGAGAAGAATGTGACAGACCAAATCACAGTTCTTATATGTCTTACCCAGTGTTAACTTAAGTGTGCTTACTGTATGTCAACTGACACTCTCATTGACGAAAGCACACTGACCCCAAGAGGAACAAAACCTTCTTTACTTGCATTAAATGTCAAGGTACAGAAAGGACTTAACATTTTCCCTCTTAAAGATGGACAGCAAGTGCAAGTTAGTCACTGATGATGTGACAAAAAAAAAGAAAAAAGACAACAGCAGAAGTACTGAACGTCCAAGTCTTACCTGTGTTCAGTGAACTCTCCCCATGCACAACAGACGAATTTCTGTATCATACTGATACAGGCCACAGTCTAAAATGTCAAGGCCTTATCTTCATTTTTGCTAAACTTCAGAGTCAGGAGTCAGGAAACTACTGAAAGGCATAGATGCCACCTGAGGAACAGGTCCTGATGGAATAACAATCTTCACGATCCTGAAAAACTTGATAGATGAGATCTCTGCATCACTGACATTCCACTACTAGCCATCAAACAACACTGGCATCGCTCTATATGACAGGTGGAAAGCAAATAATGCCAGTCTTGAAGAAAGATGAGCCCTTCAAGCCTGTGAACTACCGTTTCAATTCATCTCCTTCACCAGCATGCCTTGCAAGATTTTGGAATATAAAGTGGTCAGCACAATAACAGGATTTACAGAGGCCAACAAGTTCAACATCCTGAGTACAGCACACATCACAAACTCAAAAGAGGCCAACCTTTGAGGGCTATGCTTGGACTTGTGGATGAGTTCTCAGGCAGTATTGCGAAAGGCAGACATAGAGAAATCCTTGTAATGAATTTCTCCCTGGCGTTAGACAAGCTGAGCCATTTAATTGGCTTAAGGCTGTGTCAGACCAATTGACATGGGCTTGAACACCAAGGCTACATCAAAATGTTGTCATGCTTAGCATAGTTATGCGGGGATTGTCTCCAGTAGCGAGAAGCTCCCAGCATAACATCATCAGTCTCCAAAATCCCTCGAAGTCGGAGTGTGGCTGCCCATGTGGCAGGGTAATAAAAAAACGATCACACACGTAATGTTCTCATCCCTAGCTGATGCATTTGCACTTTTGCGTTCAACTTCAAGTGCTGCGGCTGTTCAGATGATCCCTGGAGTCTTTTAGCCAGGGTACAACAACAACAACAACAGTCCTGGGCCCTGCTGTGTTTCTCCTCTACCTTTCTAAACCGATATCCTTGACTGCCTGTCTTTTAGCCGCTGAGATACTCTGTCACAGAACTGTGAACTCTTCCAGGGATCATGTAGACTTGCAGCAATATTTTATTCTGTCACATCTATAGCCATTTTAGAAGAGAGATGCTTTCACCCATAAAAAATCACTCTCTACGTAACAGGGAAAAGAGACCTTCTGACTGTAAAGTACAGACCCCATGGTCAAAGACTAAATAATTTAGGGGAGAGAAAAACAAAGTGAAAGAAATGTGACCCTTAGTTTTAGATTAATGATTTAATCTGTCACCAAAAATGTGTTCTTACCACATAAACACTCAATGCATTTCCAACATTCCTCTTGCAACTGTGATGGTATTGATCACTAATTATGACAACTATCTATGCATAAGTCACAAGCACCTTTGTAAACAGATCCCTCCGGGGGTTGTGACCTTGTCGTGGTCGGAGGGCTTGCGCGGTCCAGTGATCCCTTAGGCTTTGCTGGCAGGGGCATCAATACTTGGCTATAAGCTGTTTTTTTCAAACTGCTTCTAGGCCTGAGAGGTGAAGATGCCGTCTGGCCTAAGCGTAACGTGGTAAGGAGTTGATGCCCCTGGTAGGGCTTCCCATGTCAGATAGGCTAAGGGTGAGGATCCTGACTAAGAGTAACCCGCCTTTCTCCTTTTCTTGTTTTCTGTCTTCTTATTTGGCCCTTTCTATCTTCGTCTCCCCTTCAAGTCTTCTTTTGCACACTCCTTTTCTCTCTGTGGTCTCCTTAAGATCCGCCGTGTTTGCCGTGCGGTGCGACCTGTGTCGGAGGGGAATGAGATCCTGGTGATTGAGAGAGCCAGCGCTCTCAACACATCACTTTGGCTCGGACCTCTCCTAGACAGGAAGTACACTTTGGCCCGGGTGTACTAATCGGCTCCCCTTCTTGGGGCTGGGTCAAGACAGACAGTCCCCCTGCTGGCCAAGTAAACCCCTGCAGTGCTCAGCTGTCTGTTCCCGGGAGTTGAGCATGATCAGGGGGGATAGGGTTGGTAGTTTCTGTTTGTCGTATATCTCTCCCGAAGCCTGGAAGGGGTCAAGACATTGGTTTCTTGGCCCTGGCCCCTTAGTTGGACTCCAAGGTGGGTGGGTAAGGGAGAGATGAAACATAATAACATAACTATGGCTTTTTCTAAAAACATCCCCCCCAAAAAAAAGAAGAGGAAGGCTGCATCCCCTATTTCAGGGAATTTTGATTCAGATAGCGATTCGGATACGGAGGTACGACAGAGGACAGGATTCTGGCTTCCTGGCTCGTGATGGAAGGGACGGAGCAGGAAAGACCCCTTTCAGCTCTGAGCCCTTTCGCCATACAGAAGGGCTTTCAAGCTTTAGCAGGTAACCCTCGGTCCATCAAGAGGTTGAGGAACGGCTCGTTCCTAATTCAATGTAAATCACAAAAACAATCTGAACAGCTGCTGAAGGCAACAAAATTAGTGACAGGGAGATCAGGGTGACTCCCCACAAACAGTTAAATTCATCGAAAGGAGTGATTCGCTGCAGGATTTATCAGGTGTTTCAGAGGCAGAGATCAAAACGGAGCTGGCGTCCCAGGGTGTGACGGAGGTGCGCAGGTGGACAGTAAAGAAGGGTGCAGAAAGAGTGGCCACCAACACCCTCTTTCTGACCTTCTACAACCCTGTGCTACCTCCGGTCATCAAAGTCGGCTACCTGATTGTCCGGGTTCAGTTATATGTTCCGTCCCCGTTGAGGTGCTTCAGGTGCCAGAAGTTTGGCCATGTCAGAGACCGTTGTTCTGGCAGGAGGTGTGCGGTATTTGCTGCAAGGCAACCCATGATGGGCCGTGTAAAGATCCGGCACATTGTGCTAACTGCGGTGGCGACCATCCCTCCTCTTCACGAAACTGTCCTCTTTGGATCCAGGAATCCGCAATACAAAGAGTTAAAACAGAAAAGAAGATCTCCTTTTTGAAGCCCGGAAACAGGTTATGGGCAGTCAGACGCCGACAGCTTCTTCGTATGCTTCGGCCGTTAAGAAAGTTCCAACAGTTCCTACTCGGTCAGTCTGCTGCCAGACTGATGACTTTACGTTTTCTAAGACATTGCAAGGAAGAACTGTCAACTCTGGTGGAAGCAGGTCCACCACCTTCCAACCCAAAGTGACTGCCCCTGGTGGAGGCAAAAAATCCGCCACCCCTCAGACTGCCCAGCAGTCTACAACATCTGCTGCTGGGCAGATTAAAAAACCAGCAATTCCCCCTCGAACTCCTCTGTCCAGTGCCCGTGCGGGCAAGGGAGTTCAACCCAGCGTGGAGATGGTGGAGATGAGGAAGAAACCTCCACCGTCTCCCAAATCTAGACCTTCTTCACCTGTTGGCAAGTCTGCCAGCAGGTCTGAAGACCAACACAGTCCAGTGAAACTAAAAAGTAAATTCACTCCATTGGACACAGATGTTGATGAGGAGATGACCTGATCTCTCTCCTTTTCTCCCTCTGCACCATGGATAGTACAATATTCCATTGGAATATCCGTGGACTATATTCCAACTTTGAGGAGCTGCAGCTTCTGTGTCAATCTATAAAACCTTCCGTCGTGGCTCTTCAGGAAACTCAAATTCAAAGCCAGAAGACCTTTACTCTTTCTGGCTTTACTATTCTTTCAAAACCTGCACAACCATCCACGTTGGGACTGTCGGCGGTGTTGCCCTTCTCATACACAAAACTCTGCTGTATAGTCCTGTCGCTCTGTCTACCTCCCTTCAGGCTGTAGCTGCGAGAGTCACGCTCCACAAGACTGTGACAATCTGTTCCCTTTATCTACCTCCTTCTGTCCCGGTTTGTCGTCAGGACCTTGTCAGTCTGATAGGTGAACTTCCTCGACCTTTTTTGCTGTTGGGTGACTTTAAACGGTCACAATCCTCTTTGGGGTAGTGTCAGTTCGTCATCCAGGGGTCTGCTAATTGAGGATGTCCTTTCGGATTTGGATTTGTGTTGTCTGAACGACGGATCCGCAACTTACCTCCACTCTTCCACAGGTTCACTTTCGTGTTTAGATTTGTCGGTTTATGACCCCTCGCTGGTCCTGGACTATGAGTGGTCTGTCCATGACGATCTGCACGGAAGTGACCATTTCCCTGTCCTTCTACAACCTGTAATGACTGAACACGTCTCTGTCTCTCAACATTTAAATTATAAGAAAGCAAACTGGGATCTATTTGCAGCCACTATTTCTAAGGCATTCCAGGACGCTGATTTTCTTCAGAGTCCGGACCCAGCAGAATCACTGACTAACACTGTAATCAAGTGTGCTAAAGCTTGTATTCCAGTGTCTTCCGATAAACTTCAAATGCCAAAAACACCCTGGTTCGATTCAGAATGCCAACAAATTTCCAAAGTTAGAAAACGGGCTCAGCGTCGGGTATACCAACGACCTTCGGGTCCCAACGCTCGAGCCCATCAAAAACTCCGTGCTAAATCAAGACACACTTTTAAAATTAGTAAACGTCGGTCCTGGAGAAGCTTCTGCTCCAGGCTGACATCAAAAACTTCCAAGAAAAAAGTGTGGAACATCATTAAGAAAATCAAAGGGAAGAACACCTATCCCACTGTGAACCATCTCAAGTTTTCGGATTCTTTAATAACAGAGAAGAAAGCAGTTGCTAATCTGCTTGCTTCAACCATTGAAAAGAATTCCTCCTCTTCTAATAAATCAGCCACTTTTGTCAAAAACAAAGCCCTAAAAGAAAAATCACCCTGCAACTTTTCGTCAGACAACATGGAAGACTACAATCTTCCTTTCACGTTAAACGAGCTGAAATCTGCCTTACTCTCTTGCAGCGATTCCTCTCCAGGTCTAGATGAAATCCATTATCAACTCTTGAAACATCTTCCGCAAATAGGTCTGAACATCCTGCTACAGGTATACAACCATGTGTGGACTACTGGTTTCTTTCCACCTTCTTGGCGGAAAGCCCTCATTATTCCAATTCCCAAACCTGGAAAAGATCTTTCTAACCCATCAAACTACCGTCCCATAGCTTTGACCAGCTGTGTTTGTAAGTTGATGGAAAAAATGGTCAATGCTAGGCTCATGTGGAAACTTGAAACCGATGGCCTTTTGGCGAAAGAACAGTGTGGTTTCCGCAAATATCGGTCTACAGTTGACCATTTGATTCGTCTGGAATCTACACTTCGGAACGCTTTTTTGAACAGACAGCATGCAGTGGCAATTTTTTTCGACTTAGAGAAGGCCTACGATACCACCTGGAAGTCGGGGATACTTCATGATCTCCACGATCTGGGTTTTCGAGGTCATCTTCCGCTTTTTATTCAAAATTTTTGGCAGAACGACAGTTTCAGGTCCGGGTTGGCACCACTCTCTCTGATGTCCACGAGCAGGAGTTGGGTGTTCCACAGGGGAGCATACTGTCTCCTGACCTCTTTAGTATTAAAATCAACAACATTGTTCAATCAGTTCAGCAGGGTCAGACTGTTCATTGTTTGTGGATGATTTTGCTGTCTACACAACTGGAAGCCTGTACCCGAGTGTCCAGCGCAGGCTCCAGCTTTGCGTAGATAAAATCCATCGGTGGGGGATGAACACGGTTTCACTTTTTCTGCTACAAAAACGCAGTGTATCCACTTCCATAATTTCCGTCAGTTTTTTTCCAGATCCTGAACTTCAAGTAGGGAAATCTCCCATTCCAGCTGTTAAAGAGGCCAAATTTCTGGGAGTCATTTTTGACCAAAAACTTAACTTTCTCAGCCATATTAAAAACCTCAAAACTGCTTGCCAGAAGGCACTGAATATTCTGCGGGTTGTAGCACACACCGACTGGGGCGCTGATAAGAAAACTTTGTTGCACCTCTACAGAGCCCTGGTCCGTTCCAAACTGGACTACGGTTGTGCTGTGTACGGCTCCGCAAGATCATCTTGCCTCAAACTCTTGGACCCTATCCACCATCAAGGGCTTCGTCTCTGTCTTGGAGCGTTCCGCACCACCCCTGTGTACAGCCTGTACGCAGAGGCGGTGAACCTTCACTGTCCAACCGCAGGCTGAAATTGTCTTTGAATTATTATATCCGACTGTTCTCAGAACCGCAGAATCCTGCCTATGACTGTGTTTTTGACCCTCCGTTCCAAAGTAAGTTTGAAAACAACCCGAAATGTATTCCGCCGTTTGGTCTTCGTATGCGGCCTCACGTGCGGAATGCAGGTCTAGACCTAGGAGTTGTGTCCGATTTTTCCAAGTTTCCGGATCAACCTCCGTGGACCTTTTTCACACCAGAGATTTGTTTCGACCTCGCAGCTTTTCGCAAAGAGTCTACCAGCTCTCTGGCGTACAAGGCTTTGTATGCTGAGCTCTGTTCCAAATTCCCATCCTATCAAAAAGTTTTCACTGACGGTTCCAAGTCTGAAGATGGAGTGGCCTGTGCAGCCTACTGCCCTGGGGCTCCTTCTCAGATACTGTTGGAACATATACATTCAGATGCTTCTGTCTATTCCGCTGAACTTACTGCTCTGGTACTGGCTTTGAAGATAATCTCCCATTCTTCAAAGAGGGACTTTCTGGTTCTGTCGGATTCGCTGTCAGCTTTGGAGGCCATAGCTGGCCGCAACCTTCAGCATCCAGAACTTTTACTTTTTTTTGAACTTTTAGCAAGTTGAAGGCGGACGGTTACAACATTACTCTTGCTTGGGTTCCAGGTCATGTTGGCATCGGCGGGAACGAAATGGTTGATCGTTTAGCCAAGAACGCCACACGAGAGAAACTGTCCAACACTTATATCCCCTGCTCAGATGTGAAACCCAAAATTAACGATTATGTGAGAGACCTCTGGCAGGAGGATTGGAACACACAGACGAATAACAAACTCTTTCAGATCCGTCCAAACCTTAAGGACTTCCTCCCATCTACGTCGGGTGGTCGTAAAGAGGAAACGGTTCTGTGCCGGCTGCACACCGGGCCCTTCGTATTTTACCCATTCTTATCTTTTAAAGAGTGAAGAAGCTCCGTGGTGCATTCCATGTCATGCGCCACTCACAATGAAACATGTTCTTTTAGAGTGTTGGGACTTGCACGATGTGAGACACAAACATTTTACAGCGGAGTCCATGAAGATCCTGTTCAGGGATGTCCAGCCTGATGTGATCCTTGAGTTTTTGAGAGAGATTAACATTTTTCATCTGATTTAAGATTTTACGGAAGAAAGATTTTAATGCAATTTCTGGTGCGTTTCTAGACGATGTCATTTAATGAGATGTGTGAAAGTTTTTTTTTTTTTTTTTTTTTTTTTAAATGACTGGTGAGTTGATT
This sequence comes from Conus ventricosus, assembly GCA_018398815.1. Classification (NCBI taxonomy): domain Eukaryota; kingdom Metazoa; phylum Mollusca; class Gastropoda; order Neogastropoda; family Conidae; genus Conus; species Conus ventricosus. The sequence goes on from CM031605.1 coordinate 20,809,782, forward strand.
TTAACGTGGTGACAGCCCTGATGTGGCCCTTTGCGGTCGGCTGGGCTATAAGCAACATTATCTTATCTTATCTTATCTTGTAAACAGATGCTGTACTGACTTTTCTTCCTGTAGCAGTTTCTGACACAAGTAAATTTAAAGACTCAATCCTCTTCTGTTGTTTATCAGTGTAGCATGCAATGAAACTTCAGTGACCAATTAAAAATAGTTGGACATCATTTAATAAGATTCTTGTACCTGACATACACCTGCCTTTCGAACATTTGAAGTTTATTCCTCAGTCTATTTATTTGTTTATTTTGACCCCCCCCCCCCCCCCCCCCCCCCCCCCCCCCCCCCCCAGTACTTATTGGTTTTTTAATCTGTCTGTTTTAGAAAGCAAAAGAGAGTCACTGACCGCAATGAGGGTGAGGTTGAAGACGGTGTTCCTGGTGGTGGCGCTGATGTGTGGTGTGTCATGGGCCTACTTTCCTCTGTACATCGAGCCTGAACAGGTCCACATTGCCTATGGAGGTCAGTTCCCATTTTTACTGGTCATCTTTATTTTTCATGGTTTAATTTTTTTTTTTGAATGTGAACAAAACATTCCTTTAATTGACACATTCATGTTCCAATGTGCAAGAAAAAGTGAAGCACTGTTGTTGTTTTTTTAAAACTGGGCATTGTCTTCTTTGCAAATTTGTGGATTTCAGTGAAATGCAAAAATGATAATCCATGGATTAAGAAGAAAGAAAATGAAAAATGGTAGAGAAAGAGAGAAATGTGGCACTGGAATCTGCAGAGCGCTAGTTGCATCTTTTGGTATGCAAGTAGATGACACTTGCGACCATGCCATGAAATCTCATAGAGTTATTTCTTTAAGAGCTGGCAGTTGCTATATTTTCTACTCTTTTGAGGGCAAAATAGTTTTACACTGTGACGCCATGCATCAACTAGTTGCTGCAGAAGTGAAGGAGACTGACAAAAGCTGTATGAGCAAATGGTCCTGTCGTAGTTGGACAACAAAAGTGGACAATTCATGACTCAATACTCAGGTTAACATCATTTCAAAAGTAGGTTTAAAAGCTTTTTAGGGAAGGGGAAGCATGGTTACCAGACTTCCCCTTCCTCCCCCAACCCCCTTTTATAATTTCAGCGATTTTGACTTCATCCTCAGTGGTAGCCATAGGAAGACCTCCCCCCCCCCCCCCCCCCCTTCTTCCCCAAAATGTGATAACAGATGTCATTTCAGAGCAGATCTGTTTTTGTATTGCTTATGTTTGCATGGACCATAATGATTTGAGTGAACCACAGTCATGCTAAATCAGATGTACCTGTTGTCAGTCATAGTCTTTAGTGTTAATGACAAAGGTGACCAAGAAAAAAAACCCATTTTAGTTTATTCAGGAAGCAGTGCAGATGGCTGCTGGGTGAAAAGAAGCAACCCAATCAAAGTGCTTTATCTTAACGCACAGCTCTTCTCATATAACTAAAAAGGGCATGGAGAGACAGCTGACCTCGGAAGGAACAGGAGGATAGATCAATAATAAATGAGCAGTAGGGGAAAAAAAATGGATCAATAGTCAAAAGAGGAGGTTAAAATGGAATGGAAGCATTATCAGACTTTGGTGTGCCATACTTCATTTTATTTTTTACATTTTACAGGGGTGGTGTGAAAGGGGGGGGGGGGGGGGGGGGGGGGGCTGGTAGGAGAGACGGTGTGAGTATGTGTGTGTGTGTGTGTGTGTGTGTGTGTTAGAACTTACTGTTGATAGATCCTGTATCCTCAGCTGATATGTTGATCACAGCCAATGTCACACAGACTCTAATGACCCTAGTCAGATGTGGATGTTTTAGAAAATACTAATAAACATATCCTTGTATTGTCAGTTTACATATTGATTATGGCCTGTCATGTAGACCATGGTGACTCTGGTCGGATGTGCTTGGTGTAGCAGATACAGTAGACACCTTTACGTTGTCAGTGGCCCAAGTCAGATTAGGGTGGTGTGGAACATATATAGTAGATGTAACATTGAAAAGACAGATTCCATGTTCGTTATGGCGTGTATCATGCAGACCTTAGGGACCTTAGTCAGATTCAGGTGATGTGGAATGCACAGTAAAGCACTGCTGCATTGTGAGTTTTAGTGTTTACTATGGCCTGTGTCAGTGCAGACCCCAGCGACCTCAGTCAGATGTGGGTGGAGTGGAACATCAAGGTATTGTCATATTGTGAGGGTTTTTTTTATTGTTAATCATGGCCTGTATCATGCAGACCCCAGTCAGATGTAGGTGGTGTGGAACATCAAGGTATTGTCATAATAATTGTGAGTTTTGATGTTAATTTAAATTATGGCCTGTATCATGCAGACCCCAGTGATCCCAGTCAGATGTGGGTGGTGTGGAACACACCCAATTACACCTTCACCTCCACAGTCAAGTACTTTGCTGTTGGCACCCAAAAAGTCCATGTGGCTTTAGGAGCGAGCCGGCTCTTCACTGACGGAGGAGCTTTTCGCCGTTCCCAGTGGATCCACCGGGTGAAACTGACCAACCTGGTTCCAGGCCAGAACTACAGTAGGTGGACAGGGGATCTGAGGCCGCCCAGTTAAGACTTCCATGCTTTACAGACTTGGCTTTCCAGAACACTTGTCTTCATACTGGATTTGCCTCCCCAGCTTCCTTTTAAAGACATTATTTATTGATTTATTCTTTTTTAATTTTTTTAATTTTTTTTTATTTATTTATTTATTTTTTGTAGCAGAGCATTTCTATCTTCATACTGCTTTACCTCCCAATAAAGACTTGTTCCCTTAAAAGACATGCCTAATTTTTTAGTGAAATATTTCTGTCTGTGATTGAACTAGATTTGTCTTCCAGTAGAAACCCTCCCCTTTATAAAAGTCTCTCCCTGAACCTTTTAACTAAGGTTAAAAAAGAAAAAAAAAATTGTAACTACCAAATGAATTTGCCTGAGCACTAGATTAACTTAAAATGATACTTGTATTGTGTTTACTCTTTTTTTTTTCTCCCTTCTAAACAATGTTGAGATTGTACCACATTTTAAATGAAAATCTTGCAATGAATGTAGTTGTTGTGCCTAACTAACTACAGTCACTCGGCTGCTTCTGACAGACACACAGACAGTTCAAACCAAATGTTACAATTAGCAGTGCTCTTTCTCTTCCTTTGTTTAGGTGGGATAAACTCGGTACACTTTACAATGTTGTAACATTTAGTTTTAATCAAACGGGACAAGTAGCAGATGTTCCTTCTCTTGAATTGTACTCAGTTTAAGAGGGATATATTTGGTATACATTACAGAATAACATCAGTGTAATTATGTAAATATTACAAGTGCAGTGCTCTTTCTTTTACTCTGAGCTAATGTCGGAGGGATACAGCTGGCCCACCATAGAGTATGACAGCATTTTGCTGTAATCATGTGTTACACTAAGGGTTTTCTTTCTTAGGACAAATGTCCTGACAGAATACTGTGGCTAAATGTTAGCATGCCCACAGACACCCATGTTCAGGCCAATGATGACCCACACTCTGGCCGCCGGTCATGCTGTTAAAAGAATTTCTGATGTTGCCAGCCTACACCTGTGGTAGCGAGGAGGCCTGGAGCAACACCTTCACCTTCACGGCCATGAAGAATGGCAGCAACTGGGCACCGCGTTTCGCCATCTACGGTGACCTGGGCAACAAGAACCCGCAGTCGTTGCCGCGTCTGCAGCTGGAGGCCATGCAGGGCATGTACGACACCATTCTGCACGTGGGTCAGTGCTTCCTGTTGCTTTTTTGTCAGGGAGGAGAATGTGGTGGGCGGTATGAGGAGAAGGAAGAAGAGGGATCGGGGAGCCATGTGTGGGAGTGTGTGTTGAGGTGTAGGGGTGTGTGTATGGTGTGCGTTACAAATTTGTAAATGTATGTATGTGATTTTTAGGAAATGCATGTACAGGGGTTCCACTGACTTTTTAGTTTTTGCGTCAAGAAACGCACGCCTCCGCAAAAATTGCGTCAGCGCTGAAAAAAATGCGTAACAAAGTAAACTGTACTCGAGATTTCTTCCAGATTCAACATCTTCACATTGGCGCTTTTCTCCCCACCGAAAAATGCAAACATGTTTGATTGTCTCTTTGCCATTTTTGCTAAGTAAGCCCGCGAAAACAAGCCGGGTCAGTCAACCTTGATATTATTCCTACACGCTGTGACCACGGTAAAGTCCCTGTTCTGCGCAGAACAGGGACGGAGACAAGACCCCCCCCCCCCTCCCCCGCTCCTCCCTCCCACCACTACCCCTCCCGGTAAAGTTCCCATCAATGGGCGCACTCTGGCATCCAGAATCACGTGGGATGATCGTGTGTGCGTGGGAAGTCATAACGTATTCCGATTGGAAGATGGCACCATCGCAGACGCGGGAAAGATTCCATTTTATTTTGAGGGGAGAAAGGATGAGGCGTTTTGGAACATTCTTGATCTAGCAAAAAGTCAGCGAGTGCCACAGAGTAAAATGTGCACGCACTATCACTAATTGGCGGTGTCAAGCAGTCTGCTGTAGGTCTGTGCCGTGTTTTGCACCTCTGACATAGGCTTGCGGTTGAGAACAGGGTCCTGGGAAAATTGCGTCGCTAAACGCACGGCCGTGAAAAAAATGCGTAGGAAGGCAGAAAAACGCAATAATTACGCAAAATTTTGCAATAAATGGAACCCCTGATGTATAATGTATATGTCGTAATGTGTAAAGATGTATGTGTGTAATGTGGACAACCGATGAGTGCGATGTGCAGAGGTGTTTGTGGGTAATGTGTGGAGATGTATGTGTGTGACATGTAGAAGTTTTTGTGTGTAATGTGTAGAGGTGTATGTGTGT
>CM031605.1:20819639-20827603 GCA_018398815.1 Conus ventricosus
AAAAGTTGAATATGTGTGTCCAGTTCAAAGTCAGGTTGAATTGACACATTTGTATGCTTGTGTTTGTGTACCTGTATGGCGGTGGAAAGAATTCGGGTTTGGGGGAGAGAGGAGGGGGAGATATTTGCATCAGTACTGAACATTCTTTTTTTCCCATTGATATTTGCTGACATTCCTTACTGATGCTGCCAAATCAATTACACATTTTTCCTGGAAAGAAGGGGCTTTACTAATGCAGAGAACATTTTACTGTAACTGAATCATTATGCTGCTGTTATGTATCATTTTGGTCATCAGTGTATATCTTGTGCAACAGTTCTTGGCTCTCTCTGGGATATTGGAAGAAGTGTGGGTGTGGATGGGGAGGGGAGCAGGGAGGGCTAGGGGGGTAGGAGTGGAGTGGTGAACTAAGAAAACTTCAGACACAAGCAGGATTGCAAAATTTTCCAGAAAGAATGCACTAGTAGTGAAGGGAATGGAGAGATATACTAATGTGTCTTTTGTTTGTCTGCCAGCAATTTCTCCAACTACAAGCACCGCTTTGTTATGCCCGGGGATGAACTGGGAGACAAGATGTTCTACAGGTGGGTGTTGCTTTGGTCTTTGTGACATTGACCTTGACATTTAAAAAGAAAATCTGAACTAGGAAGAAGGCTATGTATATGTTTTATAGACATGTGAGGGCTAGATTCTGCTGTTCTCTGCAAGTGGGCATGTTTCCTTGCGACTTTTTGCTGTGAGAGTTTGCTAGATATGGCCAGGGTATATGAGATCTAGCTTTCATGCTAGGTTTATATGGCAACACAGTGGTTTTGATTCATGAGTAATAAGTTTAGCATAGTTTTTGGATAATAATGTTAGAGTTTGTTACTGTGTGTCAGAGTTTGAATCAGCTCTGTCCATCAGCTGTGTGATTTTGTCATTATAACTCCTCTCATGTCAAAGGGTAAAATCAGATAATTCGCAGGCAAGATTGAAAGATCATATTTGTCAGAAAAAGTCAATCAAATCAGCTTCTGCATAGCATTGTTCGTGTGAATTACTTCACGGTCATTACATTTCAGTAAGACATTGAGGCAGTTGTCGCTTTTATTGAATAAGGAATCTGTGATCAACTTTGTGTTGGCTTGGCATGGAGTTATGTGCCTTTAATATTGTTTTACTATGAGAACTAAAGTTTTCTTTGTTTATTATGAACTTCTTGTTTAGTGCACAGCTACCATTGTTGTTTATTTACCATTGAAGCAGCTCCATAATTTTGTCTTAAATTTTGAAAACCCCAGCTGATCATTAATTTTTTCTTCAGACATAGAAATGAGATTTTTCAGTTTGATGGATTTCAGTCATTTTGGGAGCCGCAGAGATTATTCTTGAGTCTGTGCAATTCTGTTGAGAAAATTTGGGAGTGTATGTTGGTGATGGATTTATTTTGTGTCTGTAGTCAGATTACTGATCTATATTCCCAAATGTGTAAGATTCTTTCTCGGCTTATAACACTGCCTACTTGATTAATTTGCTTGATAACCACTTGCCTGTCGCCATACTTTCAGTAGCAGAATGTATTAACTTGGCAGTGAGAGGAGAAGTTTCTCCTTCGAAACAGAGAGAAAGATAATCAGATGAACAGTTGCTGAATCTTTTCTTGGCTTGAAGAAAGCGTTCAGAATTCATGGAAAGGCCAAAGCCTTGGCCCTTTACTGGAGTTGACATTCATGATGTATGTTGTTGACAGCTTCAACATAGGACCAGCTCACATCATCTCACTGACCACGGAGTACTACTTCTTCATCTACTACGGCATTGTGCAGCCATTGAACAGTACCGCTGGCTGGAGAAAGACCTTGAGGTATGAACCCAATCCAATTGGAGAAAGACCTTGACGTATGAACCCAATCTAGTTGGAGAAAGATCTTGAGGTATGAACCCAATCCAGTTGAAGACCTTGAGGTATGAACCCAATCCAGTTAGAGAAAGACCTTGAAGTAAGAACCCAATCCAGTTGAGGACCTTGAGGTAAGAACCCAATCCAGTTGAAGACCTTGAGGTATGAACTCAATCCAGTTGGAGAAAGATTTTGAGCTAAGAACCCAGTTCAGTTGGAGAAAGATCTTGAGGTATGAACCCAATCCAGTTGGAGAAAGATCTTAAGGTATGAACCCAATCCAGTTGGAGAAAGATCTTGAGGTATGAACCCAATCCAGTTGGAGAAAGAACTTGAGGTATGAACCCAATCCAGTTGGAGAAAGATCTTGAGGTGTGAACCCAATCCAGTTGGAGAAAGATCTTGAGGTGTGTGAACCCAATCCAGTTGAAGACCTTGAGGTATGAACCCAATCCAGTTGGAGAAAGAGCTTGAGGTATGAACCCAATCCAGTTGGAGAAAGATCTTGAGGTATGAACCCAATCCAGTTGGAGAAAGATCTTGAGGTATGAACCCAATCCAGTTGGAGAAAGAGCTTGAGGTATGATGAACCCAATCCAGTTGGAGAAAGAGCTTGAGGTATGAACCCAATCCAGTTGGAGAAAGAGCTTGAGGTATGAACCCAATCCAGTTGGAGAAAGACCTTGAGGTATGAACCCAATCCAGTTGAAGACCTTGAGGTATGAACCCAATCCAGTTGAAGACCTTGAGGTAAGAACCCAATCCAGTTGGAGAAAGATCTTGAGCTAAGAACCCAGTTCAGTTGGAGAAAGACCTTGAAGTAAGAACCCAATCCAGTTGGAGAAAAACCTTGAGGTATGAACCCAATCCATTTGGAGAAAGACCTTGAAGTAAGAACCCAATCCAGTTGGAGAAAGACCTTGAGGTATGAACCCAATCCATTTGAAGACCTTGAGGTATGAACCCAATCCAGTTGAAGACCTTGAGGTATGAACTCAATCCAGTTGAAGACCTTGAGGTATGAACCCAATCCAGTTGAAGACCTTGAGGTATGAACCCAATCCAGTTGAAGACTTTGAGGTATGAACCCAATCCAGTTCAAGAAAGATCTTGAGCTAAGAACCCAGTTCAGTTGGAGAAAGACCTTGAAGTAAGAACCCAATCCAGTTGGAGAAAGACCTTGAGGTATGAACCCAATCCAGTTGAAGACCTTGAGGTATGAACCCAATCCAGTTGGAGAAAGGCCTCGAGCTAAGAACCCAGTTCAGTTGGAGAAAGACCTTGAAGTAAGAACCCAATCCAGTTGGAGAAAAACCTTGAGGTATGAACCCAATCCAATTGGAGAAAGACCTTGAGGTATGAACCCAATCCAGTTGGAGAAAGACCTTGAGGTATGAACCCAATCCAGTTGAAGACCTTGAGGTATGAACCCAATCCAGTTGAAGACCTTGAGGTATGAACCCAATCCAGTTGAAGACTTTGAGGTATGAACCCAATCCAGTTCAAGAAAGATCTTGAACTAAGAACCCAGTTCAGTTGGAGAAAGACCTTGAGGTATGAACCCAATCCAGTTGAAGACCTTGAGGTATGAACCCAATCCAGTTGAAGACCTTGAGGTAAGAACCCAATCCAGTTGGAGAAAGATCTTGACGTAAGAACCCAATCCAGTTAGAGAAAGACTGTGAGGTAAGAACCCAATTGGAGAAAGACCTTGAGGTAAGAATCCAGTCCAGTAGGAGAAACATCTTGAGGTAAGAACCAATTCAGCTGGAGAAAGACCTTGAGGTAAGAACCCAATCCAGCTGGAGAAAGACCTTGAGGTAAGAATCCAATCCAGTAGGAGAAACATCTTGAGGTAAGAACCCAATTCAACTGGAGAAAGACCTTGAGGTAAGAACCCAATCAAGTTGGAGAAACACCTCTAGAGAAAAGCTAAATCATTACAGAAAGACCTTGAGATAAGAACCCGATCCAGTTACAGAAAGTTCTTGAGGTAAGAACCCAATCCAGTTACAGAAAGACCTTTCAGATAAGAACCCGCACTTGTCACCAGCTGGCGAAAGAATTGAGGTAAGAACTCTAAACTTGTCATCAGTTCGAGATGGATGTTGAAGTAAGAGCCAGTACTCCTGTTAAGCTGGAGTAAGACCCAAAGTAAGAACTGCTTGTCTTGTGCTTTAGAAAGACCTTGAGGGAAGATTGAACACTTGTGACTGGTTGGAGAAAGACCGTTAGGTAAGAGCCAGCACTTGTCAGCAGCTGGAAAAAGACCGTTAGGTAAGAGTCAGCACTTGTCAGCGGCTGGAGAATGACCAGGTAAGCGCCAGCACTCGCAAAACTGCCAACTGGCCAGATTTTTTTGCTGAAATTTCCGTTTCAGAAATCATTTTGGGTATCATGGGTTGTATAGATGTCCAGAATTCAGAAATTGTTTTGAAATGTGGTGTATGGAGTTCATTTTTTAAAAATAAGGCTGATAATTTTTTGCAGAATAAAGCCCAGGTGATTTTTTGTGATATTCAACAATTAGAACGATAATAACAGTAATACAGCACTTTATCTTAAATATGCCCTGATCGCTTACAGTAGCAGAAATACAAAGAGGACAAAAATACTGAAACCAAACAGCACAGGTATCAAGATGCATTTATACAGTCATGAAATAATTCATACCCTAGCCACCATCCTCGCTTACACTCACACACACACACACACATACACACACACACACACACACAACACACACACACACACACACACACACACACACACACACACACTGATGTTCAGTTGTTGTTTGTCATCCATGGTTTAACATAGAATTTGGAAAACAGTTTCTCTTTAAAGCCCAAATTCAAAAGGTGATGCAGTGTGCATACAATCAATCAGAAGCCAAATTTCCCCCTGTTCAGCCAGCCCCATGCCTTGAAGCACTGGTTCCCAAATTGTGACTTCAGAAGGTTGGTAGCTGTGCACCTGTCATTGGTTGGAGAGAACTTACTTTGAGATTGGTAAGTGACCTTTTGCAAGCACTTTGGCTCCACTGTGGATGATCAGAGCTTTATGAAGATGGTGTATTACACACATCCACTGATCTGTACATAGATAGTTACAGTAGAGTGCATTAAACTGGAATCAGAAGGGACTGGAATTTTGTTGGATTCACTACAGTTTAGATTGGCCAAGCACAATCCCCACAGTAGTATCTCAGCTTTTGCAAGCCCAGAATAAGGTGGAACTGAAAAGGAAATTTTTGTCCCTTTAAGAGACCTGTGGTCAGACAACCATTGGCTCATTAAAAAACAAGCCAGTGCTTGACCTAGACAGACATGAAGAATGGGGTTCTCAGTTACCAGTAAGATCCTATTGTGAGTTTGGTCTTATTGGGTGTCATGTATGATTGAAGAAAACACAATCACCTGTGTGATTTTGTTTTTAACAGTCCCATCTTAGGTTGCTTAGCAGTTTTGTGATGAAATTGATCAGTAAGATTTACGTATAGGGGTGTCAAAAAATCCCTGTCAGGGCCATTTAAGTTACAGGCGAGGCAGTCGTGAACTCGGTAGTGATCATCATCATCATCAGTTTCATTATGATAACTAAGACAAAGAGACTGGAGGTGGTGGTTGTGGCTTGCAGGAAGCCAACCGACCAGAGAACCGAGCCAAGCGCCCCTGGATCATCACGATGGGCCACCGCCCCATGTACTGCTCCAACAAGGATGGTGACGACTGCACCCATCATGAGAGCATTGTAGGTGGCCAGTGGGGTGTGTGAGTGTAGACACCTGTGTGCCCCCTCTTCCTCCTTATCCCTTCACCCCTGCTCACTTTATTTGCTTGTGTTGTTGATGTATTGTTCCTTTAAGAATGCATTTTCAATAACGGCAAGCAATAGAGTGTGTAGAGGTGTGTGTGTGTGTGTGAGAGAGAGAAGAGAGAGATTTAGATTAGATTGGTCTTATCTGATTTTTATTGACCTAGAAATATTTTACCGTTTAATGCGTATTTGGAATTAATTTAGTTTCTGGAACTTTTGTCCTAAGGTGATGTTCAAACTAAATTCAGACAATAAACTAGTTTCAGTCAACAACAGCAACAAGCACACTGTCAAGGAGCGAGAAACCTCTCACAAAAAGGCATTAGACGCTTGGAGGCAAAGGGACGTTGTACGTAGTATACAAATAGGTAATAGACCAATTAACCAGGGTACCTTACCCATCGCACACGGCCGAACTGTGTGAAGGAGGCCGAAGTGGTCAGATGACAGATGACACCTGGGAGAGAGTTTGGACCTGCCCGGTGGCGAAAGGGGGAAGGGATGTAACCACTACGACCTCGGCGCTCCAAGTGAGCGCTAAATGCTCAGTCAGCTGAGGTTCTTTTGTAAACAGTCAGTGAAGAGCAGGAGTCTTGGATTCGTTCGGATGGTATTGCCGTGGGTCACTGTGTTGGTTCTATTGTCAGGCTGGCTGAATGCGTGTGGAGGTTGTAGTAGCCCTCCTTAAGATAATTACTGTGTTAAGTGACCACCGAATTCGGCGGGAATTTTCGATGTCCATCTGGTGCTAAGTGTGTGTTTGCTAATCAATTAGGTAGGGGTGTGTGTAAATGCTGACGTGTGGGAGAATGTAGCGAATGGAGAATTCAGGGTACTTGTGAACTAGGGGTTCGAGAAGCAGCGTGGACAAAGGCATGGCCCGAAGGGGAATCCTTTGTTTCCCTCCCTATATAAACTGAGGGAGAACAACGTGAGAGGAGAACAACACCAGGAGAGAGAGAGAGAAGGCAGAGGAGAGAGAGAGAGGAGAGGAGTGAGCAGGACAGAGAAAGGGTCGAGAGAAACGTGGTCTGGGAGATAGAAGAGACAGCAAGGTCTTAGGGTTGAAGACAAGCTGGAAGAGAACGAAACTAAGTTTGAAGCCCAGAGGTGGGTGAAGACAGACAAACTGAATTTGAACCCAGAGGTGGGTGAAGAAGACGAAGAAGAAGAGTTCTACGTCGAGATCCCAGAGACGACCACGAAGACCCAGTCCTGAAACCTGGAGCCAGTCAACCAAGGGCATCACCATCAAGCAGTGCTGAAGAAGACGTGAAGAGACTTTTTTCAAGAACTGTGGTGTGGTGTGAAAGCGTGGTTGTGTGTGTGAAACCTGGCCAGGTAAGAAGTCATTTTATTATAACCCGGTGTCACGACCGACCCCTGGAGGTCTGCCCTGACAGGATCGGTCTAGGTGGGAGTGAAGGGAGTGACTGACCTCACACGCTCCGCAAGAGACCACACAATAAAGATTACGATACAACACCCCATTTATTCACACCAGCAAAATAAACATTCCAACACACGCACCATGCACGATCACAATAAAGCACTCCAACGCACACAACATGCACAATCACGATCAAGCACTCCAACGCACACAACATGCACAATCACGATCAAGCGCTCCAACGCGCACAACATGCACAATCACAATCAAGCACTCCCACACCCACAACATGCACGATTATAAATAAATATTTCGCCATACGACGTACACGATCACAATTACAGCACTCCAGCACATATGACATATACACAATTATAAAGGAATATTCCCAGTATCAATCCTTTCTCACACCATGGAGCGCGCCCACATCCCTGCCCCTGTCAAGTCCGCAGGGAGCACCCTGTCGCACTAGGTGCTCCGAGCCGGGCTGGTTCTCGCAGGGAGTCGCCCAAAGCCGACACCCTCGACTCCCAAGCGGGCAGTGAAGAGAGTGTCGGGGGGGGGGGGGGGGGGGGGGGGGGACGTAGCTGTTACTGGAGGTCCTGGACGGGGGTCCAGGCCGGCCAGTCAAGACGGCGGGCTCTTCTAGCAGTCCACGGTCCCGACCAAGGCGTGGCCTCGACCAGCGCGTGGCACCATCCCGTCCGTGGTCTCAGCCAGAACGTGGCCTCGACCAGCACGTGGCACCATCCAGTTCGTGCTCCAGGTGAAGCCCCGGGAGGGGGAGGACGTAGCTGGGAGGAGAGTCGGAGAGGGGAAAGAGAAGGAAGGAGGAGGAAGAGGAGGAACCGGCGTACTGAATGCTGTACAGTT
>CM031605.1:20828603-20858334 GCA_018398815.1 Conus ventricosus
AGTAAAAAAAGGGGGGAGGGGGGGGGGGCCCCAGAGACTCTTCGCTCGAGTGAAGAGCAAACTCCTCGGCAATGGCGGCCAACAGCCATGCTGCGTCCAGAGTGGCATACTTCAAACTAAAAGAACGAAGCCGTGCGACAGGTAAAAGACAGGCGAGAGGCCGATAGACGAAGTTCGGAGAAAGGTACCGGCCACCCGTGAACTTGCAGGATGAATAGCACGGGCGGTGGAATTAGAGAGAGAGAGAGAAAGCAAACGAAGTTGAGCTGAACCACACCAAGGTGCAACTGCACCACAAGCCACCCTAAGGGACGGATACACGACACAGCAACGACAATAAACAAATAAGTATTCCGCCACCCTAGGTGGGTCGAACGTCGTAGGCCTCGCGACAAACTCGTGACACCCGGGATTAGGAGTATTGATCTTTTTAATGTGTTGATTTATTCATTGTGTGTGATTGATTGTTCATGATTAATTATAAGTAGCATAGAAATTGTATTTCTTGTTCTCAGTCGTGTTAGGAAAGAACGAATGCGTGACATCCCATTCCCAGAGAGAGGTGAATGTTTGGTGGGTGCATGAGTGTGCATATGCGTGTATGAGTGCAAAGATAACCTTGGTGTGTTAAGCCTGACTAATAGTACATCAACTTAGTGCACTTAAGCAATACCATCACGATTTCCCCGTCTGGACCACACACACACACACACACACACACACACACACACACACACACACACACACACACACACACACACATGTGCGCACGCACTCATGAAAAGAAGGAATAACCAACTGAAAAGGAAAAAAAATTAACTACTGTATGACTGGTGAGGGTGGACTTATTGTTGGTCAGGTAATGATGGGGCTGCTGTTGAAGTAGTTCTGTTTGAGAATAAACTATTTTCCAAACAACTAGCTATTTTAGACGCTTGCTGCTTTCTACATTGTTTCTAAATACCAAAACTTTCTTCATTGAAATGGAAGATGATTTGTGCTGGAGCATGATTATGATAGTATGAACATAACTGTTGCAAATGACAACTTTCAAGCTGACATATTGACAGTGTAAGTATGAACAAACTGTTGCAAATGCATGACAGTTTGAAGCTGGCACATTGATTGTGAAAATATGAACATACCTGCTGTAAATGCATGACAGTTTTCAAGCTGATATATTGATAGTGAAAGTATGAAATAGCTGTTGTAAATGCATGACAGTTTTTAAACTGTCATATTGATAGTGAAACCATAAAGAAACAAATTGTAAACAAAAAGAGTAGAAACTGGTTTTTAAAATCTGTGAATATACTTGACAATGTACTAATGGGTCTGTGCTTTGTCAGTGTGTTGTGATGAGTGTATTTTTGATGAAGTGATGCTCAGCATACTCCTACACAGTGTGGAAGCACAGGTTGGGGATACTATTGTGTGAGTGGTGATGGCTGTGACAGGTGAGGACAGGTATTCCCTTCTTCCACGTGCTGGGTCTGGAGCCTCTTTTCTACAAGTACGGGGTGGACCTGGCCCTCTGGGCTCATGAGCACTCCTATGAACGACTGTGGCCTGTCTACAATAGAACGGTAGGGGGTGCGTTTCCTGAGTCACACTGAGAGATTGTGTGTGTGTGCGTGTGTGTGTGTGTGTGTGTGTGTGTGTGTGTGTGTGTGTGTGTGGTGTGTTTGTGTGTGTCTGTGAGTGTGTGTGTGCGTGTTTGCGTGCGTGTGTGTGTGTGTGTGTGTGTTGATAGCTCAGCAGGAAAGTTTCTGAAACACTCCTATGGACAGTAGAGATGCGATTTTTTTTTTTCTCCATACATCTGTTGAATATTTCTTGTTGTGTGGATTTTTAGAGTACTTGATAGGAAGGCACTTTTTAAGCTATTGCCAAGTCAGCTAAAATTAACTTGATGTGTATCTAAGGTTAGGCTCAGGGCTTAGTCGTTTGAATCAGACATTGCTGATTTGACATTTAGCTTTTCTTGAAGTTTCCCGGACCATAGCGGTATGAGTGTTGTTCTCATCAGTAATTTAGAGACGCTTGCCCATATGAGCTGATAACACACACACATACAAACACACACACACACACACACACACACACACACACACACACACACACACACACACACACACAAGTGCACACGCACGCACGCATGCATGCGTGTACGCACACAAGCACACACATACATGCATACACACACACACACACACACACACACACACACACACACACACACACACACACACACACACACACACACATGTATGCTACTGTGCATACTTTCAAATATGCTCATCGACAACAAACTCCTGTTTTTCCGTATACTGTTACGGCATGTAGACCCAGTAGGGATGCTGTTATTTGAAAAGAAAAATCCCCATGTTGTGGAAATTCTTGACTAAAATTCATCTGATACAAAATGAAACAAAAAAGATCAAAATGAAAAGATTGAAACGATTTGACCTCTACTTAATGCTTCTATTGCATCTGCAAATTTTTCCCCATTTCTCTTCTGACTTAACAAACCATTTACTTTACATTTTCTGCCAATTTCCTGCAAACCTGTTCTCTTTCATTCTGCTTTTGATGATTGAAGATTGTTATCTTCTTAACTTTTTTGATGCCTTTTTCATCTTGGAAATGCATGTTGCCTTGTGGCATTCCCCCCCCCCCGTATTCAAACTGACATCATTTTTTTCAAATGCATGTTAACTCATTGACTTCTAGGTATGAGTGTACTGGTCAGTGAGGGTGGGGTTGGGGGTTGGGGAGGTGTATCATTCCTGTGATGAGATGGGTTAGGCAGGAAAGGTGACTGACTGTCTATATTGTCCTGGTTCACATCGGACAGGATAAATTGACTGACGTGCAACAACGGCACCTTTAAGGTTAACAGAAAGATCTTAATTTCCTGGCTTTAAGGTTATACTTTTTACCTTGACTCTAACTTCTGCAGCTGCTTGTCAATAGTGAGGTATTTATGGGTTTTTCAAAACTGAGAGCCAGTGTCAATTTTTTTTTTCTGCTCTTCTCTGTCAGTTTGCTCTTCTACCATTTTTTTGAATCTATATGGTATATAACCAGTTTGGAAAGTCAGTCAGCAGCTGAATAAGTCGGCTTTGCCAGCGTTGATTTCCAAACTATTTTCCTGGCAGAAATGACTGATTTATGTGCGAAAGTTGCACTAAATCACCTGTGTGCAAAAATTACTCAAATCACCTGTGTAACTTTTTCATCAGTTATATTTTCAAAATGATCTGTTATTTCTGTGAAATCCGCACCAGTCCTGTTATTGTTTCTGTGAGACAGAACTTTGGCATCCACTGTTTGTAAAGACTTTGCTGTTTCTTCTAGAAAAACGCTCAGTCAAATTCATTTTCACTCCTACTCAGGGCAAGTTTATGTTAAAATGTTGCTGAATCATTACTGGTTCCAGTGATGTACACGGCTAAAGTAATTAATCAGTTTCCAGTACTATACTCAGAGGCATAAAAAACGCGAAAACAAACTGTATAGAAATTTTGATGTAAATCGGCCAACGATTCCTTTGAACTGGTAATAGAAAGTGAGAAAAAGCAATCAAACAACGCAAAAGTGTCCTTTCAAAGTTCATTCTGGTGGAAAATAAGGTCACATGAACTTGACCTTGACCCTGTGTTAACAGCAGAATGTCAGTATCTGGTGTGACCACCTCGAGCATTGATCACAGCTGTGCACCTGCGGTACATCGAGCGCACCAGAGTGTTGGTCTGCCTCTGGGGGACTTGCCACCACACCTGGCCCACAGCGACAGCAAGCTGAGTTGCTGTCTGGGGTCTGGGGTTGAGCTGGTTCAACTGCCTCTGAAGGGCATCCCAGAAATGCTCTATTGCGTTAAGGTCGGGAGAACAGGCTGGGTGAGGCAGCAGATTGATGTTGTTCTGCCTCAGGAAGTTCTGCGTAGCACGGGCAGTGTGCGGCCTTGCGTTGTCCTGCTGAAACAGGTTCTGTGGATGCCGCTGGAAATGCGGCAGGATGTGGGGCCTCAGAACTTGGTCGATGAAATGAACAGCAGTGACCCCGTTATCACGTCCTGGACCCACATTCTGGAAGATGACTGGCCCAATATGGCGATTCATGCCGATAGCCCCCCCAGATCATGATGCTTGCACCACCCCATGGGTCCCTTTCGGTGATGTTGGCATCCGTGAAGCGTTCCTCCGCTCTTTCTCCAGATCCGGATGCGGCCATCGCCTGGGTCGATGCAGAACCGCAGAACCGGCTTTCATCACTGAAGAGGAATTGGCCCTAGTCCCAATGGCGCCAATGCACGTGGATCTGTGCCCACTGCAGACGGTTCTGGCGATGCTGGAGTGTCAGGATAGGTCGCCTGGCTGGACGCCTGCATTGGAGACCAACTGTGTTCAGTTGGCGACGCACGGTCCTGCTGCTGATTGCCTGCCATGGTTGCCGACGGTGTTCCTGGCTGTGTTGGCAGCGGTTTGGTAAGGCTACCGTCGATGCTGACGCAGAAGATGGCGGTCTTGGGCTGCTGTGGTGACCCTCGGTCTGCCGCTCCTCGGTCTGTCATCAGTGGTGTTTCTTGCTTGAAAGCGGTCCAGAAGGCGATAGACAGTGGAAATGTGGACTCCGAATGCGATAGCGACCTGCCTCATTGGAACCCCGGCCTGCAGTTGCCCCATTGCTATGCAACGATCTTGATGAGAAAGTCTCGGCATTATGTTGGCGCCGCTGGAAGGGATAATTTGAACTTTTGGGGTTTGGAAATTTATAGCCCCACAATCGGGGCCACATTGAGTTGCAATTCACATGTAGGTAGTCCACATGGCAAATGCACTCCTTGTGCCAAAAACGCTGACACCGGCAACATTCACCCACTGTTACGAGGTTACAACCGACCAAGACACCACGTACTGCTAATGTTGCACGTGCCAATGACATTGCTTACATCCTGTTCACAATGTGAACAATTGTGCACTGTCTCTATAATTTGCATATTTTATGCCTCTGAGTATATTATCTTGCACTCAATCAACCGATTGCTGCTTAAGTGTTTTTCTTCCTCAAATTTGTTACAAATATGACAAGGATTTTCTGACAAACTGGAGTGTTGTTTAGCCTAGAAATTATGGCGTAGTTAGTCTTTTTCAAATTATGTACTCAACGCTCAGTCCAGCTTAGCAATCAGAGATTAATTAATGAGAAAACGTTTTTTGGCAGTGCGTTGGATTGGGTGACCATGTGTCAGCCCAGACCTGACCCTGTGTGATGGGTGGGGTCTGACGCCACAGTGAAGGAATGAAGGGCTTCCCCCCCCCCCCCACCCCATCCCTCAGTAACCAACCCATGATGCATGAGCTTGCAAAATACAAACGAATACCATCAACAAGGTGCAAAGAAATGCTTATTTACCTTGAGTGCAAAACAGACGAGTGAATTCTTGAATAGGTTTCCTCCTTTAGACATCAGAATTGTCATGCTGATTTATAACTATATTGACAGTTAACTATATTGACAGTATTGTTTTGTGCATTTTTTAATGTCTCATATTTGGGATGTCTGAAGAAGAAATTGACAATTCGCATGCCTGTTTCGCATTGTGTGGCATCCAGTCAGATGGAGAGGACAGAATATGATTATCACTTTTAATTATAATTGATCTTGACTTTTTGATTCAAATACATGATTTGCAACAAAAGTCATCTGTGGGAAATTCCTGACCTTTTTATTTCTTGCCTTCAGCTTTACAAACACAGTCGTTAAAATGGGAGGGGGGAGAAGCCTAAATCTGTCTTTAACTAAATTTTTTCTTCAGGTTTTGTAACACAGCACCTTGTGTAGCCTAGGGCAGGTTATTGGTAGTTTGGTCAGTTTTCCGAAGAGCCGTAGTCTCTGTCAGTCTCCATAATGTCTGATGATGTTCACAGGTGTACAACGGCAGCCAGGAGGAACCCTACACCAATCCTGGTGCCCCTGTCCACATCATCACTGGATCCGCTGTAAGCTGTCCCTGTCAATTGTTGTTTCTTTTTATACAATGTGGACAGTGCGTTTGTTGGTCTTTTATACAATGTGGACAATGCGTTTGTTGGTCTTTTATACAATGTGGACAGTGCTTTTGTCAGTCTTTTATACAATGTGGACACTGTGGTGTTTAGCATGGAATGGCCACCATTGTGTTAGTCTGGCTGTCTTTCTTTGCTCCTTGCCCACAACTGCTGAGGTTCACTGCTGGTGAGATTTTTTCATTTTTGGGGGGAATAAAACTAAATAAACTTGTTTAGATTTTGATTGACATCAGTTACTTGGGCCAGCTGTATCCAGATTGATGGAACTGGAAAAGAGGAACGACTTTCATGAAAAATGCTCAGATTTCAGTTACATCAGCGATACACGCCAGTGTGGCTTGTGGACTTCTGAAATTTCTGTGTCCTTTCTGTTTGTAGAATGGAACTTGGAGATGCATGTAAGTGTGTGCATGGCCGCTTTAGTCATCAGTGTGGGAGGCAAATCTCTGTATCCCAGTGACTGACTGATTGTTGGATGCTTTGAAGCAAAACTTCTGCTATGTTCATAGGCTTTTTGCCATATTTCTTGCAGCACTTCCTGCAGGACTATATATGTCTTCAGGAATGAATAAAGAGCACGAAAAGTTAAAAAAAATTATCTTCTGATTGATGAGATTGATTTTGAATACTCTGTGAATTGGCTTTGAATACTCTGCGGATTGGCAAGATTTTGTCAAGGTATTTTCTGGTACATAGATATTTCCAATAAGGAATGATTTGTTTTTGGATCATCTTTATTTTTTTGAAACCTGATTGTAAACAAAGTAGATGTTATAGAAAGTAAATTGTGGATTTCATCATCTTGTTAATTTTGGATACAAAGCCTATAAATACTGTTGCAATTATCAAGGGTCTCCAGTTGGGAAACCTGGAGTAGCGACTTCTGTCAAGTCAAGTTACAACGGATCTTGAAACAGAAAATTGCTTGTTAAAAATATGATGTCTTTATTATTACTTGAAGTGAATTTGTAAACAGTACATGAAAAAATCACTAGAAATAGGATTGGTTGGAGAAAGTAAGTAATAAGGGCACACTTACTCTGTGGCCAGAAAATTGATGTCACTGTGTGTGTGTGTGCAGTTGGACATTGAAGTATAGTTCCAGCAGAAAACAAACAAAGCCACTGACTTGCTATGCAAATGACTCAGTACACATAAAAGCCTGTGCTGTGATCTTCAACAATGCAAAATTGAGAGGGGATATTGGAGAGGGGGTGGGGGGCATCACCACAAGTTTGTACCTGTATAAAACAAGGATCAGACCAGCAAGATTGCAGAGGTAGAATGTTATTTCATATGTATGGAACAAATTATAGTTGTTGACATGTCTGTGGTGTTAATGTGTGACAACCAGGGATGCCAGGAGAACCACGACAACTTCACCAAGAACACGGCTGAATGGTCCGCCTTCAGGTCTGATGACTATGGCTACACCGAATGACCATCTACAACAACACTCACCTGTACTTCGAGCAGGTGTCCGATGACCAGGTAAGTCCAGGCCACAGAGTTTAGAGGAGAAGTCATACTGTTTGTGGCCATTGACAAGTATGAAAGTGGAGAGACTAGTGGGACTGTAAGTGCAATAAAACTGTGTGAAAGTGGAGTGACTAGTGGTACTATAAGTGCAATTAAACTGTGAAAGTTGAGAGACTAGTGGTACTGAAAGTGCTATAAAACTGTGTGAAAGTGGAGAGACTAGTGGTGCTATAAGTGCAGTTAAACTGTGTGAAAGTGGAGAGACTAGGAGTACTGTTAGTGAAATTAGACTGTGTGAAAGTGAAGTAACTAGTGGTACAATATGTGCAATTAAACTGTGTGAAAGTGGGGAGACTAGTGGTACTATAAGTGCAATTAAACTGCGTGAAAGTGGAGAGACTAGGAGTACTGTTAGTGAAATTTAACTGTGAAAAGTGGAGTGACTGGTGGTACTGTAAGTGCAATTAAACTGCGTGAAAGTGGAGAGACTAGGAGTACTGTTAGTGAAATTTAACTGTGAAAAGTGGAGTGACTAGTGGTACTGTAAGTGCAATTAAACTGAAAGTGGAGAGACTAGGAGTACTGTTAGTGAAATTTAACTGTGAAAAGTGGAGTGACTGGTGGTACTGTAAGTGCAATTAAACTGTGTGAAAGTGGAAAGACTGGTGCTGTTACTGGCCAAGAGACAAGACATTTTTTTTTTTTAAAGTGAGTCGCTGGGGAAACAGAAAAAATGCCATATTACAAGCAGAGTAAGGCTTGTAACTTTGTGTTGTGACTCCCTGTCACATGGGTTTTACAGCCAGTCGGTGTCCCTGTCACTTACCTAAACTCTTGATTTCAGGGAGGGAAGATCGTGGACAAAGTATGGATCAAGACGGACAAGCATGGGCCATTCGCAGAGCGAAAGGCGCCTTCCCCAGACAAAGACCGATTCAACCTTCCTCAGAAGACCAAGGGATACGAGGTGTTTTCCATCTTTGATGTTGAAGTAAATTAAAGTGAAATGATCGTGAAGCATTCATTTTATTTATGCAAAGTAATAGGATCTTATTCATTGGTCTGTTTTGCTGAATGGCTCATCTAGTTGTACAAGAATAAAAACAAATCATGTGTGTAAAGAAAAAGTTTTTCTTTTCTTTTCTTCTTTATGATGATTGATGGCTTTTGAGAATTCTTTCATAACTTTACAGATAACGCTTCATCTATATTTGATATTCCTTTTACTTTTACAAACCACCTTTCATCTGTGTTTCGATAACCATTTCACAGGTACCTCTGTGTTCATTGTATATTCATGCTTCCACTCTTGAAATTCCATAGAAAGTGAAGAGTGGACATTGATTTAGTCACTGGAGAAATCTTTTGCATGGACTTGACATCCACTCCTGAAGAAAACATCAGACTGCAGAAGGGGTTGGGTGTGATTAATTTTTAATGTATTTGTCCAGTCATCCTCCCTGTTGTTTCCATCCTGGGCAGCTCTTGCTGGCCAGTTCTGTAGTAGAGCAGTTTGAACAGTGTTGGAAAAGCACAGGCTTCATGTTTCTTTCTTCCATTTTTCTTCTTTTTTGTTTTTGTTGTTGTAAGGTACAACTGCTTCTGGCTGGAAAAGTGCCTGTACTTTGAAACTAGTTGACACCATGCATTCTCCCTTCTCTAGTAGGGTTGCCCAGGCAGAGCTTTGTGCAGCAAAATTGAAGTTCTGTTTTGGTGATGGATGGTTTGCTGTAACACTCAGAACGCATTATAGCAGCCCTCCGAAGTTGTTTGCACTGGGAAACAAGATGGCAGAAGCTACGGTTTGATTCCACTTTTCATGTTTTTTTTTTTTTTTTTTTAAATTTTGGTATTTGTTGAGTTACTATGCCACCACTGATTATTTTAAGATCTATTTCTGTCATGTTAACATCTTGAATTGTTCAGTAAAGAAAAGAATTATCATTTATTGTCAGCGTGTGAGTTATCTTTTTTTCCCTTTTTTAAATGATTTTTTACCAAATTCTGCGAAGACAAACATCATTGTGTAGACAAGCAGGATGTTCTTGTGAAGCTTCAGCAAAGGGCCGTGCGAGGGCAGTCCTCAGCGGCCCGTCCAGCCTTCCTGTCTGTGTTCTGTCGCCATGTCTGGGTGGGATAGCTGGTTCCTCCACATTCCAGTGCACTGTGTGTACTTAACAGCCTTCAGTGGAAGTTGGCTATCAAAGATGGTTGTGAGTAGATGCACAAAAGTTCCAGGAAGTTGCATTGGATTGGTTAAAGACAAGTTTTAAATGTATGTTTCCTACCCTTTTTGTGCTAGGTTGTTTTATGAATGTTGAGGGCTCTTAATGAAGTGTTTGCCCCCTCCCCCTCTCCCCCCTCATCTTGTTTCATTTTTACCATGAAATATGTGAATGTATGACAATAAAAAAGGATGACCAACATTGATTGGCTGGTAATTCCAAGGACTTCATGACAGCTGGATAGTGACAGGAGAATCAGGTGCTAGCTGTTTCTCCTTTTCTGTATGATATGTGATAGCTGTGTTTGCAGCATGTCATTGGAGTATGTGGATGTTTAGTACAAGTTTTAATCCACTTGATCGTGTGCTAAAACACTCCAGTTTTTATGAAGATCCACTTGTTCGTTATGTACATTCAGCTTGCAAACTGCTGTTAAGTGATATGTGAATATATACGTTGATGTACATTTTGGTACAAGTTTTCATTATACAGGTGGATGGCTTTGACAAATCATTCCCCATTCTTACTTTGGGACATGTATTTTGTGTGTATGTGTATGTGCATTGATGCAGGCTCTGTTACAGCAAAGAGCACTGATCAAAAGTTGGCAAATGTTTATGTAATGTTTCGTGATTCAAGGGTGTTTCTGCCTATGCCCTTGCTTCTGCTGAACTTGTTTGTGTGGAATGATCTTAGTTTTAGTCTTTACCCAGTTTTATGCTTTGCCAATTCTTGCCAGGTTTAGAACGGAACTTTCATGTTTTCATAATGGCAAAGTGGAAGTTTTCATTTGAAGAACAAGATAAGATAAGATAATGTTGCTTATAGCCCAGCCGACCGCAAAGGGCCACATCAGGGCTGTATTTGAAGAACAAAGTGTTCTTTTTAGTAAATAGTCAGTGTGAACTTCAACAAGTTCCTTTTTCTTTTAATTATAGAAACCATTTTAAATGAACTAGTGCTGGCATATAAGTGAAACAAAACTTTTATAGTCCTGCCATTTTATCCTTCGTAAATGCCCTTGTGCAGTTACCAGTAACTTCTCCCCCCCCCCCCCCCCCCCCCCCCCCCGCCCTCCCCTCCTCCTCCCAACCTCTTTCCTCAAAGAATGTTTCAGAGAAAACCTTGACGAAAGACCAGCACTTTTGTCATTACTTGTGTGTGTAGTGGTTGTTTGTCATGCAAAGTATGAAAGTATGTTACAGATTAAATTATTGTACCTTGAAACACTTCACGCGTGTGACATTCATTGACGGTGTGTCTGAAAAGTGTGACCCTCACCTCAGGCTTTGGAATGTGGAAGATTGTCTCTTGAATAGAGTTATCCGCCCAGGGATGGCCAGTGATGGCCGAGCTATGATAGACAGGACATGAAGCGGGCAATGGTACAAACTGGCCGCCATCAACATTACAGTAAGACGAATGTAGACCCAGCTCATGGCTTGATGGAGAAGAGGATGAGCCAGTATGAGGGGTGGGATACCTCAGTTGGAACAGTATCATGATCTTGGAGATTCTGGGGTTGTGGGTTTGAGACTGATGGACTCTTTCAGTACAGGGAAATTTTTCCCTCAGAGTTATAAAGCAGGTATGCACACAGGTGTCTGCGTGTGCGCGTGCGCACACACACACACACACACACACACACACACACACACACACACACACACACACACACACACACACTCACCACACACACGCATACACATGAGACCCATCCGCTCTATTCATACATGCACACACATGCTCACCTGCAAACACGCCCACATGCATGGGTACACGCACACAGAGGTATGCAAACCTATTAAAGTAGGAACCAGTATTCACATTCCTTCCTTCTGACACCTGACACATATGCATGAAGTCTTGAATTCTGTCCCCTTCAGTGACGTCATGCACTTGTGATGACCTCACAGAGGACAAGGAAGATGAGACGTGAGAAAAAAAAAACATGCCTCAAGTTTACAAAGTAAATTACATCTAAATTTTTGTAAAGCCCATGAAACGGAATGTATACATGCCAATAAATGAAAAAGACAAATTTGAAAAGAATGAAAATTGATGGACCGGAAGACAGGAGGAGGGGACATAATCGAAAATAAGACGGTTGAAGAAAAGCAACAATGCAAGAATTGTACAGGAAATTATTAGTGTCCACTTTCTTGGAGATGGGGATATTGCGCATCATTACAAAGAAACCCCTAGCATCCCTGCGGTTAAATTGGGGAAGAGATGGGAGGTGTAGAGTTGTGGGGGTAAGGGCGGGGAGGTGGAGGGGTGTGTGTACATCATGAAAAACCATCTTAAAAAACTGCTTCAGTCGTGAGAATAATGTTCAATGCTGCTGAGGTCATCGTTGAAAAAACAACAACTGCAGGACCACCTTCATCTTTCTGACAGTTAATTTCTAGCTCTTGAAGAAACATTGACATAGACCTTACCTACATGGTTAAAACCAGTGATTTTTTGGGGTGTTTGTTTCTCATTCATTCTTTCTTTTTCTTTTTTTCTTTTTCTTCTTTCTTTCTTTCTTAGGTGTGTCATTTTCCGTGCCCTCCAGTGGCATCGTCACCATGCCATTCATACTGGCTTCCCCATACATAACCACATCCAAGATTATGCCGTTGAAGTCCCAGTATCAGCATTGCAAGGGGAGCCATCAATTTAAAATCATCGGAGACACCCACCCCGCCAACGCTGACCGCTAGAACACAGCAACAGTCCCAGAACTCACCCTGGTATGGAAGTAGGAAGGATATTGAAGTGATTTATTATGAGATCAGTGTGTGAAGGGCCACAGAACTTCAGGCCTTTTTATCTATGATAATCAATGAGAATCAAGATAAGAAGAGAGTCGTATAATCTCACAGGTCTGAGAAATGTCACGGTTTTATTCCAGCCTTATTTTGGTTGAAAACTAATCTTATTTCCGACTGTTGTGCACTTTTAGTGGTTGTAGTCGTGGAAGAGCAGACTACGAATGTAATGATTGAGAGGTCATGACAGGTTGGCATGGGTGTTGAAGAGGGTGGGTCAGATGTTGGGGCAGAACAGAATTCAGCAGATCATGTAGCTCAACAGGGACAGATCACACACACACACACACACACACACACACACACACACACACACACACACACACACACACACATACACACTCTGTGTTTGTGTGTGTGTGTGTGTGTGAATTCCTCTTTGCTATCTTCTTTCAATCAAATTTGGCTGGTAGATTGATGGAAAATCTGTTTAGAATGGTCATGGGACAGACGTGCGTAGATATTCACAAAGTCGCATATAGTATAGGAGCTTAACACCCAAAGAAGCTGTCTTGTATGGTAAGGGGTGTGGGGTTGGGGGGATGGAAAGGAAAGGGGAGAGAGAAAGGGAGAGGGCGGGGGCAGAGACTGGCAGGGCATTCTGAGTCTTTTTCGCTGCTGAGATGTTTTAAACTAGACTATGTGACTGTTCATATGGCATTTCTGATCATCTGTGATTTCTGTAATTTAATGTTTTCTTCTCTCTCTCTCACTCTCTCTCTCTCTCTCTGTCTCTGCCCCCGTCTGTCTGTATGTCTGTCACCCTCTCTCTCTCCTTCTTTCTATCTCTCTCTCTGTTTCTGTATCTGTCTTTGTCTCTGTCTCTCACTGTGGACAGTGGCAGTGTCTCCTTGCAGAATGTCTAATATAGCTATAAAATTAAACGTTTGGCATTGATCGTTGTTTGTTTGTCCAAGTTGAACTGGCGATTATCTCTCTGTCCGACTGTCCGTCCGACCATCCATCGATCGACTTATCTTTCTACCGAAGTGCCAGCCTATCTATCATTTATTTCATTCCGACTTGGATATTGGTCTGAACCATCCCCGTTGTCTCCCTTTTGTCTCCTTGGCCCTGTCTTCAGCCTCTGGTGTTTCTTACCCCCCTGCATTCCCCTGCGTCCCCTTCCCTCCCGCTGTTTTTCCTCCCTCCCTCCCCTTGCTCTCCTCTTCCACCCATCCCGTCTTTGCTTATTTCGTTCTTACACACATACGCACACGTATATTATGAGAGTTAGTCTGACTGTCTCTGTCTCTGTCTGTCTGTCTGTCTGTCTCTCTCTCTCTCTCTCTCTCTCTCTCTCTCTCGCTCTCGTCCCGTTACCGCCCCGGCACCGGCAATCCCACTGGGAGCTGTCAATGTCAAGTCGCCATGGGTCAAGCCACCTGTTATGCCTGTTCCGATCCACCATACGCAGGACACCACCAACAAAGCCACCCTACTGACATTAACATTTTGCTAAGTCGCGGAGCCTCCGGAGGGCGCCACCATGTCCGTCCGAGAATAGGTCCCATGAATTTGCCGATACAGGTGACTCCAACAGAACCAAGCCAAGGACACAGATGCAGAGAGATGAGGGAAACCATGGCCACTATGAGAGCAGGGCGCGCAGGACCACAGAGATTAAAACATTTTTCATATGCTGATAGAAGAGGATGAGGATGATGAAGCTGATGCTACGGGTTTCCATTCAGGCCTGAGACTGCGTGACATAACTATACTTCTTCCCTAACTCTCATAATATATCCCGGCGTCAATTAGGCCCGAAAGATACAGACACCTGCAGTGTTGGTCAGAAAATTTGAGCAATAGTGTCAGAGACGTATGCATTAACTGTATGGAACTCGACTGTGTGGTCCTAGTTTTCCCAGCTGAGCCCACTGCAAACTCAATTCTAGCTGAGAGCCTATCGGGACAGAAAAGTCCCACAAAGTCTGATCCGAATTGAATCCACGACCTCTCAGCTGGGAGTCCGCGACGCTAACCACTTCGCCACGGCGGCTGGTACGGATCCAGAGAATTTATCTTGTCTTGTCTATCAGTGTCTTGGGTTGCTTTGTGTAGTGGATACACATCTTCCCATCTGTCAAGCTGCACACTGGGACCTCTTCAGAAGACGTCTGTCTGTTGGGGCAAAGGGGTAGTGGTGGGAGAGGAGTGATGAAGGAAACGGGGAGGGGAGGGGGGGGGGAGTAGGGGCAAGTGAAGTGGACACTGGCAGATATAAGCAAGGCGGCAGGCACGGCAAGCCGAGGAAGACTAACGAGGGCGGTGGTGACGAATGAGGTCGTCAGACGGGGCGTCCCACAGGGCATGCGCACTGACGCCGGTCATCATCCGGTCGACCTGGACATGACACCGCTCCAATGTGGCCACACGCCACAGTTAGGATTTTGCACTAAAAGACTATATAATCCGTGTAAGCGTTTTGAGGCCTGCCATAAATTTGAGCCAGCATTTAATATCAAAATGATAATTGATCAAAAGAACAACTCCCCACCAACTATTTCCCTTGCTTTGGGGGATTTTTCGAGCAATCTTCCAGTACATGTCCCTTCCCCTTAATTGACGTCACATTTCAGGCCTTTGCACTCGCCCGTGACCCCATCTTTGCGTCAGCAGGAAGCGCCCAAATAGTCCCATTCCTTTGGTTTTAATCTGTCTGCATGGAACCAGCTGGCTCGAATCTTGAAGCCATATGAAAGAAAATGAGGAAAATCAACTGTCAAACACAATGAACATTCTCAAAACAATGTAACTGCGCCAGTCTACAAATAATCGACTCCTTAGGCGAAGCCTTGGCGCATTAATTTTTGGTGTGTAGTCTGTGCACCATGTATTGCTTTCTCTCTCTCTCTCTCTCTCTCTCTCTCTCTCTCTCTAACATCGACCAGGGATTGGAGGGCGACCAGAGGCAGGGGTAAGGGAGGAAGGAGCTAAGGGAAAGGGGGGTGGGGGACGGGTGGAGGGGCGGAGGACGAAGAGGTGGGGAAATTGGGATTGTGGAGGTGGGGTGGAGTATGAAATGACACACCAAAGCTTACACGGAAAAAGGGTATCCAGTGACACTTTATGAGAATCTACTGACGTCTTGTTAGCATTTAAGTGACGTATTGTGGGTATTCAGTGACGTATTTGGGTGTCCAATGACGTACTGTGGGTGTTCAGTAACATATCAGGGTGTCTTTTGACACATCCTGGGTGTGCTGTGACATACTGTGCGCGTCCAGTACATATCATGGGTGTCCAGTGACCTATTGTGGGTGTCCAGTGACTTATTGTGGGTGTCCAGTGACCTATTGTGGGTGTCCAGTGACATATTATGGGTGTCCAGTGACCTATTGTGGGTGTCCAGTGACATATTATGGGTGTCCAGTGACCTACTGTGGGTGTCCATTGACCTATTGTGGGTGCCCAGTGACCTACTGTGGGTGTCCAGTGACCTATTGTGGATGTCCAGTACATATTATGGGTGTCCATTGACCTATTGTGGGTGTCCAGTGACATATTATGGGTGTCCAGTGACCTATTGTGGGTGTCCAGTACATATTATGGGTGTCCAGTGACCTATTGTGGGTGCCCAGTGACCTATTGTGGGTGCCCAGTGACATACTGTGGGTGTCCAGTGACATACTGTAGGTGTCCAGTGACATACTGTGGGTGTCCAGTGACATACTGTGGGTGTCCAGTGACATACTGTAGGTGTCCAGTGACATACTGTAGGTATCCAGTGACATACTGTGGGTGTCCAGTGACATACTGTGGGTGTCCAGTGACATACTGTGGGTGTCCAGTGACATACTGTAGGTATCCAGTGACATACTGTGGGTGTCCAGTGACATACTGTGGGTATCCAGTGACATACTGTGGGTGTCCAGTGACATACTGTGGGTGTCCAGTGACATACTGTGGGTATCCAGTGACATACTGTGGGTGTCCAGTGACATACTGTGGGTATCCAGTGACATACTGTGGGTGTCCAGTGACACACTGTGGGTGTCCAGTGACATACTGTGGGTGTCCAGTGACATACTGTTGGGTATCCAGTGACATACTGTGGGTGTCCAGTGACATACTGTGGGTGTCCAGTGACATACTGTAGGTGTCCAGTGACATATCATAGGTGTCCAGTGACATACTGTAGGTGTCCAGTGACATACTGTGGGTGTCCATTGACATACTGTGGGTGTCCAGTGACATACTGTGGGTGTCCAGTGACATGCTGTGGGTGTCCAGTGACATATAGATGTCCAGTGACATACTGTGGGTGTCCAGTGACATACTGTGGGTGTCCAGTGACATGCTGTGGGTGTCCAGTGACATACTGTGGGTGTCCAGTGACCGTTTGTGGGTGTCCAGTGACATACTGTAAGTGTCCAGTGACATACTGTGGGTGTCCAGTGACATACTGTGGGTGTCCAGTGACATACTGTAGGTGTCCAGTGACATAATGTGGGTGTCCAGTGACATACTGTGGGTGTCCAGTGACATACTGTGGGTGTCCAGTGACATATCATAGGTATCCAGTGACATACTGTAGGTGTCCAGTGACATACTGTAGGTGTCCAGTGACATACTGTGGGTGTCCAGTGACATACTGTAGGTGTCCAGTGACATACTGTGGGTGTCCAGTGACATACTGTAGGTGTCCAGTGACATACTGTAGATGTCCAGTGACATACTGTGGGTGTCCAGTGACACACTGTGGGTGTCCAGTGACATACTGTGGGTGTCCAGTGACATACTGTGGGTATCCAGTGGCATACTGTGGGTGTCCAGTGACATACTGTGGGTGTCCAGTGACATACTGTGGGTGCCCATTGACATACTGTGAGTATCCAGTGACATACATGGGCATCCAGTGACATACATGGGTATCCAGTGACATATCATGGTTATCCAGTGATATATGATCGGTATCCAGCGGCATATCACGGGTATCCAGTGACATAATGATCTTATCCAGAGATATGTCATGGGTATCCAGTGACATATGGGTATCCAGTGACATATCATGGTTATCCAGTGATATATGATCGGTATCCAGCGGCATATCACGGGTATCCAGTGACATAATGATCTTTTCCAGAGACATGTCATGGGTATCCAGTGACATATGGGCATAAAGTGACAAACCATCGGTGTCCAGTGATTTATCATGCGTATCCAGTGACATATCATGGTTATCCGGTGACATGTCATGGGTATCAAGTGACATATGATTGGTATCCAGTGACATATCATTGTTATCCGGTGGCATATCATGGGTATCCAGTGACATATGATCGGTATCCAGTGACATATGATCGGTATCCAGTGACATATCATTGTTATCCGGTGGCATATCACGGGTATCCAGTGACATATCATGGGTATCCAGTGACATGTCATGGGTATCCAGTGACATATGATCGGTACCCAGTGACATATCATGGTTATCCGGTGGCATATCACGGGTATCCAGTGACATATGATCAGTATGCAGTGACATATCACGGGTACCCAGTGACATATGATCGGTACCCAGTGACATATCATGGTTATCCGGTGGCATAGCACAGGTATCCAGTGACATATCATGGGTATCCAGTGACATATGATCTGTATCCAGTGACATATCACGGGTATCCAGTGACATATGATCTGTATCCACTGACATATCACGGGTATCCAGTGACATATGATCGGTATGCAGTGACATATCACGGGTATCCAGTGACATATGATCGGTATCCAGTGACATATCACGGGTATCCAGTGACATATGATCGGTATGCAGTGACATATCACGGGTATCCAGTGACATATGATCGGTATGCAGTGACATATCACGGGTATCCAGTGACATATGATCGGTATGCAGTGACAAATCACGGGTATCCAGTGACATATGATCGGTATGCAGTGACATATCACGGGTATCCAGTGACATATGATCGGTATGCAGTGACACATCACGGGTATCCAGTGACATATCACGGGTATCCAGTGACATATGATCGGTATGCAGTGACATATCACGGGTATCCAGTGACATATCATGATTATCCGGTGACATATCACGGGTATCCAGTGACATATGATCGGTATCTAGTGACATATCACGGGTATAGAGTGACATATGATCGGTATGCAGTGACATATCACGGGTATCCAGTGACATATCACGGGTATCCAGTGACATATGATCGGTATCCAGTGACATGTCATGGGTATCCAGTGACATACAGGCATCAAGTGACAAATCATCGGTGTCCGGTGACATTTCATGGGTATCCAGTGACAAGTCATGAGTATCAAATAGCATAGCCCCGTGACATATTGTGGATGTCCACAGGCACGTCACAGGTATCGTTTGACATATCAAGGCTGTTTAGTGACATATTGTGGGTGCCCAGTAACACATCATAGGTGTCTAGTGACAAATTGTGAATATCCAGTGACATGTTGTGGATGTCCACTGATATATCGTGGGTGTCCAGTGATGATTTGCTTGTGTCCAGTCAAATAAAGTGGGTATTGGGGGGGGGGGGGGGGGGGGGGGAGATCAGTGTGTATGGTTAGTGATATGTTTGTTCAGTTATTAATGTAATTTTGATCCTTTCAAATTATCAGATTTATTTGATCAGGTGTCTTTGTTCGGGATCTTGATTTGCGATTTCACTTTTCGTTTATTATTTTGATTTTTTTTTCTTCTTCTTTTTTTCCCCTTCAGATATTCAGTTCCGTGAAAAAAATCTTCAAACCAATGCTATAATTATTAAGATAAAAAAATGTTTCATGATTGTTGATGGTTGTTGGAATGAAGAAATAAAAATGTTTTAAACAAAAAATAAAGTGGGTGTCTAGTGACATATTGAGGGTGTTCAGTTACAAGTGCTTATGTGTTTGACTGTGCTTACTTATCATTCATGTGCAATAGCGCATACTGCGAGAGTTTTGATTTTTGCAGACTTTCTTAAATAGTCTCGTTCTTAATTAGGAGGGAACCGTGTCCTTGCGGAATGAAGGGAAAGATGATAAGGTTTGAAATAAGAAGTAGGGGTGGGGAGATCATTGGGAATGAGAGGGATGTGGAGATAGAAGGAGGAGGAGGAGAAGAAGGCAGGGTAGGGGGAGAGAGGATGAGAAGACAATGTAGTGTCGTGGGGTGAGGGATGAGAAGGGACAGTATGCGTGTTTCTGATTGCACTTCAGTGTGCATACTCTCTTCTCTTCTCTTACTCTGTCGGTACATTTGTCAATAAATTGTGTATAATGCCAAAACAATGAATTTCTGTATTTGAGTATAAACAGTAGATCAGTCTTGAGTTTCAGTCTTGAGTTTTAAAACGGAGAGATCTTGAATCCGAGACTAGGTAGTTCAAACTTGCCGTCATCCCCGTCTCTCTCTCTCTCTCTCTCTCTCTTAATTAATTAATGTATCGGGCTGTGTGGTTGGTCAAATTTTGTTATCTTTCTTTTGACTGGTACACACTTAATTAAGATCTTAATTCACTGTTGGAGCCGGATGCGGATAATTTGAGGAAGTTTGAAGAGTGAAGGGAAATGGAGGACACAGCTGCACGCTGTGTCCCCTGGGTGAACTGGAAATGAGTAGCCTCCCTTCCGCCAGTGTCCAACCGTATTAGTGTTGATAACAGGCCAGGGACTATGGGAAATTAGGGCATGAAATATGGATGACTCCGACTGGCCAGGAACCGCGAGCGGTTTCAGGTAGATAATGACTTGCAAACTTCTTGCACTTTCACAATTTCCTTTACTCTGTCCGTCTGTCTGTCTGTCCGTCCGTCTAACCGTCTGTCTGTCTGTATTTCAGTCTGTCATTGAACGACCCCCCCCCCCCCCCCCCCCCGCCCCAATCTCATTCGCAGATCCCCGTCTGTCGCTCAAGGTCTGTATAGATTATTGTCCTCCTCCTCCTCCTTCTTCTTTTCTCCTTATTTCTGTAGCAGTTATGTTCTGTTATTACCTCTCATTTTCGTTTGAGTTTCAGCTTTGGACACCACAATCAAACCAGCCAACAAATGTTGACATTTCCATGTTAAGCTCGATCTAAGGGGGACAACACAACTGGAAAAAGAGTTGTCACTGACTACTCTTTACACAAACTGTCTGGCGGATTATAAACATACGGTGCAAGCCAGAAGAAAGAAATGCCTGGCGTCGGGGCGTATCTTCATGCTCTTTTCGGAACCAGAAAAATAAGGGTAAGAAAACACAGACAACCGTATTTGCCGGTACGCCTTTGAAGACCAAATACAGTAGGAACAGTAAGCTATCCGAAGACCTTTGTTATATGAATTGCTACACAGTATCATCGAGCGCCTCCGAGACAGTTGAAAACATCCCAAACACTGAAATCTGTAGGGGCAAACAAAGAATAGCGAAGTGAAGAAAAATACGCCCTTCATTCCAGCTTCGTCTCATTGTCAACATTGTCATACACATTGAAGACAGGCAGTTAAACGGGGTTCAGCTGCCAAATTGGAAATGATGGAAGCAGTTTGGATTTGGTCCTCTGAAGTCGGATGGTGAAGGGTTTTTTTTTTCATTTTTTTTCATGATGTATAAAACATGGCAAACCACAGAGAATTAGTACCTAAACTTATAAGAGCGATAGTGCAAACTTCACGACCGAAGCTTAAATAATAAATAATAATAATGTATGGATTTTATATAGCGCAATTCTTGGGATTAACTCATTGCGCTCAACACACACTCAAACACTCGCACTAACATGTGTTCACACACACACACACACACACACACACACACACACACACACACGCACACACACACACACACACACACACACACACACACACCTACCGACACAGGCGCACTTATCAAGTTCATCGGTTCAAGCGTAAACAATACATCTTTGCATGCAGTACATAAAAAGTCAGGTCAGAATAATAGACACAGCATTTAGATATTATGGTTGAAGAAGGCTTTCCTAAAGAAATATGTTTTTAACTCTGACTTGAATTTAGATAATGTAGGCAGGTCACGTAAGCTGTCAGGAAGAGAATTCCAAAGAGTGGGCGCACTAAAGCTAAATGCTCTCTCACCGACTGTCTTTAACGAGCGCCTAGGAATTTTCAGAAGTTTTTGAGAAGATGATCGAAGAGACCGAGAAGTTTGATAGGTGGACAGAGAAGCAGAAAGATACTGTGGGAGTGTCCCATCAAAGTAACGATAGGCAAAGACTGCAATTTTGAACTGCCATCGATATTTGATGGGAAGCCAGTGGAGTTCACGTAACAAAGGTGTAATATGCTCATTTTTACGCTTTTTGAGCACAAGCCGAGCTGCACTGTTTTGCACCCTTTGTGATCGTGCAAGCTGTTCTGAAGGAAGTCCTGCTAACACAGAGTTACAGTAGTCTAGTCGGGACATTACCATGGCGGTGATGAGTCTGATTAATAAATACTGGCCGTTAAGAATCTCTAACTCTCTCTCTCTCTCTCTCTTATTGTGTTTCGTAAGGGTGGCTATTTGAGTGCAAGAGAACGATGGGTATATAATAATGCTCCCATGCCTGTTGTGAATGCCTATATATATTTGGGTATACTTTTCTCTACTCGTCTGAGTTTTGTTAGTGCTTGCAAGGATCTTGCTAGCAAGGCCAAAAATGTTTCGTTTTGTATTATGAAAAAGTTACATGTTTTCAACAATACGTCCTTTCATGTGTTCTGCAAGCTGTTCGATAGTCAAGTGCAGCCAATTGCACAGTACGGATCGGAATTATGGGGATTAGATAACGCTGCAATCCATTGTGAATCTGTGCATCTTTTCGCGTTAAAAAAATTTCTAGGTGTAGATAGACGGACGCCTAATGATCTTGTGTATGGTGAGACGAATAGGTTTCCTATTTATATTGTTTCTGCCGTTAAATGCATCCGATACTGGCTTAATTTACTCCATATGGAAGAGAACAGAATACCTCGTAAAGCTTATAATATGCTTTATGATCTTGATTCTAGAGGAAAAACAACTGGGCTAGTAAAGTTCGTATGTGTCTTTTTGAATACGGTTTTGGTTTTGTATGGCTGAATCAGGGTGTTGGAAATGTTAAACAGTTTATAAGTTGCTTTCGTCAACGACTAGTTGACTGCCGTTGGCAAAAATGGTTACATCATGTGCATAATAGTAAAAGGTTTGATTTTTACAGACAGTTTGGTAATTCTCATGATCTGAAACCTTATATAACTTTAGAAATGGATAGACACTTTAAATACATAATGGCAAAATTTAGACTTGGAATATCGGATTTAGCAGTACATAAATTTAGATACAAAACCGATGTTGATGACAATGACATGCTTTGTCCTCTCTGTAAAGTGTCACAAGAAAATGAGATGCATTTTGTTCTTTGTTGTCCAGCCCTCATGGACATTAGAAATGAACTAAATTAAGCCGAAATTCTACAGACAGCCTTCCCTATTTAGATTGACCCTATTGATGTCGTCAGCTTCAACAATAGATGTTAAAAAAAATTTTCGTTATTTTTGTATAAGGCATTTAAAATTAGAGAAATGGCTACCTCTTAAAAGTTACAAATGATTTGTCTTAATTTGGTATACTTTGTTGCATGTCGCATACATTTGTTTCCAATGTACTATTTCCATACCCCTTCATAAGGGGCCTAGGCCTATGTGAATAAATCATCCGAATCCGAATCTCTGTAAAGGAGAAAAGGAGCGAGGTGTGTGCGTGGGGGTGTGGAGTCAGAGGGGAGAGGGCACTAAACACGATGACACCGGCAGCTTCACGGATGAACGCAAATGCGAGAAACAAAAGCCGACAGTGATGATGAATGAGATCGACAGAGAGGGTCTTCACAAGGAATGGAATCGTTAGAGAAGAACTCTCTCAGGACGTCCACTCTCACAGACACAGACCCAAGGGCGGCAACATGCTGGTATGGACAGACAACCCACACTACTGAAGCGGGTGATGGAGGTTTTCTCCTCTTTGATGGGTCCGTGAGTGATTTGAAGAGAGAGAGAGAGAGAGAGAGAGAGAAGAGAGAGAGAGAGAGAGATGGATAAAAAAGAAACAAAGCAGGAGGAAGAAGATAACGAAGAAGAGAGAGAGAGAGAGAGAGAGAGAGAGAGAGAGAGAGAGAGAGAGAGAGAGAGAGAGAGAGAGAGAGAGAGAGAACGAACGAACGAACGAACGAACGAAATTATATTTTACCAGGGTAATGAGATAAGCAATACAAATGCTTTTTTCCACCCAGCCCTGGGGCAAAAGAAAGAAAAACAATGTAAGAGAGAGAGAGAGAGAGAGAGAGAGAGAGAGAGAGGAGAGAGAGAGAGAAGAGAGAGAGAGAGAGAGAGAAAGAGAGAGAGAGAGAGAGAGAGAGAGAGAGAGAGAGAGAGAGAGAGAAAGAGAGAGAGAGAGAGAAGAAGAGAGAGAGAGAGAGAGGAGAGAGAGAGAGAGAGAGAGAGAGAGAGACTCTGCGGTTACAAGGAAACCAAGAAAAAAGTCGTTTCATTAAAGCCAGAAAAGGACACAAGGGAAGGAACTCGTCTGTACGAGAAAAACTGATGAGGGGGCAACCCGTGGAGAAGAAAAACAAAACCATTTATTCCTGGCAGCACAATGCTGGAAGCAAAAGCTGCAGGGTCTGATATTTTCTATCCCTTTCACACACTGCCAAAATAAAAATGAATAAAAAAGAAGATACACACACACACACACACACACACACACACACACACACACACACACACACACACACACACACATACACACACACACACACACACACACACATATATAATTATATATACATATATAATTATATATATATATATATATATATATATATATATATATATATATATATATATATATATATATATATACAGAGAGAGAGAGAGAGAGAGAGAGAGAGAGAGAGAGAGACAAGACAAGACAAGACAAAATTCTTTATTTACGAGGATAATAGATAAGCACTGATGTGCTTTTTTACATCCAGTCCTCGCCCTGTGTAGGGTCAACAATATAAAATAAAAGGCAACAAAGGAAGCATGCAAAAGTGACTAAAAACTACAATACAATAGGGGATTAAAATTTAAAAAGGGAAGGAAAAAAATAAAAAATTAAAAATAAAATAAATAAAAAGAGGGAGAGAGAGAGAGAAGAGAGAGGGGAAGAGAGAGAGGGGAGAAAAGAGAGAGAGACGCAGGAGCGAAGGGAGTGCGGGGTTAACCTGCAGAGAGAGAGAGAGAGAGGAGAGGGGGGGAGAGAGGGGAGAGAGAGAGAGGGGGGGGGGGGGGGGAGGAGGGGGAGAGAGAGAGAGAGAGAGAGAGGGTGGGGGGAGGAAGGGGCTAGAGGGGGTGCGATAAGAGAGCATGTTTAGAACATCTGACAATCAAAAAATTCCAAAGAGATACAAAACAATAAATTTTTGAAACACCGGGGGGGGGGGGGGGGGGGGGGGGGGGGGGAAAGAATAAAGCACAAAGGGAGGTGGGAAATGCATAATGATAGCCCAGTCGCCACGGGTAGGAAGGGATATCATATGGATAAAAAAATCAAGTATTCCAGCAGAACCGTGAGAGAGAGAGAAGAGAGAGAGAGAGAGAGAGAGAGAGAAGAGAGAGAGAGGGAGGAGGAGAAAGAGAGAGAGAGAGAGAAGAGAGAGAGAGAGAGAGTGAGAGAGAGAGAGAGAGAAAGTCACATAAAAACTCAAGCATTTCGAAAAGAATGACAAGAGGGCAGGAGGTGTAGAAAACACACACACACACCACACAAAACACACACACACACACACACACACACACACACACACACTCATATAAGACATACTTACAAAACAAAATAACATACAAATATGCATTTCAAGTACAAAAACACTTTCTAAATAGTCAGGTACATACATAAGGCAAAGGGGGTGGTGGTGAAATGGTGGTGGATTTTATGGCGGAGTATGTAAGTACTGGCACATAAGATGGTTGAAATAATGGTTTGTTTTA
This sequence comes from Conus ventricosus, assembly GCA_018398815.1. Classification (NCBI taxonomy): domain Eukaryota; kingdom Metazoa; phylum Mollusca; class Gastropoda; order Neogastropoda; family Conidae; genus Conus; species Conus ventricosus. Next base: position 20,854,190 of record CM031605.1, read on the forward strand.
AAGGTTGATAGCATTGGCGCTGTTTGGTTGATTCAGGGAGCGATTTCCCATTGACAGGAACCTAAATATGTTAAACTGGATTTGAATAAGTCAATTCTAGGAACAGGGACATGAAGTTTGGGTAGAGTCCTTGAGGAATTTATTGAGAATCTGTAAACTAATGTTGAGGGGTGCCTTCCCAGACACAATCTTGTGCTTATTGACCTTTGTTGTATTCTAATCTCAGACTTATTGGGAGAACTTGAATCTTTTTATAGTCCGAGTCCAGAAGACTATGCTTTTAGGAGGACTAATTTGAGTGCTCGCTTGTGCAGGCTTAACAATGGTTTGAGAGTGTTAGCGCTAGCACAGTCCCATAGAGTAGATCCATAGTCTATGTATGATTGAATATGAGACGGGAAAAAGAGCTTGCGTAAATGCAGGTCGAGGAAGCGTTTGATTTTGGAGAGTTGAAAAACTTTCTGTGAAAGTTTTTTGCATAGTGAGGTTATGTGAGCTTGCCAGCTCATATTTTTATCAATGGTTATTCCTAGCACTTTGAGGCATGTAACCTGTTCAACGGGTTCATTTTTAAGATGTCCCGGAGGAAATTAAGAGTGAGATTTTGTCTTTTTTGCCTGGTTGTGATAAGCATGGATTTAGTTTTTTGAGGGTGAAGCGACATGTGATTTAGTTCAGTCCATTTCACGAGATCATTCGCATTTCTTGTAAAGTTTGTGCAAGAACAGTAACATCAGAATGATTTGTTTGTGGATTTTTTGGTGTCATCAGCAAAAAGTTCACAGGTGGATGTGATATGTAGAGGGAGATTCATTGATGAAAATTGTGAATAATAAGGGACCCAGATAAGCCTTGGGGACGCCATAGGAAAAGTGTTTGAAATGAGAGAAGGTTGTATTATTTTCACACATTGTTGCCTATTTGTGAGTTTATGAGTGAAAAAGCGAAAGAGTTCCTGTGGATAAGCCATAAAATTTTTAAATTTTTCTAAGAAGAAGGTTGTGGTCTATCACATCAAATGCTTTTTTAAAATCAAAAATAGGACCCCCAAATATTTGTTGTTGTTGATGCGGTTTAGCCAGTCATAAACCAGGTTGTTAGTGCTGTGTGGCATGAATGGTTGTGTCGGACCCGGACTGTCTTGGATGAAGCAAGTGGTATGTATTAAGGTGGTGTAATGTGTGTTTGTTTATGTGTTTTTCCCAAAAGGGTTGGAAAGAGTGGAAATGATCGAGATTGGTCTGTAGTTTGCAGGATCTGAGCTGTCACCCGCTTTGTAGATAGGAATGGGCATTTCTTTTTTGAAATATTGGGAAATGATTTTTTTTTCGATACACAGATTGAAGACGTATGTCAACGTATCTGTAATTGCTGGAGATGATAGTTTGAGAATTTTTTCCGTCTAGGCCCTCCATCCCGCAGGTACTGACTGTTTTAGGTGTGTCAGGTAGTGATTTGACTTCTAAAACTGTTATTGGTGGAATTAAAGTTCAGACGTGATGTTTTTATCATGGCAATATTGTTTCAGTTTTGAAGGTCGTTTTTATCTTGAAGAATCAGCCGTGACAACTTTATTGGCTATAGTGCAAAAGTGGGTGTTCAGTTTGTTCGACAGAGATGTCTTTAATTTATAGTTGATTTTGAAGAAGAATTGTTTTTTTGTAGCTCGTTAATAGTCTCCATACCCAAATTTTTGGGGTTTTGATTTGATGAAATTAGTTCTCGATAGTATTTCATTTTTTCTCTGCGCTTCTGTGAATTTATTGCATTTTCAATATTTAGATTCCCCTTTATAGCCATGTTGTTTAAGCAGATCTCTAAGATAACCTGCCTCCTGTAACTCTTTAGTGTACCATGCGGTTTGGGATTATGTCGCACTCTAATCGTTTTTAGAGGGGCGTGTTTATCTATATTTCTGTAAATGTTCTGATCCAAAATTCCCCAGCAACATCTGGATCAGTTATGTTGTAAACGGATGAGGATTTGAGGTAAGCAAGTCATGTAAAATCTTGGTTGTTAAAGTTTGTAAAGCAACGGTAGGTTATTGTCTTGTGTCCCGTTTTTGGGGAATTTTTACTCCTTTTTTGGACCATGTGACACAAAAACTGGGTAATGATCACTACCCGTTAGAACAGGGACACAGGCTTCTGCTATGTGAGTTTTATCTGAAACATAAATATGGTCGATAAGTGTCTTAGAGTTTGGTGTGACTCTCGTTGGGATTCGATGAGTTGATGCAGGTTAAACGATTGAATGCTTGCGTCCATTGATTTTGTGCTTTCAGAAGGTCTGTGTTAAGTCTCCGAGTAAAATAATTTCCTTGGATTCTTGTGGATGCATCCATCATCGGAATAAATTTGTCGACCCAGTTTACTCTTTCAGATGGGTTCCTGTAGCAGAATCCAACCAAAAGGGAAGGGTTTCTTTCAGCTTAAAATTCTATCCAGACACATTCTACACCGTTCGTTCTAGGTGTAGAAGTCGTTTGAAGCTAAGGGTTTCGTGATGAAGATAAGAAGACCCGTCTCTTTCGTTTGTGCAGGATCTTTCCGGATTACGTTATTTTCCTGGAATTTGCTACAATCATTGTCGGTAATGTGTGTAGTTAATCTGGATTTAGAAAAGCCCTAAATATGAAAAGGTTTACCATGGTTCCAAATCAGTGTTGATATATCTGATGTCTATTAACTGCATGTTGGATATTAAGTGACAGATTCGAAGTCCTTCTTGCATGGCCATCGACTGGGGTTTTTGTCATTTGTAGTTGTGCACTGTGTGATTTATAGTAGGAGACGATTTTGCCGTTAACTGACGTTGGGGTTTGTAGATCAAGGAACACAATAAGTCACATAAAGGGAGGAAATGGGTTAGGTTTACACACTGTGACAAATTTGGGAAATCAAAAAAGTATGAGAGAAAAGAAAATCTTCACAGTATTATGTCGTAAGCTCCCCGATCAGATGGTACTGATGGATACACTTTTCTGAAAGGAAATATACAGTCCCCTCATAAAGGAAGTAAATTTGAAGCAAAATTACAAATAAGGGGATAGAAGGAGGGGAAAAAAAAAGAAGAAAACTGAAGACAAAAAAAAAAAATGCAAAGAATCAACACTTCAAAACGAGAACAAAATTTAAAAAAAAAAAAAAAAAAAAAAGTCACTTATAATTTCACCAAGACACAAAGCCGCACTTATAAAGTTCGAGTTGGCTATGCACAAATTGCCTCGTTCGCAGGAAATAGCAGTTTTTTTGGGAGTCTCCTGTGCAGAGGCTTTGTTCAGTCTCTTTTCTAAGGCTCCAGTCTCGCACTTTTACGAAAACTTCTTATATATACGTGGTAAAGTTCACTTAGTTTAAAAGGAATCAGCATGCCGGCACAGGGTAAAAGTTCACACACACACACACACATACACCACAATAAGTCGTAAGATTTTTATACGGCGTTTTAAATATGAATGTATTCTCCTAGTGTTTTGGTGATCCCGCAATAAGTTGGTTTGTGGTGTGATCACAGTTGGAATGTGCGTCCAGTTACCTTTTTTTGAGTCGTGCAGTGTTGATGGCAGTTTTTGGTACTGGGAAACCCGGGGACCATTTGGAGCGGCACACTTCAATGGATATTCACATTGATCTGATTTACTGCCGTAAGCCTTTACTGCTTACAGGTCATCAATTCGTATTCTTCATTCTTTTATTTGATTTTTACTTTTTTTTTAAAGTGGATTTTAAAATGGGGATTTCTTTTTTAATAAATTTTTATTTTTCCCATTGTTTTGTTTTGGCGAGTTCTAATCGGGAACTCAGCAAAAGACGTAATATAATGTCGTAACTTTATGTACACGGGAGTGTCGTCATTTTGGTTTTGACATCATTTGACCATGGAATTTCAAACTGGAAAGAACAATCCATACCTGATGGTGACAATCCATTAAGCAAGTTCAACTTAATTATCTTTAAATCATCTTTTGTACCAAATTTGTTGAACAAAGAAGATTCAATGTTATTATTAAAGATTCAGGTACGGCTCTCTGCTCCTGCGACTCTATATCCTCATTACCACAAAAAGGCAATAGAGTCCGTGATTTGGGGAAGTTGTGTCGGTCAAAAGTTAAAGGGTGTAGTTTTATTTCGTGCAAAAAAAAT
>CM031605.1:20867015-20887015 GCA_018398815.1 Conus ventricosus
AATTGTATCACTTTGACAATATAGCCTTAACTTAGAGAAAACGGCTTCCGTGAATCAATCCAGTAGACACAGTGACGTAATGGTAGCAGACGCCGACCATGACGACAGGTTCAAAACCTTGTCACGCTTCAAGGCCTATAACGCTTCTCCTGTCATGTTCTTTCGTCATCGGGTGAATAATGTCCCGTTTCACCAGCTTTGCATTCGAGGGCGGGAGGTCTTACACAGATTTGAAGATCAACCTGATATAAGGGGGGTTGTATGCCTCGTTTCATCTCACCTGAAAACTTTTTTTTCTTGTAAACTTTCCCCCTTTTCCACTGACTTAGTTGATATCGCATAAGAAACTCGCGCGCGCGTGTGTGTGTGTGTATGCGCGCGCGCATGCGAGCGTGCGTGCGTGCGTGAGTGCGTACTTGTGTGTGTGTGTGTGTGTGTGTGCGTGTGTGTGTGTGTGTGTGTGTGTGTGTGTGTGTGTGTGTGTGTGTGTGTGCGTGTGTGAAAGTGAGTCAGTGCGTGCGAAAGTAAGACTTCATTTATTGATAAAGGTGTTCTGGCGTATTTCTGAACTGAAAGCACAGTTGGTAAAGTTTTCGATGTTGATGTTAACAAGAAGATGATAATGTTTGTGTCACGGACAAAAATAGAAAAAACCGAATTCGTGGTCAGTCGCCAGCCAGTTCAATCGGACATAAGTCCAAACCCAAACATTCTGGTCTCCAGGCAGACGACTTCGGTGTCGCGTCAGCCAATTAGGCACAGCGAAGAGGCTATTTTTAGTCCTCACGGAGACATCACCGTCCAGCAGACAGACTAAGTAGCTTGACCGACGTCTCAATAGGTCTGGCCAGACGGATCTCGGCGTCTGGGTCAGACTGATGCGGCTAATTTCGCAAGACCAGCGCCGACAGTTAAGCCAGACGTCGCCGGTCGAAGTAGGAAGGGGGAAGGTATTTGTGTGGTGGGGGTTAAAATCAAGCTAATTAATTAAATGACCCATTGACCACCACAGAGAGCAAGGCCAGTAGATGTGACTTTGACGATTTGAACGTCAATGGAATGAGAGGGGAGGTAACCTCAGTATAAGGCGGGAAAAATACTGACCAATGGTACTCACCCTTTGACACATAGGATGAGGATAAGAAAGTGAGGAGAGTGAGAGATGAGGGGAGGAGAACGAAAAACAGAGAGAGAGGAAGAGGTTCTGGGAGTAGGCTCTCGCCTACAGGAAAGCAGAGAGATAGAGGAGGAGTGAAGGAACCCGGGTTGAAGCTTAGCACCCGTTTTAGTCTGCGAGGGAAGGCTAAAGGGGGTGTTTGGGGAGAGGAGTTGCAAGTGAAGGAAAAAAAAGAAAAAGAAAGAAAGAAAAGCAAACCCTGTCCCTTTGTAGGCGCTGAAGAGGGGTGAGAGAGAGAGAGAGGATGCAATGCGTTAAAGCAGGAAAAAAGAAAGGGAAAAGATCGATGTTGGTTCACTGTTTAATTTGAACCAGGGGGTTTGACCTCATACTGGCAGCGACTTTCACGCAGTCCAACCTGACAGTGCCAGGGTTAATGACCCGTGCCCGAGTCAACCCCGACCCGTGCCGCGGTCAACCTGACCAGTGCCCGCAGTGTGTGTGACTGGTGTTTGTGAAAAGGGGCGTGAAAAGAAAAGAAAAGAAAAAAAAGAAGAAAGAAAAGCATGATTTGAATAGGTTAAGATCCCTGGGGTAAAGTGAAAAATTTTTTTTTTTACCCGGGGTTTGTTTGTGATTTAGATAAATGGTTTTTTGAGTTCAAGGAAAGGAGAATTTTTTTTATGTTTTTTACTCCGGGCATTGATGTTTTTTCCCGTTATGTGTGTAAAGTTTGACTTTACTTGTGGGTTTTATGTGACGTGCATGTTTTATGATTTAGATTTTAGCAAACTGTGAGTGTGTTTGGGGTGTGCCTAGTCCCTTCCCCCATGACATACCCCCGGGGTTTACATTTTTTGGCGGCCCGCCGGATTTCTGGCCCCTTTATTATAATTTTCAAAATTCTCGAGAGGAAGGGGGGGGATTAAGTTTGTAAATTTAAAAAAGGTAGGTTTTTTGTTGTTTCCCAAAATGTTAATTCTAGGTTGGGGATTCTTCCCAAAATAGTTTAAAATAGGCTGGGATTTTAGCCAAGTACTTATTTCGAAGATTGCCTAAATTCGTCTATAGTTGGGTCAGGCGTGGGTCTTTAAAAACAATTCCGTTTTTCCCAAGCTAAAATTTCATTATGGATTGTGCTATTAGTCACCGTGTCGGGAACACAGTTTGGCTGTCGTGTATAAAACTTTTTAAAAAAAAAAGATATAATGGGGGAAGAAAAGAACACCTATTGAAAAAATTGTGGCATCGTCGTGTTAGGGGTACTGGGAGAAGAGTTGCGAGCATTTGTTGAAACCCCCAAAATGGAAAGAGATGAGCGAGCGGAAAACGCCGTGGGGCGTAGAAAAAGCTTACGAGCGGAAAGGGTTTTTAAATAGCGAGCGAGGAACAGAAAGAAAAGGTTCAGGTAAAGTAAGCAGGAAACGAAAGATTTAAAAGGATTGAATTAGGCTAGAGGAGTGAAAAAAAAAAGGGAGACCCCCGGATGGTAGTTCAGTTTTCCCGTGACCCCGTGGCAGTTATGCCCCCGACCAAAGTTACCAAAAATTCTCTGAAGGAACAGATTCGATTGATGCGTACATCAGTCGTTTTGAAACGTTTGCTACTGTCAGGGTTGGCCTTCAGAAGAGTGGGCATTCATTTTTGTCAGCGCTATTGCAGGTAAGGCATTACAGATTTTCACTGCGTTACCAGCAGACCAACAATCTGATTTTGGTGCTGTGAAGGAGTCTTTCATGAAGGGATTTGACCTCACAGAGGAGGGGTTCAGAAAGAAATTTCGATCAGCTAGATTACAAGCAGGTGAAACGTACACTCAGTTTGGTGCACGTTTAGATCACTATTTTGAGAAGGGTTAGAGTTGAGTGGTACGAGAAAGGAGTTCGCTGAATTGAAAGAGCTGGTTATGAAAGAACAGATTTTGTCAGGTTGCAGTCCAGAGTTAACTATACATTTGAAAGAGAGACAGCCAGAGACAGCAGGGGAGTTGCTGAAGTTAGCAGAGGTGTATAAGGAGGCACGTTTGAGCACTAAGGTGCAGGAGAAACAGGTGCCAGGCACAGGTGAGAAGAGTGCAAGGAGACTAGGGGAGTTTTCTGCAAAGTCTGCAAACCCAGTGGTGGGGCAGAAAGGAGGACAAAGGGACAATAGGTGTTTCATTTGTCACAAGAAGGGACATGTGGCGAGGGAATGTCGCATGAGGTTCCAGAAGGCAGCAGACTTGCAAGAGGTTGATAAGGGTCGCCGGGGAAACGACCTGCAGTGGAACCAAAAGGGATCCAATCTGAAGAGGGTGGAGTGCGGCTATGGCTAGCACTGGACAGCAGTCAGTGTCAGGGATGGAGGGCACTAGGCTGAGTGGTTCATTACCAGTGGAAGAAGGGTGGATTGGCCAGCAGAGGGTGAAAGTGTTACGGGACACTGGTTGTTCATGTGGTGTAGTAAGAACAACGCTGGTCGAGGAAGGGGTTTGACAGGGCAAATCCAGACCTGTACTCTAATCGATGGCACTGTGAGGGAGTTCCCAGTTGCTAAGATAGAAGTACGTACCCCTTACTTCTCAGGCGAATTGTCTGCGCTGGTGATGGAGAAACCCCTTTATGATTTGATCATTGGAAATATTCCAGGTGCAAGGGATCCAGGGGATCCTGAGTTGTTGACTGCTACAGGGGCAGCAGTTCAAACACGGAGCAAGAAGGAGGAAAAGGTTGATAAACCGTTAGTCGTTCCAGCAAGGAAGTCAGGCATAGATGTGTCGCCTGATGAGTTTAGGGCAGCGCAGGAACAAGACCCTTCGCTCGTGAAGTCTTGGGAGTTAGCAAGAGGTGGAGAGAAACAGGTGGTTAGAGGAGGTGAGACAGAATTTCTTGTGAAAGGCGGGTTGTTTTACCGAGTGTTCACCAAGGGGAAGACAGGCAAGGTGACAACTCAGTTAGAGGTACCAGCAGGTTATCGTGACACTGTCATGTCAGTGGGTCACGAGTCGCTCATGGCGGGTCATCTCGGCACCAGCAAAACAGCTGACCGAATCTTTGATGATTTTCATTGGCCAGGGGCAATGGCAGACATAAAGCGTTTTGCATGTCATGTGATGTGTGTCAAAGGTCAGCCACAAGAGGGGTGAAGAGGAAGGCGCCTCTTAAACATCCCCCTTTAATTGACACACCATTCAGGAGAGTGGCTATTGATCTGATTGGCCCAATCTCGCCCTGTTCCAAAGGTGGGCACAGGTATGAGACATGTAAGGTTGCAAGGGAAAGTTTGCAGGAGGCTAGGGTCGTTCAGAAGAACCCAATGTGACAGGAAGGTGAGGAAGCAATCCCTCAAGGTTGGAGAATCAAGTCCTGTTATGCTTCCCACGGATCACAACAAGCTGCTGATGCATTGGAAAGGACCATTCACCATCATTGAAAGGGTAGATCAGGATTACCGAATTGATGTGAATGGGAAACCAAAACTTTTCCATGCGAATTTGCTCCGCAAATATATTCAGCGTGAGACTCAGCACATCGGCGCAGCAGCAATCATTGATGGAGGTGAAGGAGACCCAGCAGAGAAAGGTGGAGAAGATGATCAATTCAGAGAGACCAAAGACCAAAACAGAAGTCAGGAGTCTGCTAGGTTTTATTGGTTTCTACGGGAGTTTGTACCAAATTTCGCAGCAATCACGAGTCCTCTCAGTGATTTGGTCAAGGCAGGGAAACCGGCAGTGGTCGAGTGGTCAGATGCTGCAGAGCAAGCACTGCAGACAGTGCTAGAACGACTAGGTTCCCGTCCATCTTGAAGCTACCGGATATGTCCAAACCTTTTTGTTGCGTACAGATGCATCAGGTAGTGGAGTAGGTGCAGTATTGTTGCAGGAACACGAAGGGGTCGGTTTCCTGTGAAGTATGCTAGCAGGAAGCTGACGAAGTGTGAAGAAGGGTACGCAATGGTAGAGAAGGAGTGTTTGGCTGTCGTGTGGGCCGTGCAGAAATTTCACAAATACTTGTATGGGAAAGAGTTCGTGGTAGAGATGATCATCAACCACTCAAATTCCTGCAGGAGGTGCAGCTGAAAAAACAGCAGGGTGCTGCGTGGGCAATGGCACTGCAGCCCTACAGGTATCGAGTTCAGTACATCCCAGGTCGACAGAATGTAGGAGCTGACTATTTAAGCTGTGTAGTCTAGCAAGCTGCAACTCAGAGGAAGTCAGTCATATCCAGGGTGCATAGCTACTTTGTAAATAATATGTGCTGATTACAGTGAGATTGAGTGGATATGGGTTCATTCCCATTTGGCTATGGTTCATATTTTTCTGTGTGAGATTTGTTCATGTAAATGTAGTTATGTTGGAGCATACAGTCGCTGTGTGTAATGCACTGTTTGCGATAAGTGAGGATGGAGATTCCTCAGTGAGGTGTCATGGATCGTGATCATATTAGATTGTGCTTTTCATAATAGTTGTGAAGAGAAGATGTGGCAAATCCGCAGGTAGGGGAATTGCATAGGTGCGCACAGAGGTTATCAGAAAATGAGTTGGAAAAAAAAGGCAAAAGCGCACGTCAATAATAACCCATTGGGTGTGATATTTACTAGCGATACATGCTGATAATTTGTAAACCGTTTGTGTAAATAATTTTTCAAAAACTTGCACGTGTAGCTGTGGTGTCAGCAAATTCGGTTGTTTTTTTTTTGTACCGTTGTTTTGAGACAATGCTGAGCATAGTCTTTTGCAAGGGGAAATTGTCACGGACAAAAATAGAAAAACCGAATTCGTGGTCAGTCGCCAGCTGGCCAGTTCAATCGGACATAAGTCCAACCCAAACATTCTGGTCTCCAGGCAGACGACTTCGGTGTCGGTCAGCCAATTAGGCACAGCGAAGAGGCTATTTTTAGTCCTCACGGAGACAGCACGTCCAGCAGACAGACTAAGTAGCTTGACCGACGTCTCAATAGGTCTGGCCAGACGGATCTCGGCGTCTGGGTCAGATGATGCGGCTAATTTCGCAAGACCAGCGCCGACAGTTAAGCCAGACGTCGCCGGTCGAAGTAGGAAGGGGAAGGTATTGTGTGGTGGGGGTAAATCAAGCTAATTATTAAATGACATTGACCACCACAGAGAGCAAGGCCTGTAGATGTGACTTTGACGATTTGAACGTCCAATGGAATGAGAGGGGAGGTAACCTCAGTATAAGGCGGGAAAAATAATGACCAATGGTACTCACCCTTTGACACATAGGATGAGGATAAGAAAGTGAGGAGAGTGAGAGATGAGGGAGGAGAACGAAAAACAGAGAGAGAGGAAGAGGTTCTGGGAGTAGGCTCTCGCCTACAGGAAAGCAGAGAGATGAGAGGAGGAGTGAAGAGAACCGAGTTGAAGCATTAGCACCAGATAGAGTCTGCAGAGGAAGGACTAAGGAGAGATGTTGAGAGAGAGAGAGTTGCTAACTGATGAAGAGAAAAAAAAAGAAAAAGAAAAAGAAAAGAAAAGCAACCATGTCCATTTGATAGAGCAGACTAGAAGAGAGAGAGAGAGAGAGAGTGCAATGCGTTAATGCAGGAAGAAAGAAAGGAGAACAGATCGATGTCTGATAGTCACTGTTCAATCTGAACCAGGGTTCGACCTCATACCTGGCAGCGCCACTTTCATCAGCAGTCCAACCTGACCAGTGCCAGCGGTCTAACCTGACCAGTGCCAGCAGTCCAACCTGACCAGTGCCAGCAGTCCAACCTGACCAGTGCCAGCAGTTGTGTCGTGACTGGTGTTTGTGAAAGTGACAGTGAAAAGAAAAGAAAAAAAAAAGAAGAAAAGAAAAGACAGTGATTCGTGAATAGTTTAAGATCACCTGGCCAGGTAAAGTGAAAAATTTATTTATACCCGGGTTAGTTATGATGATTTAGATAAATGGTTTTGTGAAATTCAAGGAAAGAGAGAATGTTTTTATGTTGTTTGACTCCATGCGCATTGATGTTTCTTTCCATGATTATGTGTAGTAAAGTTATAGACTTTACTAGTGGTTTGATGTGACGAATGCATGATATATGAATGAGATTGTAAGCAAGCTGTGAGTGTGTTTGGGCTGTGCGCTAGTCCTTCCTCCACTGACATACCCCGAGGTTGACAGTTTGTTACTACTACTACTACCACCATCACCACCACTACTTCTTCCACCACTATCACCACTACCACCACCCACTACTACTACTACTTTTACTACTACTACTGCTACTACCTCTACTACTACTATTACTACTACTACTGCTGCTGCTGCTGCGCCTGCTCCTGGTGTTGGTGCTGCTACTATCATCATCATCATCATCATCATCATCATCATCATCATCATCATCACCATCATCATCATCATCGTCGTCATCATCGCCATTATCACCACACCTACCCGGTGGTGCACCTGTGGCTACCATCAGAATTTATACTGCCAGGCACATTAAAAAAATGATACTTAAAATAACCGAAAGGTGTACATGAAGTGCTGCCCAGATGATGCGCTAAAACGGCCAATAAAATCTATTCAGTGATGATTGAAGGAACAGCACATTTTCCAGTTAGGCGACCTACAACAAAAATGTAGGCTTGGTGCGGAGATTTCGTGGTAGACAAAATACTTGTGTACCGATAGTGTGTCGAAAGTTCAGCTTTTTGTGCAAAACACAGAATTTTCAATTAGAGAGAAAAATGATTATGAGCTATCTATACGAAAATCAACTTTGAGAAATGTGATGTGAAAACATTCTTTGGCATTAAAATGGCATAATGACCGAACAAAAATTGAAAACAAAAGCTTAATTTGAATATTGTACCCATTTGGGGAGGTATCTGTATTTTGTTGGTAGCAGCAGAATTTGACCATGGAACTATGGTTTTACATTATTCAGTTTACGTAGCATTTCTGCGTGACAAATTGTATTGTGAAGTATTTTTAACTGATCAACCTGAATTTAAGATATATGGTACCCAGTGTGTAAGACTTTACCACAGTTATCATCCTTTTAAGTTGTCTGTCTCTTGTGGATACAGCACTACGCTGTCATTATCATTCAATTAATTTTGTTTTTCTACGTCAGATCCATTACCATGCATGCATGGGTCATCTGCATGAGAGATGCTGATATGCTTGAACAGTTCACAACTCAGCATGACATTTTCGTTCAACGACAATGTTGATTTAAACTGTGTTTAATTAAGTAGCCGCGATATCTGTCAGACATATGTCTCATTGTTTCATACCTTTATTTATGTGTTCGCTTATCTTTTTACAGTTGAAGAATTACTTGTCCTCTCCCTCTATGCCTCTGTCTCTGTCTGTCTCTGTCTCTGTCTCTGTCTCTCTCTCTCTCTCTCTCTCTCTCTCTCTCTCTCTCTCTCTCTCTCTCTCAATATCTCGGTGATTTGCTAAAAATCAAGAAATTTGTTTCAGTTCAGTGGTTTGTTTTAACGTCAGTCCGTCACAGATAACATTAGACAATAAGCAGCCACACAATCTAAACTAACACTCACAAAATATCACGGTGATACATTAGACAATAAGCAGCCACACAATCTAAACTAACACTCACAAAATATCACGGTGATACATTAGACAATAAGCAGCCACACAATCTAAACTAACACTCACAAAATATCACGGGGATACATTAGACAATAAGCAGCCACACAATCTAAACTAACACTCACAAAATATCACGGTGATACATTAGACAATAAGCAGCCACACAATCTAAACTAACACTCACAAAATATCACGGTGATACATTAGACAATAAGCAGCCACACAATCTAAACTAACACTCACAAAATATCACGGTGATACATTAGACAATAAGCAGCCACACAATCTAAACTAACACTCACCAAATATCACGGTGATACATTAGACAATAAGCAGCCACACAATCTAAACTAACACTCACCAAATATCACGGTGATACATTAGACAATAAGCAGCCACACATCTAAACTAACACTCACAAAATATCACGGTGATACATTAGACAATAAGCAGCCACACATCTAAACTAACACTCACAAAATATCACGGTGATACATTAGACAATAAGCAGCCACACAATCTAAACTAACACTCACAAAATATCACGGTGATACATTAGACAATAAGCAGCCACACAATCTAAACTAACACTCACAAAATATCACGGTGATACATTAGACAATAAGCAGCCACACAATCTAAACTAACACTCACAAAATATCACGGTGATACATTAGACAATAAGCAGCCACACAATCTAAACTAACACTCACCAAATATCACGGTGATACATTAGACAATAAGCAGCCACACAATCTAAACTAACACTCACCAAATATCACGGTGATACATTAGACAATAAGCAGACACACAATCTAAACTAACACTCACAAAATATCACGGTGATACATTAGACAATAAGCAGCCACACAATCTAAACTAACACTCACAAAATATCACGGTGATACATTAGACAATAAGCAGCCACACAATCTAAACTAACACTCACAAAATATCACGGTGATACATTAGACAATAAGCAGCCACACAATCTAAACTAACACTCACAAAATATCACGGTGATTTCCAGAGTGAGAAAGTGCAGTAAAAATAATGGTTTGTTTTACGACTGTCCGTCACAGACGCTATTCGACAATAAGCAGCTCCACAATCAACACGAAGTGATTCTCACATGACCCATCAAACTGATCTAAGATATTAACATCAGTTGAAAACTTTGTAATAAAATCTAGCAACTTCCGTTTGAGCAACCAGCGCTGCAACACCAATAATGCATGAACGATACAGAACATGGCCTGTATTTTGATAGTGAGTGACGGTAAGATCTTTCTCCATGGCCTGTATTTTGATAGTGAGTGACGGTAAGATCTTTCTCCTGATAAATGGCTGGACTGAAACCGACAAAAACATTACAGGAGTCCTCAACATTTGAATCAAAGCGGGAGGAGGGGGAGAGGTGGTTTGTCTTCCAACATTTTCGAAAATCAGGGGAAAGGGGAGTGTGTGGGGGGGGGGGGGGGGGGGATGGGGAAGGAGAGGGACGCATCTTTTGAAATTTTCATAAAAAGCTTGGGAGGAGGGAGGGTGGTGGTGAAGAGGGACTCATTCTGAAAGGTCATAAAAGCCTGGGGCGGGGGGGGGGGGGGGGGGAGGGAGGGGTGATGAAGAGGGACTCATCTTCTGAATGTCCATAAAAGCCGGAAGGGGGGAGGGATGAAGAGAGACTCATCTTCTAAATTTTCATGAAAGCGGGAAAGTAGGGGGATGGGAGAGGATGGGGAGGTATCCACATTCTGTAACAGCGGAGGTGGGGGAGTGAGGGACTCTCCTTCACCATGAATTAACTTTTTGTACTCCCAGTTCTTATAGAACAGGGAGTACTTTACAATGGGAACGAAGAAATGCTGTGTGTGTGTGTGTTTGGTGTGTGTGTGTGTGTGTGTGTGTGTGTGTGTGTGTGTGTGTGTGTGTGTGTGTGTGTGTGTGTATGTGTGTGTGTCCGTCCGTCCGTCCATGGTCAAAATGTGTTCCATTCGCTCCAGACAAAACTACTGGGGCGATCTTTCTGAAAATTTGTAGGTATGGTCATTATAGGTCACGGATCATGCCCAATGTGTGTTATTTTACTAACGGCCATAACGGCCCCTAACGGTTTTCCTTCTTTATGGAATATCTCAGAAAGTACTTGGCCGATCTCTCTGAAAATTTGTAGGTATGTTCATTATGGGTCACGGATCATGCCCGGTGTGTGTGTGTGTGTGTGTGTGTGTGTGTGTGTGTGTGTGTGTGTGTGGTGTGTGTGTGTGTGTGTGTGTGTGTGTGTGTTTTACCGTTATAACCGTTACTAACGGCCATAACGGCCCATAGCGGTTTTCCTTCTTTATGAAATATATCAGAAAGTACTTGGCCGATCTTCCTGAAAATTTGAAGGCATGTTCATTATAGATCACGGATGATGCCCGATCTGTTATTATACCGTTATAGCCGTTACTAACGGTCATAACGGCCCATAACGGTTTTTCTTCTTTATAGAATATCTCAGAAAGTACTTGGCCAATCTTTCTGAAAATTTGTAGGTATGTTCATTATGGGCTACGGATGATGCCCGATGTGTTGTTTTAACTGTTATGGCCGTTACTAACGGCTTGAACAGCCCATAACGGTTTTTTCTTCTTTATGGAATTTCTCAGAAAGTACTTGGCCGATCTTTCTGAAAATTTGAAGGTATGTTCATTATGGGTCACGGACCATGTCCGATGTTTCATTTTACCGTTATATCCGTTATTAACGGCTATAACGGCCCATAACGATTTTTCTTTTTTATGGAATATTTCAGAAAGTACTTGGCCGATCTTTCTGAAAATTTGCAGGTATGCTCCTTATGGATCACGGATCATGCCCGATATGTTATTTTACCACTATAGCCGTTACTAACGGCCATAACGGCCCATAACGGTTTTTCTTCTTTATAGAATATATCAGAAAGTATTTGGCCAATCTTTCTGAAAATTTGCAGGTATGTTCATTATGGGCCACGGATGATGCCCGATGAGTTATTTTAACTGTTTATAGCCGTTACTAATGGCTATAAGCTATGACGGCCATAACGGTATTTCTTCTTTATGGAATATCTTAAAAAGTACTTGGCCGATCTTTCTGAAAATTTGAAGTTATCTTCATTATGGATCACGGATGATGCCCGATGTTTTATTTAACCGTTATATCCGTTACTAACGGCAAAAACCGCCCCTAACGGTTTTTTTTTTTATGGAATATCTTAGAAAGTACTTGGCTGATCTTTCTGAAAATTTGTAGGTATGCTCCTTATGGGTCACGCATCATGCCCAATGTATATTTTACCGTTATAGCCGTTACTAACGACTATAACGGCCCATAACGGTTTTTCTTCTTTTTGGAATATCTTAAAAAGTACTTGACTGATCTTTCTGAAAATTTGTAGGTATGTTCATTGTGGGTCACAGATGATGGCCCATGTTTACCAGAATAGCCGTTACTAACGGCTGTAACGGCCCAAAACGGTTTTCCCTCTTTATATGGAATATCTCACGCGTATTCAAGATAAACTGGGAGTACGTTTATATGCTTTGCATCTTGTTAACAACTTTTTGGCTTCAGATATAGGGGGTGTGGGTGGGAGGGCAGACGTAGTGTGGTTACCCTTGCATTTTCTTTTGTCAGTCATTTGTGTCCTGCCCAGCTGCGCATACATGTTGTCTCCCTTTGAAAATACGTTGGCCAAGCGCGCACGCGTGTGTGTGAACGATGCTTTATCTGCATAGAGTGCACACACACACGCGCGCGCGGGCGCGCTCACGTGCACACACGCATATCACGCACACACACATAACACACAAACATACAAACACACACCTACACACACACAAACACTCACAGAGCAAACTCTTTCTCTCTCTGTCTGTCTCTCTCTCTGTCTCTCTCTGTCTCTCTCTTATTTACACACACACGCTTGCGCGCGCACGCACACACGCACTTTCTCTCTCTCTCTCTCTCTCTCTCTCTCTCTCTCTCTCTCTCTCTCTCTCACACACACACACACACACACACACAATTCCTCACTCGCTCTCTCTCTCTCTAGCACACACACAAACACATACACGCGCGCGCTCGCGTGCACGCACGCACGCACACACACACACACACACACACACACACACACACACACACACACACACACACACACACACACACATGTACACACACATACACACACACACACACACACACACACACACACACACACACAGGCATGAGCATGCTCTCTCTTTCTCTCTCTCTCTCTCTATTTTCACACACACACACACACACACACACACACACAGAGGCATGAGCATGCTCTCTCTTTCTCTCTATCTTTCGGGGTCACGTGACGTGAGAAGAAGCAGGAGGGCGCGCACTGATTGATCTGCGACAAATTTCACAAGTTTCATCGCAAACATGCCAGTTTCTGGACTCCCAGTAGCTGTGGAGAAGACCTTGAACGCCCTGCTGACGGACAATAACGTCACCAGCTGGAAAGTGGCAAGAGAAGCTGAAAACACTGTGGTTGTCTTGCGCCTCAAGCCCGCTACTCTCCAGATGTCAACAAACATGGCGGATCCCGTTCTGAACCGCAACACACAAGTTCAGTATTTCAGGAAAAAGCCACCCAGCCAGGTCCGACGAGATCAACAGAGAGCCCGACAGCAGCAAGAGAGGCAGTTAGGTGGAAAATATGAAGAAGCTACTGCAACTTCTGTGATTACTTCATCTCCGACTGACGTGCGACCTGAACACCTGTGTGCACATGACCCAGTAATGGAACACACTGTGGCTACACACTTGCGTCAAACGGATGATCAAGTAAGACTGGAGGCTGATCATTTGAGCTTACATGATGGCACTGAAACTGTACACACGTGTGAGTGTATTGACAGCTCTGTCCCCTCTTCACCACCTGACACTGACATCGAACCGAATTGTGACAGCCTAGTGGCCGGATTCAGTGTCAGTGTTGTGAAGCTGCGTTGCCACCCTGACGGATAAATGTGTGCAAAGGCGATTGAGAGACAAGAGCAGAAATAAGTTATTTAGAAAAGTCGTCCTTAAGAGCTCAAATGAATGTGATGTACTGCTCTGTGAATCGGACGATCTGGTGCTGGAATTTCCGTGTTCGCCTCATGACAGACACTTGCTGACAGTAGAACGGACAAAACTGGCCAGTCTCCGTCGAGGTAAACGTGTTGGCAGAACACAACACGCTGACATCCAGGCACGTGCTGCACGGACGCTGGAGACGCTACACGGCCTGATCCTGTTTTACCTGGGATGACAGCCTGGCTCAAAACCCACGCCGCAAACGGAATCATCGTGACCAGCGCCGTTCCAGTGACACGAAATGTCAGAACTGTGTTTGGAAAAAAGGACAATTTTGTCATGGTTTCCATGTTGAAGTAACATGCATTGTGTTCAATTTTACCATAGTCAATCGAATTGCATTGCTGATGAAGCTGTACTGCTTTAAAGCAATACATTATTTCGTTCGTTCGTTCTCTCTGTCTTTCACACACACACACACACACACACACACACACCTCCTTATTAGGCTTGTGTATCAAGAGACATGGCAATGCGTTTGAAACAGGTCTGTGTGAACCCAGCATTATCAGCGGCGTTCACACTTCAGTTCAAGTCACGGTCAGTTTGTCCGTGCGGCACGTGTCTTCACCGCCCTGCCTGCTCTATGAGCAACCAGTCTGCGCACCCGGATGTGGACCCACCGGGGTCAGAACTAGCCGACATGGAGAAGAAGACATACCACCACCTCGACACCAGGAACGACTAAAAATTATCGTCAGTGGTCTTCGCAGAACTTTCTTATTGTAGCGACATTGATGTTGGACATTGTCTACATTCACGCACGTGTGCTTTTCTGCTGAAAATGCGAAGTCACTTTGTGAAACGTGCGTGTGCTGTGCTGCTCACCGGAGAAAGTGGCTGTACTGTGCTTTTACGCAAAAGGGCAAGGTCATCGTAACACCAGGCTGTCGTTTGTTGTCGGCTGACGCGTGCGTTGACGGTGATTGACAGCTATCCCAGCAGGTAAGTTAATACCCGTGTGTGTGTGTGTGTGTGTGTGTGTGTGTGTGTGTGCGTGCGTGCGTGCGTGTGTGTGTGTGCGCGCGTGCGCGTGCGTGCGTGTGTGTGTGTGTTTAGTGCTGTTTTTAATACCCTGTCACACATACTTTGTCGACGACTAATCAAGATTTTCACAATATTATCGGAATATCGTCATCAAGCACAAATGCACTCGACACACACACACACACACACATACATGCTCTCTCTCGCTCTCGCTCTCTCTCTCTCTCTCTCTCTCTCTCTCACACACACACAGACGGGAGGGGGGGGGGGGGCTGTTGGATAGTGTGGAGATGGAAAAAAGATGGAAGAAGGGATCACAGAGAGATGTCTGAAGTACCTGTGGCAAGAGGGCGCGTGCGCGCGTGCATGTTTTTGTTGTTGTCGTCGTCGTTATTTCTGGGATTTACCTTTTTATATATATATATAAGATAGACAGACTCGGTGTTTATGTGTGTGTGTGTGCGCGCGCGCGCGCCCGCGCGTGTATGTGTGCTCGCACGTGTGTGTGTGTGCGCGCGCGCGCGCGCGCGCGTGTGTGTGTGTGTGTGTGTGTGTGTGTGTGTGTGCGCGTGCGCGTGTGTGTGTGCGTGCGTGCTGTTTTTTTTTTGTCGTTATTTCTTCTTCAGTTTAACGTCTATCCACATTAACTAATATAAAATAAATCTTAAATAAATGTTAGCGAACCGCCCAGAGAACGTGGACAAACGAGTCACAAGACAAAACACAACGCGTTTCGACCTCTTAGGTCTTCGTCAGGTGATATATAAGGGTTTCCTTGCGCTGAACCCAAAGTGATCTGAAGCGATCAAAGCTAAGTGAATTTTCGTTGTTTTATTCGTTTATATATCACCTGACGAAGACCTAAGAGGTCGAAACGCGTTGTGTTTTGTCTTGTGACTCGTTTGTCCACGTTCTCTGGGCGGTTCGCTAACATTTATTT
Source organism: Conus ventricosus (assembly GCA_018398815.1). Lineage (NCBI taxonomy): Eukaryota > Metazoa > Mollusca > Gastropoda > Neogastropoda > Conidae > Conus > Conus ventricosus. The sequence goes on from CM031605.1 coordinate 20,882,746, forward strand.
AAGATTTGTTTAGATTTCCGCCTGCAGTCGTCTCGCTTTGCAACTTATATATAAAATAGTCATGCGCTTGCGCGTTTTTGTGTGTATATGGTTGTGTGTGTATATGTGTGTGCGTGTGTGCACGTATGCGCGCGTGTATGTATGTGTGTGTGTGCGCGTGCGGACACGCGGGAGGGAGGCGGGCGTGTGTGTATGTTTGTGTATGTCTGGTGCGGGCGCGCATGTATGTGTTTGTGTGTGTATGTTATTGTAGGCAGCGATGGGTTTTTTGACGTCCATGTTGGAAAGAAAGGTAAATAGTGTTAAAACAAAAAACAAAAAAAAAAACAAAACAAAAAAATATACCAGGAGGAGGAGTTCGGTCCCTTCACCTGGACTGCCAGGGAAAGTCCGGTTTGCACGACCGGCAAAACCACGGCTCTCATCACGCGGGTCGGGCCGGGTGCACTATGCACGGCTTTGGCCGTCGCCAGTAAGTTGGAGAAGAGATGAACCGGAGCAGGGTTTTTCCTCCCGGACGGGCGGCGCAGGGCCGGGTCCGGGTCCACTACGCACACAGCCCAATATGATCAACCACTTGGATACTCGTTCGTTCATCCTGCAATGTAACATAAAATCTGTCCGTATTTTTTTTTCTTGCAGCGACTTCGAACAGTTCATATTGTCCCTACCGGCGATAACGTAAAATGATGGCACTCATTTATGAGTAGCCATCTGTTATGAACAAAAGGTTTGCAAACTTGCAAGATCCCTTTTGGCAAGATTTCCGCCCTTCCCCTCAGTCAGATTTATTGTCTCCAAAGGCAGGAAAATTAAAGTTGGGAAGAGAAAAGAACGGTGTGTTGGAAATAATTTTTCAACCATTTTCATCTGTACAAGAGCTTCTTCTTGTTCAAGTTAAAGCTGTTGTATTGAATTTTCATGGCATTGTATGCTCCCAAAGCATTTAAAAACATTGTCAATATTTACTGCATCTCTTTATGCTCCATGGATCTTTGACGCCACGAAGCTCTTGACTGTAGAGAGCAGAGGAATACGAACGAAAATCTTCCCCTTAATTCATCTTTTCCTTTCAGGTGTTTGTCCTTTATTTTATTTTCTGAAAATGTCATCACTGGCCTTTCTCACCTTGTCCTCATCACTGGCCTTTCTCACCTTGGTCCTCATCGTCACTGGCCTTTCTCACCTTGTCCTCATCACTGGCTTTCTCACCTTGTCCTCATCACTGGCCTTTCTCACCTTGTCTCATCACTGGCCTTTCTCACCATGTCCTCATCACTGGCCTTTCTCACCTTGTCCTCATCGTCCTTGCTTACCACGTTCCCATCCTTCGTTTTCTCAACATGCCTTCGTCCGACGTTTTCTTTGTTATGCCATTTAAACTTACCTTGGTTTTTAACTGTGGCGTCCTCATCCGCCCTTTTTTTCCTCACCATCTCTTATCCGTCCTTTCATTCCTCACAAGTCTCTCCGACCTTTCATTCCTTATTATGACTTATCCGTCCATCATTCCTCGCCATGTCTTATCCGTTCTTTCATTCCTCACCTGTCTTATCCGTCCTTTCATTCCTCACCATGTCTTATCCGTCCTTTCATTCCTCACCATGTCTCATCCGTCCTTTATTCCCTCATCATGTCTCATCTGTCCTTTCATTCCTCATTATGACTTATCCGCCCTTTTCATTCCTAACCATGTCTTATCCATCCTTTCATTCCTCACCATGTCTTATCCACCCTTTCATTCCACACCATGATTATCCGTCTTTCATTCCTCTTTATGACTTATCCGTTCTTTATTCCTCACCATGTCTTATCCGTCCTTTCATTCCTCCCCATGTCTTTTCCGTCCTTTCATTCCTCACCATGTTTATCCGCCCTTTCATTCCTCACCATGTCTTTTCCCGTCCTTTCATTTCCTCACCATGTTTATCCGTCCTTTCATTCCTCACCATGTCTTTTCCGTATTTCATTCCTCACCCGTCTTTCCCGTCCTTTCATCCTCACCATGTCTTACCGTCCTTTCATTCCTCACCATGTCTTATCCGTCCTTTCATTCCTCATTATTACTTATCCGTCCTTTCTTTCCCTCGCCATGTCTTTCCGTCCTTTCATTCCCCACCATTCTTATCCGTCCTTTCATTCCCACCATGTCTATCCGACCGTCCTTTCTTTCCTCATTATTACTTATCCGTCCTTTCATTCCTCATGTATTTTCCATCCTTTTTTTCCTCCCCGGGTGACTTATCCGTCCTTTCATTCCTCACCATGTCTTATCCGTCCTTTCATTCCTCACCATGTCTAATCCGTCTATTCTTCCTCACCATGTCTTATCCGTCCTTTAATTCCCTCATGTCTCATCCGCCCTTTCTTTCCCTCACCATGTCTTATCCGCCCTTTCATTCCTCACCTTTGTCTTATCCGCCCTTTCATTCCTCACCATGTCTTATCCGCCTTTCATTCCTCACTATGTCTTGCCCCGTCCTTTCATTCCTCGCCATGTCTTTCCGTCCCTTTAAATTCATCATGTCTCGTCCGTCCTTTCATTCCTCACCTTGTCTTATCCGTCCTTTCATTCCTCACCATGTCTTATCCGTCTTTCATTCCTCATGTCTCGCCCGTCCTTTTATTCCTCACCATGTCTTATCCGTCCTTTCATTCCTCATTTTGTCTTATCCGTCCTTCATTTCTCACCATGTCTTATCCGTCCTTTCTTTCCTCACCATGTCTTATCCGTCCTTTCATTCCTCATGTCTCGCCCGTCCTTTCATTCTCCCCATGTCTTATCCGTCCTTTCATTCCTCATTATGTCTTATCCGTCCTTTCTTTTGTCACCATGTCTTATCCGTCCTTTCATTCCTCACCATGTCTTATCCGTCCTTTCATTCCTCATGTCTCGTCCGTCCTTTCATTCCTCACCATTTCTTAACCGTCCTTTCATTCCTCATTATGTCTTATCCGTCCTTTCTTTTCTCACCATGTTTTCATCCGCCCTTTCATTCCTCCATTTGTCTCACCCGTCCTTTCATTCTCACCATGTCTTATCCGCCCTTTTCATTCCCTTATGTCATCCGTCCTTTAAATTCCTCATTAGTCTCATCGTCCTTTCTTCCTCATTATTAATCCGTCCTTTCATTCCTCATTTGTCTCATCCGACCTTCATTTCTATTATGTCTTATCCGTCCTTTCATTCCTTATTATGTCTTATCCGTCCTTTCATTTCTCATTGTCTTATCTGTCTTTTTCATTCCTCACCATGTTTTATCTGTCCTTTCATTACTCATTGTCTTATCCGTCCTTCATTCCTCACCATGTCTCATCCGACCTTTAATTCCCATTATGTCTCTCCGTCCTTTCATTCCTCATTATTTCTCATCCGTCCTTTCAACCCTCATGTTCATCCGTCCTTTCATTCCTCATTATGTCTTATCCGTCCTTTCATTCTCGCCATGTCCATCCGACCTTTCATTCCCTCATTATGTTTCATCTGTCCTTTCATTCTCAGTCTCATCCGTCCTTTTATTCTCTCATGTCTCACCCGTCCTTTCTTTCCCTCATTGTCTTATCCGTCCTTCCATTCCTCACCATGTCTGACCCGTCCTTTCATTCCTCACCATGTTGACCCGTCCTTTCTTTCCCTCACCATGTCTTATCCGTCCTTTCATTCCTCATCATGTCTTATCCGTCCTTTCATTCCTCACCATGTCTGACCGTCCTTTTTTTTCCCTCACATGTCTTATCCGCCCTTTCATTCCTATCATGTCTCACCCGTCCTTCATTCCTCACCATGTCTTATCCGTCTTCATTCCTCACCATGTCTTATCCGTCCTTTCATTCCTCATCATGTCTCACCGTCCTTTATTCCTCCCCAGGGTCTTATCCGTCCTTTCATTCCTCCCCCATGTCTCACCCGTCCTTTCTTTCCCTAATCATGTCTCACCCGTCCTTTCATTCCCACCATGTCTTATCCGTCCTTTCATTTCCTCCCATGTCTCATCCGCCCTTTCATTCCTCATCATGTTTCACCGTCCTTTCTTTTCCTCACCATGTCTTATCCGTCCTTTCTTTCCCTCACCATGTCTTATCCGTCCTTTCATTCCTCACCATGTCTTATCCGTCCTTTCATTCCTCACCATGTCTAAACCCGTCCTTTCATTCCTCACCATGTCTTATCCGTCCTTTCATTCCTCACCATGTCTGCCCCGTCCTTTCATTCCTCACCATGTCTTATCCGTCCTTTCATTCCTCACCAATGTTTTAAACCGTCCTTTCA
>CM031605.1:20894515-20912015 GCA_018398815.1 Conus ventricosus
AGTAGGAATTTATCTTTAACTTTCAACAACCTTCATTTATTTAAAAAAAAAAAAAACCGCACGCGCGCACACACACACACACACACACACACACACACACACACACACACACAAGCGCGCACGCACACGCTCACACACACACGCGCGCGCTCACGCACGCACACGCGCGCGCGCGCATGCACGGCACGCACGCACACACACACACACACACTCACACACACACACACACACACACACACACCACAACACACTTACGTACACACACACACGTACACACACACATACATAGGTACGCGCGCACGCGTACACACACACACACACACACACCACAACACACACACACACACACAACACACAACACACATCCCTCATCACGCAATCTGTCTGCAATCACGTTAAGTGGGAAGACGTTAAATTGAAGAACAACAACACACACACCCCACACACGCACACACACACACACAAACGTGTGTGTTGTGTGTGTGTGTGTTTACTTCGTCATCTTGGTCATCCTGTGAGCCAATTTTCCGCACAACTCTCACCAAGAACTCGCCTTGGACAGTAGAAACACCATGCTAATAAAAAAGGGGGGGGGGGGGGGGGTAGGGCTCTTTCAGTATAAACTGTTGTTTAGTCTTGGCGATATTGTGCTCTTCACTTACTTTTTTTTTCTTTCGCTATTTAAAAAAAAACAACCTTTTTTGTCTCCGTTTCTTCACTCTTTTTTTTTTTCTGCCTCTATGGTCCGTTCTTTAATCTGTGTTTTGAACACTTGCATACACCCCCCTTTCAGGAGGGGAAGGGGAGGGGAATGAGGATCTTTCATTGTGAACTGTGCCACCGTCTTCTAGAAATCCGGTGCTAATAATTTCTTCTTTTGTGTTACTCTCTGCCTTCGCTTTAAAAAAAAATTAATTTATTTATTTTTTACTCTGTACTGTTGCCAATCGCTTTTCTGTATTTGTGGTCTGTTCATCTTCCTGTGGTCTGGAAAGCATTTTCTTTTTTTTTCCCTTGATAAACTTTGTAAGATGCAATGCAAGTTCTTTCTTGTAATCTGGTGACATGATAGTGTGAGCCTAACCACGGAACAGGCACTGGCTGTCCATTCTGCGTGCCGTTCACTAGCAAGGCATTTAGATGTCTCTTTGTTGCGCTGGTGTTATCTCAAAGGGATTTTTCAATCGGTGTTGCCGTTCACTAGCAAAGCATTTAGATATCTCTTTGTTGCGCTGGTGTTATCTCAAAGGGATTTTTCAATCGGTGTTGCCGTTCACTAGCAAGGCATTTAGATATCTCTTTGTTGCGCTGGTGTTATCTCAAAGGGATTTTTCAATCGGTGTTTAAAGAAAATTTGAGTGAAATGATCAGAGTGATCGGTGCAACTAACATGGTTTAGTTTTATCCGACAGGACTGCAGTATGGAAATGTCATGAAGAAGTGTACCTGTACAATATAAGCTATTGCTTGTTGCTGCTTCAGATTAATATTAATTTGTTTATGTACACATCATCGACCAATAACAAAAACGCTTAAAAAGAAAAAAAAAGTGTACTTGTAAACCGTATGTAAATCTGAGTTTTCCCTTGACGAGGGTGGACTTCTTAGTTCTGTTGTTTGTTTGCCTGGAAATGCTCTCTGTAGTGTGCTCGAAGTGAACTGAAACAGACATCGTCCGCGCCCCTCACCGATACTGCCGTCTCAGTTTTGTTTTTGATCATGCTTTCGGCTTTGAGTAATTCATTTCTCCTCAAACACAAACATTCTGCTCTTGATAAGTGTGGAGCCGGTATGCCAAGACCTCGTTGTTTTCCGCCACATATCCAGACGAGCTCAGTGTGACAAAACTTTTATTCAGCCATCCAGAGTCCGGTGATGTCTGGGACTGTTGTTTACCGTTTGTAAAAGACGCTTTCCACTTAAACTGAAATTTATAAAACACACGCGTGCGCGTGCGCATGCGCACACAACACACACACACACACACACACACACACACACACACACACACACACACACACACACACGCACACACACACGCGCCTATGTCCTGACCGTTTTCTCCGTTGTAAGTTCTTCGTACTATGTTCATTTCTTGCGTGATATTTTTTGCTTAATAATAAGGGTTGAGTTCCGTTTAGCTCCCTGTGTTATTGATACACAAACAGGCCGCCATGTAAGTGCCCCCCCCCTCCCCCCTCCCCCTCCCCTGCTTCCCCGTTTCCTGTCTGGAGGTAGTCAACACCGTGCACTTTTCTTTTCTTTTTCAGTGACCAAGGTTCTTCACCAGGTCGAGTTAGTCTTTGTTTCGGAGTTCTCCAGGCTTTATGCTGTTCACTCTTTCTGAGTGTAACCAAGGTGCAGCTCAACGTTATTTCGTTGCCGTTCCGTTGAAACACTTTGCTTGTGATACCGCTGTAGTATTCAACAGTTCATCATTGCTGTGATTTCTTTTGTGTTACTGCTGGTAGCATCCAACAATATTTCATTGCTGAGGTTTTTTGCGCATCCGTCACACTTGTACTAAAGCCGATTCAGTATAGATCCGGTGCAGAGAAGTGACAACCGAGCCACATTTGGTAGGAGGTCAGATTCAGGTTGAGCGTTGACACCCACTAAGATAGGAGGGCAGGCGGGATAACCGCCACAGGAAGACCGGTCGGAGGGGTGAGGGATGGAGAGGAAGAGAGAGATGGTAGAGGGTTAATGTAACACTTTACTGATACCATCAGAACATCAATACTTGAAAACCCCAGGTGTATGTGCACTCGTCTTACACCGGCCTGGGTGCTTTACCTGAGTTTACTATTTGACGGGGTGGGTATGGGAATTGATGGGAAAGGGTGGGGGGTGTGGGGTTCCTGAAGCAACTATGTTGAATCAAGTTGATTAAAGAAACCTTGGCCTTTTTCACAATTTGATCCATGCCTGTTTCTATTCTCAGTCTGCCAACTCGATCTTAACTGGCATTGTTTTATGAATGCTTACGGCCCTGATATGGTTTACGTCTGATCCACTCAAAATATGTAGTTCAGATAGATGCCGCTTACAACTCCATGAACATCCCCCTTCCCCCAATTCCCGTTCACGTAGTATCTTTGATGCTCATCACACGCCCTTTTTAATTCCACTCCTTTGCTTATCACTTGCATTCTTTTACAACAGGACATTGTACTTTTCAGTCCAGTTTTCTCTGCACTTTCTACTTTCCAAGTTTACTCTTTGATGTTCTCCAGAGACCTTCACTTTATCGTATTAACATGTTGTGGACATGCTGAGAGATTGGACACACCACCATCAGTTTCCATCTCCATCCTGTGGCAATTTCTCGCTTTTCCACTGCAGTTGTCTTCGTTGAATGTTTAATGGGTTTGAACCTGAGACCTTCACTTTCTCTCCCCCCCCCTCCCCCTCGCTTCTTTAATTCTTTGACCCTTCCATTACCGCCCATACCCGCTGTTGTGTATGGATTCATGTTTCCATAGTCCTCATTCTCTAATGTCATATCTGATCTTTTCCAAACACACCTGTAGTTTTTGAAGTCCTGCAGTTCCCCCTTTCATTCTTCTCTGCTTCAAAGGGTTCCTTTTAAACATTGCTGACGTATTATTCTGCATTGCTACGATCTTATTATAAAATCATTTCCATCGCTACCCCTTTACTTCTCTTTCGCCCTGTATTGAACAGTAGGATGGACGTTACCATCTTCAACTCCATCCAGTAGTCCCTTCCTAACCGCCTGTCATTTATCATTCTGTTCTTCTCTTCTCCATCATTCATTCCCTAAAACTCCTTTCCTCTCCTAGAGCATCATTCATCACTTTCACGTTGTCTTCCCCTAACATCCATCGATCTTCGTTCTCCTTTTTTTTTCTCCACCCGTCCATCATTCATCCTTCTCGCATTCCCCAGTTACCGTTCCGTCTCTCTGTTATCATCCTCATGTCCTCTTCTTCTTCTCTTCTTCTTCTCTTGTTCTTCGTTTACGATTGCCATGTTCTGCCCCCGTCTTACACTCAGCATTTTTATGTTCTCTTCGGCACATCGTGTAAACCATTCATTATAAGCGCGTTCCCGTCTTCTCACTCCGTCTCATTCTGTGCTGATGGTGCCCACTATTACTCTGTCGCTGTCCTGTTGTCATTACGGCCATCATTCTGTGCTGATGGTGCCCACTACTACTCTGTCGCTGTCCTGTTGTCATTACGGCCATCATTCTGTGCTGATGGTGCCCACTACTACTCTGTCGCTGTCTGTTGTCATTACGGCCATCATTCTGTGCTGATGGTGCCCACTACTACTCTGTCGCTGTCCTGTTGTCATTCCGGCCTTTCATTCTGTGCTGATGGTGCCCACTGTTACTCTGTCGCTGTCCTGTTGTCATTCTGTGCTGATGGTGCCCACTACTACTCTGTCGCTATCCTGTTGTCATTCCGGCCATCATTCTGTGCTGATGGTGCCCACTGTTACTCTGTCGCTGTCCTGTTGTCATTCCGGCCATCATTCTCACGTCCCTCGTTTTCCTTCGCTGTCCTCATCCGTCCTTCGTTCATCAGCGTCTCGCCACCTTCCATCGACTGGTCATCTTCCTGCGTTCTTCTCCTCCCTTCCATCGACTGGTCATCTTCCTGCGTTCTTCTCCTCCCTTCCATCGACTGGTCATCTTCCTGCGTTCTTCTCCTCCCTTCCATCGACTGGTCATCTTCCTGCGTTCTTCTCCTCCCTTCCATCGACTGGTCATCTTCCTGCGTTCTTCTCCTCCTTCCATCGACTGGTCATCTTCCTGCGTTCTTTCCTCCCTTCCATCGACTGGTCATCTTCCTGCGTTCTTCTCCTCCCTTCCATCGACTGGTCATCTTCCTGCGTTCTTCTCCCTTCCTTTCTAACATTCATCCTTCAGTTTCCTTCCGTCCAGCATTCACCATTCTTGCGTTTCAACCGCCCTCCCTCCCCAGCCCTCAAGTTCCCCAGTCCAACATTCATCATTCTTGCCTTTTATCCCAGTCCAACATTCCTCATCCCCCCCCCTCCCTCCCTTAACGTCTTTTGTTCTCGCCTTTTCCCCCAGTGCAAACATTTGTTCATTCTCACGTTATCCCCCCCCCCCCCAGTCCAATATTCAACATTTTCAACCCCCCCCCTCCCCGTTCCTGCATACAATCTCTCCTCCAACATTCATCATTAACATGTTTTACCCTGCTCCACTATTCATCCTTCTCACCTTTTCGTGCAGTCCAATTTTCATCATTCTTACGTTTTCCTCAGTCCAGCATTATTGATTGTCCACCCCTCCCCGCCACCTTTTCAACATTCATGTTTTACCCTAATCAAACCAAGGTCAAACATTCAGCATTCTCATCCCCCCCCTCCCCGCTCCCCTTTACTATTCATCGTTCTCATATTTTCGCCAGTCCAACATTCATCATTTTCAAGTTTTCCCCTGTCTTGCATTCATTATTCTTACATTCCCCCACCCCAACATTAGTCCTTTTCACATTTTACCCTAGTCCAACATTCATCATTTTCATGTTTTCCCTTGTCCTATATTCATTATTTTTACGTTTGCCCCCGCCCAATAATCATCATTCTCACGTTTTCGCCTTCACATTGTTTCATTTTCTCGTTTCCTCCATCCAACATTATCATTCTTACGTTTGCCTCGGTCCAACATTCATTATTTCCCCCTCCCCCCTTCGGACATTCATCATTTTCACATTTCCCAATCAAGCATTCATTGTTCTCACGTTTCCCTGGTCAAGCATTCATTATTCTCACGTTTCCTCTGGTCAAGCATTCATTTATTCTCAGATTTTTCCCCTCCAACATTCATCATTCCACGTTTCCCTCCTCTCCAAAATGCTTTATTCTCATGTTTTCCCTGACCGATATTCATTATTCACAACTTTCCCGCAAGACCAACATTCATCATTTTCACGTTTTCCTTTGTCCAACATTTATCGCTTTCAACGTCATTCCCTTCATCACGTTCGTCATTCACCAATCCAACTTTTCTTCTTTAATTTCGTCTGTCATTCGTCATTCTCTCGTTCTTCTTTTCTGATCGCGTGCCAGCGTTCGTTTTTTCTCTCGTTCCCTTCTCATTCCATTCATCGTTGGATTACTCTGACGATGTCCGATTTTCATGTACTCCGTGATTCCCACGTTCTTCCCTCTTACCTCCCTTCTCTCACCCAGTTTCCCATTCATCATTCTCACCTTCTCCTTTTCTCTGTTTGCAAACATCATCATTCCTCGTTTCCTTTGTTTTATTCTGGTCATCACATCACCATTCTCACGCTGTCTAGTGTTCATTAATCCGTTGGTCTCGCACTCTTCTCTTTTTTTCCTTCTTATCTCGTCCTTCATCGTTCTTTGTTATATTCCCATCCACACCTTTCATACATCATTTATCGTTCTCACATTCATCTTTTCACCTCTCGTTCATTGATATTACTTTCCTTTTCATCCCACCTCCATTCACGATTTGACGCTTCAATCATCTCGATCATTGTTTATGTCATGTTCTCCCTTTGTCCATTCTTTTATCATTTTCGCATTTGCCTATTTTCTTCCAATCGGGGCCATATGCGCCATCCTCAGTTTCTTGCCGTCTCATCCGAAATGCCCTTCATCACTCACACGTTGTTTCCCATTACTTTTTCGTCATTTTCACGTTCTTCTCTTGCGCTGTCTTTCACCATTCTGTAGTGTTTCTTCTGCCCGTCATTCTCACCTTTTCCTTCTCCTGTTGTCCCTCTCTCGTCATTCTCACCTTTTCCTTCTGTTGTCCCTCTCTCGTCATTCTCACCTTTTCCTTCTCCTGTTGTCCTCTCTCGTCATTCTCACCTTTTCCTTCTCCTGTTGTCCCTCTCTCGTCATTCTCACCTTTTCCTTCTCCTGTTGTCCCTCTTTCGTCATTCTCACCTTTTCCTTCTGTTGTCCCTCTTTCGTCATTCTCGCCTTTTCCTTCTCCTATTGTCCCTCTTTCGTCATTCTCACCTTTTCCTTCTCCTATTGTCCCTCTTTCGTCATTCTCACCTTTTCCTTCTCCTGGTGTCCCTCTTTCGTCATTCTCACCTTTTCCTTCTGTTGTCCCTCTTTCGTCATTCTCACCTTTTCCTTCTGTTGTCCCTCTTTCGTCATTCTCACCTTTCCTTCTGTTGTCCCTCTTTCGTCATTCTCACCTTTTCCTTCTGTTGTCCCTCTTTCGTCATTCTTACCTTTTCCTTCTGTTGTCCCTCTTTCGTCATTCTCACCTTTTCCTTCTGTTGTCCCTCTTTCGTCATTCTCATCTTTTCCTTCTGTTGTCCCTCTCTCGTCATTCTCACCTTTTCCTTCTGTTGTCCCTCTTTCGTCATTCTCACCTTTTCCTTCTCCTGTTGTCCCTCTCTTGTCATTCTCACGCTCTTTTCTCAATCCGCTCATGTTTACCGTATTCTAGTCCCGTCGATCATTCACCATATTCTCGTTGTCATTTAGTCATAACCTTCACGGTTTCTTGTTTTTTCATTGTGTCTGTTATTATATTCCTTCCTTTTTTCCTTCCTTCGTCATATTTACGTTCTTGTCCTTCATAAATCATCCCTTCCGATGACGTCTTCTCATTCTTGTAATCCCGTCTGTCATTCGCTACTTCAAGTCCTGTCCATCACTGAAATTCCTCACGTTTTTCCCCGTCGATTACACGTCATTTTCACGTTCTTCTGTATCACGTTATCTCCTCACTACGTCCATTCGTCGTCATTGTCATCATCACTTCATCTATTTCTTCCTTTATTGAATCATTCTGACAATTATCTTACTCTTATGTAGTCCATCCTCCTGACGCTTTTTTTTCTCTCTCTCTCTCTTTTTGTCCCGTCCCCTGTTTATCATTTTCACCTCGTGAAAATGTATTGCTCACTCGTTTCATCCCCCCCCCCCCCTCCCCCGACACTTTGTCCATCACTGGATCCTTCTCGCGTTGTTCTATTTTCATGTAATCGTCGTTCTCATGCTCTTCTCGCCTTTCCCCTCTCCTGACCCCTTCTCGTGCTACTGCCCTGTCCACTGCACATCATTTTCACATTCTCCTCTTCGCCTCTCCTTCATGGATATAATGTCTTCTCATCCCACCTATCATTTATGATTGTATATTATTCAGCATTCACGTTTGCTCCTTTCATACGTCTTCACTGTTCTTACGTTCCGTTGATATCCCGTCCATTATACGTTCTTCTTGTGTTCTTGTTATCTTGTCCGAACCATTTTTCATCATTCTCCGTTCTTCTCCCCTCCCACTTTCATCTTCCTCTCCTTTTCCCGTCATTTATTCATCATTTTTCCTTTCCTTATCATTCTTACATTGTCTTCACGTCCCGTTCATCAGTCATCATTTTCACGCTCTAGTTCCATCATTTATTGTGTTCACATTCTCCACCAGTCGGTCAGTCACTCAGTCAGTCAGTCAGTCAGTCATTTCCACGTTCCTGTGGCATCAGTCATTTATGGCGTTTACGTTCTTCTCCAGTCCGTCATTCATCATTTTCATGTTCTTCTCCAGTCGGTCATTCATCATTTTCATGTTCTTCTTCAGTCGGTCATTCATCATTTTCATGTTCTTCTCCAGTCGGTCATTCATCATTTTCATGTTCTTCTCCAGTCGGTCATTCATCATTTTCATGTTATTCTCCAGTGAGTCTCTAATCAGTTTAACACTCATCTCCAGTCATTCATTTATCCTTTTCACATTCTTCCCCAGTCAGTCAGTCAGTCGTTTCCTCATTCTTCTCCCGCCAGCCATTTGTCATTGTCACGTTCTTCTATTGTCAATCAGTCTTCATTTTCACGCTTATCTGTCGTCAGTTATTCATCATTTTCACGTTCTCCTTTTTGTCACTGATCGTTTTCACGGTTAAATCATAGCAACAGAGTTGTTGCTAAAACCAGAATTGTAATATTTACTGATTTACGTCATTCTGAAATATCCGAATCCAAAAATGTGCACAACGTGTGGAAAACTAAAAGAAATTAAGAATAATTATAAACTGCCATGGTATCCCATGAAATTGCGAAGCATTGTTAGCATGTGATCTTTTGACAAAGCAGGGGCGTTTGCGAGACGTTCTCGGAGAATAATCTGTCGTTAAGCCTCATTTCTGATATTAAGAGTTGACGAGACAAAGAGTGGACTATATCTGTTCCTCAGAGACCAAATTTTTCTATTACATACCAGGAATTCAATAAACATTTGAAGTCTTTTTTTCTCGCGTAAAAATATTGCTGAAATTCTATTTGTTAGAAAAAATGCCAGAACATCGTTTTAAAAAGCCTCTGGGAAAAGCAATACAGTCACACCAGGCCCACTAAAGAGAAAGGTTGATGCACATAAGGTAATAAGCTCGAATTAAAAAAAAAAAAGTCGACCAGCAATATATACTGACTTCCATAAAAAACGCGAAAAATTGAAAGGCTATTTTTCGGGTGAAAAGGGGTGAATATACAATATTGAACCATTGTGGCAAGTTGTTTGGGTCCAAGACTCACGTGCAGTGAAAAAATTGTGTGAGCAACACATCAATCCCGGCATTGGAGGGTCAACAAAAATGGCAAACTGGTTGCTGCGTGTGAGGCACGTGCACACTATGCAGAGCAAAGTTAACCAGCTACAAGTACACAGGCATGCAGCCCTTATAAAGCCGCGCTACAAGGTTCAGGTAACGATTTGCTGTCTGAGCGCTACAGAGATGCCAAGACTACGAGCAGAGGAACGCAATCGTGCCCTAGGCCAGGTGGAGGCTAGTGTGGATGCCAGGCAGGTCGCCAACATCTTTAACGTCCACATCTTAACCATCTATCGTCTGCAGGACTGCATGCGAGTCACTGGTACCACTGATGATCGTCCCCGGCCAGGCCGTCCTCAGGTCACCACACCAAGAGAGGATCGCCATCTTGTTCAAACCCATCTGCGGGACAGGCGGCAAACAGCCGCTAACAGCCGCTAACACTGCTCGACAGGTGCCTGGGAATCTCCAGCAACGGGTCAGCCTCAACACTGTGCGGCGGCGTCTTCAGGAGAACGGGCTGGCATGTAGGCGTCGTCGCAGAGGTCCGGTACTGACACCAAGACACCGGCAGGACAGGCTGCAGTGGGCACAAGCCCGAATCAACTGGGGCAGGCAGCAGTGGGGACGCATACTGTTCTCAGATGAGAGCCGTTTTTGTATTGACATGGCTGACGGTCGTGCCAGAATATGGCGTCGACCTGGTGAACGCTATGCTGACTCCTGTGTGGTAGAGCGGAACCCCTGGGGAGGCCCGAACGTTATGATATGGGGTGCAATTGGCATTAACCACGCCATAGGACCAGTCATCTTTCAGAACATTGGTCCTGGTCGCGAACAGGGTGTCGGTGCACAGCACTACATCAACCAGGTGCTCAGACCCCATGTCGTTCCTTTTTTTGCGCAACACCCAAACTGGACATTCCAACAGGACAATGCAAGAACACCCACCGCCAGGGCCACCCAGCAATTTCTTCAGCATAACAACGTCAATGTCCTGCCCAGGCCAGCCGTCAGTCCCGATTTAAACCCAATAGAACATTTTTGGGATGAACTTGGCAGACGGTTGGACCTCCTGCGTCCACGACCAGCAACAGCGGCTCAACTTCACCAGGCCATCGTCCATGTGTGGGTTGGTTTGCCAAAGGGACGCATCAACCACCTGGTCCACTCAATGAGCCGCAGGTGTCAAGCAGTTGTCAACGCAAATGGTGGCCACACACGGTATTAAGACTTCAAGCTGGTTTGTCACGTAACCTTGGATTTTCCACACAAAAGACATATTGCTGATGACATTTTTCACACATTACCGGTGTAATGAATCAAATCACGTTGAATTCTCGCTTCCACTCTGTACAATTGTGACCAAAAGAATTCACCCCCAACCTTCAGCTTGTTTTGTTTTCGCGTTTTTTTATGGAAGTCAGTATATATTTCTTTTTACTTCATGGAGGCCAATCAATTCAAAAGTATGCTGCAAGACTGCAGCCAAGAGCAAGCGGTGATGTGCCAGTGAGCTACCCAACACTCTGTACTGGTTTCCAGTGAGGACACGTACGTGCGCGCGCGTTCGTGCGTGCGTGCGTGCGTGTGTGTGTGTGCGCGTGCTTGTGTGTGCGTGCGTGCGTGCGTGCGTACCTCGCGCACGCGCGTGTGTGTGTGTGTGTGAATGTGTGTGATATGTACGTCTGGCGTGCGCGAGCGCATGGTTTGATCTGTATATGTGTGTGTAAGCGCGCACATGGTTGTATATAAGTGCTCGCGCGCGTGTATGTGTGTGTGCGCGTGCGTGCGTGCGCGTGCGTGCGTGCACGCGCGCACACTTTGTGTTTTAAGTGTGTCTTTGTTTGTGAAATGTGTGTTTGGCGTGCGGGCGCGCACGGTTGTATGTGTATAATTAGTGCGCGCGCACTCGCACAGTTGTATACGCTTGCGCTTTTCTATATATGTGTGCGCGTGCGTACTTGTGTGTGTGCGCGCTTGCTTGCTTGCATGCATGTGTGTGTGTATGCATGTGTGCGTGCGTGTGTGTTTGTGTGTTTGTGGGTGCGTGCACACGTTGTGTATGCGTGCGCGCACGCACGAGCTTTTGTGT
This sequence comes from Conus ventricosus, assembly GCA_018398815.1. Taxonomy (NCBI): domain Eukaryota; kingdom Metazoa; phylum Mollusca; class Gastropoda; order Neogastropoda; family Conidae; genus Conus; species Conus ventricosus. The sequence continues at coordinate 20,906,153 of CM031605.1, forward strand.
TTGTGTGCGTGTCTGGCGGGGGAGGTTGGAAGGGGCGCTAGCGCGCCCTTGCGCTTGAGTATGTATGTGTGCGCGTGTTTTGTGTGGTGTGTGTGTGTGCGTGCGTGCTTATGTGTGTGCGTGGGTGCGCGCGCATGTTGTATATGCGTGCACGCACGCACGTGCTTTTGTGTGTTTGTGTTTGCACATAGGGCAGGGGAGGTGAGAGGGGGCGCTAGCGCGCGCTTGCGCTTTTGTATGTATGTGTGCTCGTGCGCGCGTATGTGTGTTTGTGTGCCCGCGTGGTTTGTGTGCGTGTGTGTATGTGTGCGTGTGTGCGTACGTGCATGTGTGCGTGCGTGCGTGTGTGTAAGTGTGTGTGTTGATGGGTGCGCGCGCACGTTGTGCATGCGTGCGCGCTCGCACGTGCTTTTGTGGGAGGGGGCGCTAGCACGCGCTTGCGCTTCAAATATGTATGTATGCTCGTGCGTGCGTGTGTGTGTTTGTGTGCCCGCGTGTTGTGTGTGTGTGTGTGTGCGTGTGTTGGGGGGGAGGTGGGAGGGGGCCGAGGTGGGAGGGGGCCTTAGCACGCGCTTGCGCTTGTGTATCTATGTGTGCTTGTGCGTGCGTGTGTGTGTTTGTGTGCTCGCGTGTTTTGTGTGTGTGTGTGTGTGTTCGCGCGCGCATGCGTGCATGCACGAATGCATGCGTGCGTATGTGTGTGTGTGCGCGTCCGTGCGTGCGTGCGTGTGTGTGGGCGCACGCGCGCGCGCACGTTGTGTATTTGTGTGCGTGGAGGGGGAGGGGGCGCTAGCGCGCGCTTGTGCTTGTGTATATGCGTGCGTGCGTGTGTGTGTTTGTATGCCTGCGTGTTTGAGGTGTTGCGCGTGCGTGTGGGTGTGCGCCCACGTTGTGTATGCGTGCGCGCACGCACGTGCTTTTGTATGTTCGCGTGCGTGGAGAGCGGGGAGGTGGAGAGAGGGCGCTAGCGCGCGCTTGTGCTTATGTAAGTATGTGTGAGTGTGTGTGATTGTGTGCGTGCGTGTTTGAGGCGTTGACTGCGTGCGCGCGCGCGTGTGTTTTTGTCCGTATGTGGGTGCTCGCGCACGTTGTGTATCCACGCACGTGCTTTTATGTGTTTGTGTGCATGGAGGGCAGGGGAGGTGGGAGGGGTGCTAGCATGAGTCGGCATTTTGACGCAGCCATGTAAATTGATCATGATGTGTTTGTGGAGGAGCGAGAGGACAGGGAAAGGATGGGTGTGGAGAGGTGTTGACTGGCACGTGTTTTGTGTTGTTTTGACGAATTGTACTGTGTTTGATTAACTTTGCCAACCATGTTTCAATCACATTTTTTTTTCTTGCAGTTTTTTGTTTATTTTGCACAGTGCTGGGAACAGGGCTTCACGTGGTATTTCTGTCTCTCTCTGTCTCTCTCTGTCTCTCTCTGTCTCTCTCTGTCTCTCTCTCTGTCTGTCTCTCTCTTCTCGCTCTCTCTCTCTGTCTCTCTCTCTCTCTGTCTCGCTCTCTCTCTCTCTGTCTCTCTGTCTCTCTCTCTCTCTGTCTCTCTCTCTGTCTCTCTCTCTCTGTGTCTCGCTCTCTCTCTCTCTCTGTCTCTCTCTGTCTCTGTCTCTCTGTCTCTTTCTCTCTCTCTGTCTCTGTCTGTCTCTCTCTCTGTCTCTGTCTCTCTCTCTCTGTCTCTGTCTCTGTCTCTCTCTCTGTTTCTGTCTGTCTGTCTCTCTCTGTCTCTCTCTGTCTCTCTCTCTCTCTGTCTCTGTCTCTCTCTCTCCCTCTGTCTCTCTCTGTCTCTCTCTCTCTGTATCTCTGTTCTCTCTCCTCTGTCTCTGTCTCTCTCTCTGTCTCTGTCTCTCTTCTGTCTCTCTCTCTCTCTGTCTCTCTCTCTCTGTCTCTCTGTCTCTGTCTCTGTCTCTCTCTCTCTCTCTTCTCTCTCTCTCTCTCTCTCTCTCTCTTTTGCTCTGTGCTTGTGTGTGTGTGTGTGTGTGTGTGTGTGTGTGTGTTGTACTTATACCGTTTCTCCTGTGTTTACTCTTCTTCCTGATTGATACTTTGATGTTTTGTGGCATTGACTGTGAAGGTCATAAACCCTGCTTTTACTATTTTTTTTTATTACTGTGTTATGAATACAAATTGTCGTATTTATCATTAAAAGCTTACGATAACAAAATAACCTGCATCACTGCTCTAAAATGTGAAAACTAGTAGAATACGCGAAGTTTTGTATCAGCATTTTTTTTTTCAATCTGGAGAATCTCGGTGTGTAAGAGTCGGCAGCGTCTAGTCATCCTTTCAGAATATCCATACCCTTCAATGTGTCTATTGTGTGTGCTAATCCTACTTAGGACCTACGTAAGATACCATCAAAAGACAAACGACATTAAACTTGTACATGGAATGACATGGGCTTGCACATTTAGGAGAAAAAACACTGATAATGATTTTTTAACGGGGAGAATCCGACATCATTGGTACAACATCAGGTATTACATGACAAGACTTCACAACATTCACAAGACACAAGTTTTGGATACTCACTTGACTAGTAATTATATTGGCAATTTCATACTGAGAAATCGACAATGACAGCAAGGAAAGGGTCAAAATTTTCGACAGGAATTGATAGGGTCAAGATACAAACAATAAACCTCCGTTACCATAGTCACCAGCCTCATCCGATCAAAACTGATTCAAGAATAAGAAGTTTGTTTTTCAACCCCGGACGACATCTTGTTGAATAAAACACAGTCTACAGAGAGCAGAGCTGTGAAATTAGCTCTTGGCAATCCAGTGCATACAGGTATGTTGAATTCATACCATGAAGCTGGCTTACTATCTCTTTCAGATTAAGGTAAGTTGTCAAAAGTTTCTCGTGTTAATCGGAAGTCTTGTTTCTTGAATTCAGAAACAAAGTATCCTTAGACTCGGGCAACGAGTGTCAGAAAAGAGCTAGACACGCTGTTTCTCTCCAGCCACTTAGAAATCATAGCGATGAATTATTTGTTTTAATGCAATTTGTTCTTTCTTTCATCTGTTTCATCAGGTTCAACAGTGCCTCTCATATCTTACTAAGAGAACCAAAAGGTCAATTTTGATGATGATTATGTTGTACTGGCGACAGATGAAAACATTACCATTTTATCATCTGATAAAGATGGTAACGCAAACATTTTATTTTCTGAGACTCAAGAACATATTAAAACTGTGTATCCAAATTATCTTTAAAAATGTTAACAGATGGCTCAATCCTAGAATCACGCACATGTTCTGCATAAAAGAAATCATTAAAAATACAAACACGATTTGTCTTGGTGTCACTAATATCCACTTCTTTTTTCCTAGGTCCGTGTGAAGTCACTGGGGCATCGCACTGAAGAACTGTTCACCAGATTCCTCCAATTCTGTCCGTTGTGTTCCAAGGCCTTGGGCTCCACAGACGGTTTCCCTGTCCATTCTGCAATGTCAGTCCAGTTTCTTCTGTCTTCCCCTTGATCTCGCTCCTTTGACACTTTCCTGGATGTTTATTTTAGCGGGGCCGTTGGATCTTCATGACAATGCCTACTTAGTCTTTTGGCTTTGCTGGTGTCGGCAAATCTTCGTATGGTCCAATGTGCTGTTTGATGGTCTGGCGCACTTGTTCAGTGGGGATATCATCAGTATTTCTGACGTATGTCTTGCAATGACACCTCATTACTATGGTTGGGTTCGTTGTACCAGGTCCATGTCGTGTATGCATAGAGGAAAATGAAATGCACCCGTGCATGCAGGAGCCAGATTTGTGTTTCACCGAGATGGTACTACCTTTCCATACAGGGTTCAGTCTGGGCAGAACTGATGTCTTCGCTGCTTCTGAGAAGATATTTGATGTAATTTCCCCCATCATTGAAAATAAATCCCGGACTGTTTAACAGTTCCTAGCTGAAATGAATCCCAGATACATGAACTGTTTAACAGTTCCTAGCTTCTATCCGTGGTTATATCGGTACTGGAGGTGGCGTTGTGGCTGGCCATTAGCTTGGTCTTCTCGGTATTGATATACGTACTACGTTTCATAGATGTTTCATGCAGCGACTTCACTGCTACTACGACTTTTTCGATAGAGTGTTGGAAAGTCATCTCCGTTTGATGAATCCTGAACTGTTAGCATACTTGAACTTTTGCTCTGTTTCTTGTAGAACTCAAAGCAAGTTCTGTTTTCTTGTGATGTTTTCTTTTTGCATGAAACAGTCAACGCCTTCGTCCTGAGTGGTGCTGACTTTAATTTGCGTTGGTAAATTTTTCACAGATTTAAAGGCTTGCTTGTGTCGTTGTTGTCTAGCTCTTTCTCAAAGTTTTCATACTGTTTCCATCCCGTCTAACATTTACCATTAGCATGCTCTTCTCTCCTCATTCCGTCCACCATTCATTTTCATCCCACTTCCACTCCTCGTTCCTCGTCATCATTCATCACATTTGCGTTCTCCTTTTCCATCCCGTCTGCCGTTCACTATCTCCACGTTCTCCTTTTCCATCCCGTCTGCCATTCACTATCACCACGTTCTCCTTTTCCATCCCGTCTGCCATTCACCATCACCACGTTCTCCTTTTCCATCCCGTCTGCCATTCACCATCACCACGTTCTCCTGTTCTCATTCTGTCCGTCATTTGTCATGCTTCAAGTTCTTCATTCTGGGGTTCTCTCCATCAGTCATCAGTATCACGATCTTTTCTTTTCTCCCAGGTCCATCATTCACTTCTTGTTCTGGCGTTTTCTTCTCCTCCGGTCCATCATCGATTCTTCTCCAGTCGTCGTCGTCTCCATTCGACCGTCATTGTTCATGACCACGTTCTCCTCTTTTTCTCTCCAGTCTACCGTTCATCGGTTTCACGTTTTGCACATCCGTTCTTGTCTATCAGTCGCACGTTCTGCTCATGTCATCTCGTCTGTCGATCATCATTCTCGAGGTGTCTTCCTCACCTTCATTCTCCTTCTCCTTCTCCTCATCACCATTATCATCATCATCATCATCATCATCATCATCATCATCATCATCATCCTGATCATCATCGTCGTCGTCGTCATCTCTTTCTCTCTGTATCTCTGTCTCTGTCTCTGTCTGTCTGTCTGTCTGTCTCTCTCGCGAGCGAGCGAGAGAGAGAGAGAGAGAGACAGACAGATACAGAGAGAAAGAATGAGAGAGAGAGAGAGAGAGAGAGAGAGAGAGAGAGAATGAATAAAAAGGAAAATATAATAGGAAAGTGTTTTAAACATGTATCTAAAAATCATTTTTATACTTATTTCACGTATTATTTCACTTTTTTTTTTATTCATCCGATTCTGTTTTCTTTCCATGATTTTAAGCCTTTTTCTAGTTTATTCTATTTAAAGTTAATTTTTGTCTTGTGATTAGTTACGACTGATATCATTTCATTGAAATAACTGCAAGGATACACGCATGTGCACACATACATGTACATACAGATATATGTTTACACGCAAGGCCACACACACACACATACACACACACACACACACACACGTACACACACGTACACACACACACACACACGTAACACACACACACACACACACACACACACACACACACACACACACACACACACACACACACACACACAAAAATGTAGGCACACACGCACGCAGACGCGTGCGCTCATACACACACGCGCGCGCATGCGTATTGGATCTATACTGTTAAAAAAACGTTGAGGGCCAACATTTCACTGACTTATAAAAAAGAAAATTGGGAAGTGATCAATCTCCAAGTGTAACGTGAATTTATTGAATATGTGAAAAGTGTGTAAAGACGATGACAAGTCCGAGGAATCAACAAACTGGAATCGAGCGCAGTACAAACACCCCCACCCCA
>CM031605.1:20917015-20942015 GCA_018398815.1 Conus ventricosus
TAGCGGGTATAAAGGATGGGAATACAGCGGGTGGAGGTATGGTGGTCGCGGTTGCCAGGCGTGACATGGGTGGGGTGACGTGGAGGAGCTGTAGGTGCAGAGCGTAACATGGGTGTATTTCAGGGCTTGATATGGATAGAGCGTCGGGGGGGGGGGGGGGGGGGGGGGAGGAGGGTGGGGGTGGAGGGAAGGGGGGGGGGGGCATGAGATGCAAGGCTTTACATAGGCGGTAGTACAGGGGGCGTGGATACAGGGTGTTACATGGGTGGGAGTACAGGGGGTTTGGATACAGGGTGTAACATGGGTGGGAGTACAGGGGGGTGTGGGTGTGGATACAGGGTGTAACATGGGTGGGAGTACAGGGGGGGTGTGTGGATACAGGGTGTAACATGGGTGGGAGTACAGGGGGGGGTGTGGGATACAGGGTGTAACATGGGTGGGAGTACAGGGGGGGTGGTGGATACAGGGTGTAACATGGGTGGGAGTACAGGGGGTGTGTGTGTGGATACAGGGTGTAACATGGGTGGGAGTACAGGGGGGGTGTGTGGATACAGGGTGTAACATGGGTGGGAGTACAGGGGGGGTGTGGATACAGGGTGTAACATGGGTGGGAGTACAGGGTGTGTGTGTGTGTGTGTGGATACAGGGTGTAACATGGGTGGGAGTACAGGGTGTGTGGGTGTGGATACAGGGTGTAACATGGGTGAGAGTACAGGGGGGGGGGGTGTGGATACAGGGTGTAACATGGGTGGGAGTACGGGTGTGTGTGTGTGTGTGGATACAGGGTGTAACATGGGTGGGAGTACAGGGGTGTGGATACAGGGTGTAACATGGGTGGGAGTACAGGGGGGTTGGACACAGGGTGTAACATGGGTGGGAGTACAGGGGGTGTGGATACAGGGTGTAACATGGGTGGGAGTACAGGGGTGTGGATACAGGGTGTAACATGGGTGGGAGTACAGGGGGGGGGGGGTGTGGATACAGGGTGTAACATGGGTGGGAGTACAGGGGGGTTGGATACAGGGTGTAACATGGTGGGAGTACAGGGGGTGTGGATACAGGGTGTAACATGGGTGGGAGTACAGGCGTATTTCAGGGCGATGCCATGGGGGCGCGGATTTCAGGGCGATGCAATGGGTTAAAGTATAGGTGGCGCGGATTTCATGGCGATGCCATGGGTTAAAGTATAGGTGGCGCGGATTTCAGGGCGATGCCATGGGTTAAAGTATAGGTGGCGCGGATTTCAGGGCCCGACATGGGTTGAAGTATAGGTGGCGCGGATTTCAGGGCCCGACATGGGTTGAAGTATAGGTGGCGCGGATTTCAGGGCGATGCCATGGGTTAAAGTATAGGTGGCGTGGATTTCAGGGCCCGACATGGGTTGAAGTATAGGTGGCGCGGATTTCAGGGCGATGCCATGGGTTAAAGTATAGGTGGCGCGGATTTCAGGGCGATGCCATGGGAGCTGGAATAGCTCAGTTGGTAGAGCGCCTGACTCGCAATCTTGGTGATCCTGGGGTTGCGGGTTCGAACCTCCGCCAGGGCGTTTCGGTACAGGGGGATTTTTCCCTCGGAGTTAGCATTGGTTCCGACTCCATTTCCCATACAGTCCTTCGAATGAGACTATAAACCGAGGTTCCGTGTGTGAACGCATGCATAACATCTTGCACACATGTAAAATCCCATCACCAACTTTCGGAAGAGTAGGCCAGTTTGGCCGTTGGCATGGATGACACGTTACACATAGCATGCACCCTGCATGAGAAATGGAAAGAATGAAGGAAGAAAGGAAAATGAGTGATCGATATTGAACGATACTGACTGGATGACACGGGAAACGACTGAATGAAGCGCCAGCTGGCAGCTCTTCAGTCGGCACTACCCAGGTAGGCAGCCCGTTGTGTAAACGAGTGTTGATTGTAAAGCGCTTAGAGCTTGGCCTCTAGCCGAGAATAGGCGCTATATAAGTATTCATTATTATTATTATTATTATTAAAGTATAGGTGGCGCGGATTTCAGGGCGATGCCATGGGTTAAAGTATAGGTGGCGCGGATTTCAGGGGCCCGACATGGGTTAAAGTATAGGTGGCGCGGATTTCAGGGGCCCGACATGGGTTAAAGTATAGGTGGCGCGGATTTCAGGGGCCCGACATGGGTTAAAGTATAGGTGGCGCGGATTTCAGGGGCCCGACATGGGTTAAAGTATAGGTGGCGCGGATTTCAGGGCGATGCCATGGGTTAAAGTATATAGGTGGCGTGGATTTCAGGTGCTTGACATGGGTTAAAGTATAGGTGGCGCGGATTTCAGGGGCCCGACATGGGTTAAAGTATAGGTGGCGCGGATCTCAGGGGCCCGACATGGGTTAAAGTATAGGTGGCGCGGATCTCAGGGGCCCGACATGGGTTAAAGTATAGGTGGCGCGGATTTCAGGGGCCCGACATGGGTTAAAGTATAGGTGGCGCGGATTTCAGGGGCCCGACATGGGTTAAAGTATAGGTGGCGCGGATTTCAGGGGCCCGACATGGGTTAAAGTATAGGTGGCGCGGATTTCAGGGGCCCCACATGGGTTAAAGTATAGGTGGCGCGGATTTCAGGGGCCCGACATGGGTTAAAGTATAGGTGGCGCGGATTTCAGGGGCCCGACATGGGTTAAAGTATAGGTGGCGCGGATCTCAGGGGCCCGACATGGGTTAAAGTATAGGTGGCGCGGATTTCAGGGGCCCGACATGGGTTGTGTAGGTGGCGCGGATTTCAGGGGCCCGACATGGGTTAAAGTATAGGTGGCGCGGATTTCAGGGCAATGACATGGGTTAAAGTATAGGTGGCGCGGATTTCAGGGGCCCGACATGGGTTAAAGTATAGGTGGCGCGGATTTCAGGGCGATGCCATGGGTTAAAGTATAGGTGGCGCGGATTTCAGGGCAATGACATGGGTTAAAGTATAGGTGGCGCGGATCTCAGGGGCCCGACATGGGTTAAAGTATAGGTGGCGCGGATCTCAGGGGCCCGACATGGGTTAAAGTATAGGTGGCGCGGATCTCAGGGGCCCGACATGGGTTAAAGTATAGGTGGCGCGGATCTCAGGGGCCCGACATGGGTTAAAGTATAGGTGGCGCGGATCTCAGGGGCCCGACATGGGTTAAAGTATAGGTGGCGCGGATCTCAGGGGCCCGACATGGGTTAAAGTATAGGTGGCGCGGATCTCAGGGGCCTGACATGGGTTAAAGTATAGGTGGCGCGGATCTCAGGGGCCTGACATGGGTTAAAGTGTAGGTGGCGCGGATCTCGGGGCGATGACATGAGTGGGGGAACAGTGAGTGAAGATTTCAGAGCAGGAGGGGGGGGGGGGGGCGTACAGTGGTGTCGATGTAGGGTGTGACGTGGGTGGGCATATTGGGGTAGATGTGGCGCGGATTCTGGGCATAACACGCGTGGGCGTATTGGGGCAGAGGGGTGACGATGCAGGGCGTGACATGGATGGGCGTATTGGGGCAGAGGGGGGCGCGGATAAAGGCCGTGACGTGACTGGGCGTGTTGTGGCAGAGGAGGTGCGGATAAAGGGCGTGACGTAACTGGGCGTATTGGGGCAGAGGGGGCGCGGATGAAGGGCGTGACGTGGGTGGGTGTGTATTTGCAGAAGGGGGCGCGGATGAGGGATATGACATGGTGGGTTTATTGAGGCAGAGGTGACGCATATGAAAGGTGTAACGTGGGCGTCTTTTGAGGCAGAGGGGGTGTGGATGAAGGGCGTGACATGGGCAAAGGGGCGCGGATGAATTACTCGACATATTGGGCATATTGGGGCAGTGGGGGTGCAGATGAAGAGCGTAACATGGTGGGCGCATTGAGGCAGAGGAGACGGAGATGAAGGGCGTGACGTGGTGAGGGGTATGGCATGGTGGGCGTATTGAAGCAGAGGGGATGCATATGAAAGGTGTAACGTGGGCGCCTTATTGAGGCAGAGGGGGTGCGGATGAAGGGCGTGACATGGTGGGCGTATTGGGGCAGAGACGGCGGATACAGGGCATGACATGGATGTTATATTGGGGCATAGGGGACGTGGATGAAAAGCGTGACGTGGGAGTCTTATTGGGGCGGATGAAGGTCGTGACATGGTGGGTATATTGGGGCAGAGGGGACCTGGATGATGGTCGTGACATGGTGGGTATACTGGGCAGAGGGGACAGGGATGAAGGTCGTGACATGGTGGGTATATTGGGGCAGAGGGGACCTGGATGATGGTCGTGACATGGTGGGTATATTGGGGCAGATAGGACGGGGATGAAGGTCGTGACATGGTGGGTATATTGGGGCAGAGGGGACGGGGATGAAGGTCGTGACATGGTGGGTATATTGGGGCAAAGGGGACGGGGATGAAGGTCGTGACATGGTGGGTATTCTGGGCAGAGGGGACGTGGATGAAGGTCGTGACATGGTGGGTATACTGGGCAGAGGGGACGGGGATGAAGGTCGTGACATGATGGGTATATTGGGGCAGAGGGGACCTGGATGAAGGTCGTGACATGGTGGGTATGTTGGGGCAGAGGGGACCTGGATGATGGTCGTGACATGGTGGGTGTATTGGGGCAGATGGGACGGGGATGAAGGTCGTGACATGGTGGGTATATTGGGGCAGAGGGGACGGGGATGAAGGTCGTGACATGGTGGGTATATTGGGGCAGAGGGGACGGGGATGAAGGTCGTGACATGGTGGGTATATTGGGGCAGAGGGGACGTGGATGAAGGTCATGACATGGTGGGTATATTGGGGCAGAGGGGTCGCGGATGAAGGTCGTGACATGGTGGGTGTATTGGGGCAGAGGGGACGTGGATGAAGGTCGTGACATGGTGGGTATATTGGGCAGAGGGGACGTGGATCAATGGCGTGACATGGTGGGTATATTGGGGCAGAGGGGACGTGGATCAATGGCGTGACATGGTGGGTATATTGGGGCAGAGGGGACGCGGATGAAGGTCGTGACATGGTGGGTATATATTGGGACAGAGCGGACGTGGATGAAGGTCGTGACATGGTGGGTATATTGGGACAGAGGGGACGTAGACCAGTGGTGTGACATGGTGGGAATATTGGGGCAAAGGGGGCGCGGATGAATTGCTCGACATGGTGGGCATATTGGGGCAGTGGGGGTGCAGATGAAGAGCGTAACATGGTGGCCGCATTGAGGCAGAGGAGACGGAGATGAAGGGCGTGACGTGGGTGTTTTATTGAGGCAGAGGGGACGAGGATGAAGGGTGTGACATGGTGAGGGTTTTGGGGCAGAAGGGGACGCAGCTAAAGGGCGTGACTTGGGTGTCGTATTGAGGATGAGAGGGTGTGGTTGAAGGGCGTGACGTGGATGTCTTATCGGGGCAGAGGGGGCGGATGAAGGGCGTGATATGGTAGGCATATTGGGGCACAGGGGGAGCAGATGAAGGGTGTTAAGTGAGCGTCTTATCGAGGCAGAGGAGAAGCAGATAAATGGCGTGACATGGTGGGCGTGTTGTGGCAGAGGGGGAGCAGACGAAGAGTATGCCATGAGTGTCGTGTTGGGGCGGGGTGGGGGTGGGCGGTTCAGATGAAGGGCGTGACATGGTGGTGGGCGTTATAGAGGCAGAGGAGGCGGATGAAGGGCGTGACACGATGGGCGTATTGGGACAGAGGGGACGGGGATGAAGGGCATGACATGGTGGGAGTGTTGGGGCAGAAGGGGCGTAGATGAAGGGTATGACATGAGTATCGTGTTGAGGCAGGGGGGGGGGGGGGGCGTAGATGAAGGGTATGACATGAGTATCGTGTTGAGGCAGGGGGGGGGGGGGGCGTAGATGAAGGGTATGACATGAGTATCGTGTTGAGGCAGGGGGGGGGGGGGGCGCAGATGAAGGGTATGACATGAGTATCGTGTTGAGGCAGGGGGGGGGGGCGCAGATGAAGGGTATGAATGAGTATCGTGTGAGGCAGGGGGGGGGGGGCGCAGATGAAGGGTATGACATGAGTATCGTGTTGAGGCATGGGGGGGGGGGGGCGCAGATGAAGGGTATGACATGAGTATCGTGTTGAGGCATGGGGGGGGGGGGGGGCGCAGATGAAGGGTATGACATGAGTATCGTGTTGAGGCATGGGGGGGGGGGGGGGGCGCAGATGAAGGGTATGACATGAGTATCGTGTTGAGGCATGGGGGGGGGGGGGGGGGCGCAGATGAAGGGTATGACATGAGTATCGTGTTGAGGCAGGGGGGGGGGGGGGGGCGCAGATGAAGGGTATGACATGAGTATCGTGTTGAGGCAGGGGGGGGGGGGGGGGCGCAGATGAAGGGTATGACATGAGTATCGTGTTGAGGCATGGGGGGGGGGGGGGCGCAGATGAAGGGTATGACATGAGTATCGTGTTGAGGCAGGGGGGGGGGGGCGCAGATGAAGGGTATGACATGAGTATCGTGTTGAGGCAGGGGGGGGGGGCGCAGATGAAGGGTATGACATGAGTATCGTGTTGAGGCAGGGGGGGGCGCAGATGAAGGGTATGACATGAGTATCGTGTTGAGGCAGGGGGGGGGGGGGGGGCGCAGATGAAGGGTGAATGGTATCGTGTTGAGGGGGGGGGGGGGGGGCGCAGATGAAGGGTATGACATGAGTATCGTGTTGAGGCAGGGGGGGGGGGGGGGGCGCAGATGAAGGGTATGACATGAGTATCGTGTTGAGGCAGGGGGGGGGCGCAGATGAAGGGTATGACATGAGTATCGTGTTGAGGCAGGGGGGGGGGGGGGGGGGCGCAGATGAAGGGTATGACATGAGTATCGTGTTGAGGCAGGGGGGGGGGGGGGGCGCAGATGAAGGGTATGACATGAGTATCGTGTTGAGGCATGGGGGGGGGGGGGGCGCAGATGAAGAGTATGACATGAGTATCGTGTTGAGGCAGGGGGGGGGGGGGGGGCGCAGATGAAGGGTATGACATGAGTATCGTGTTGAAGCATGGGTGGGGGGGGGGGGGGGGCGCAGATGAAGAGTATGACATGAGTATCGTGTTGAGGCAGGGGGGGGGGGCGCAGATGAAGGGTATGACATGAGTATCGTGTTGAGGCATGGGGGGGGGGGGGGCGCAGATGAGGGTATGACATGAGTATCGTGTGGCAGGGGGGGGGGGGGGCGCAGATGAAGGGTATGACATGAGTATCGTGTTGAGGCAAGGGGGGGGGCGCAGATGAAGGGTATGACATGAGTATCGTGTTGAGGCAGGGGGGGGGGGGGGGCGCAGATGAAGGGTTATGACATGAGTATCGTGTTGAGGCAGGGGGGGGGGGGGGCGCAGATGAAGGGTATGACATGAGTATCGTGTTGAGGCAGGGGGGGGGGGGGCGCAGATGAAGGGTATGACATGAGTATCGTGTTGAGGCAGAGGGGGGGGGGGGGCGCAGATGAAGGGTTATGACATGAGTATCGTGTTGAGGCAGGGGGGGGGGGGGCGCAGATGAAGGGTATGACATGAGTATCGTGTTGAGGCATGGGAGGGGGGGGGCGCAGATGAAGGGTATGACATGAGTATCGTGTTGAGGCAGGGGGGGGGGGGGCGCAGATGAAGGGTATGACATGAGTATCGTGTTGAGGCATGGGGAGGGGGGGGGGGGCAGATGAAGGGTATGACATGAGTATCGTGTTGAGGCAGGGGGGGGGGTGCGCAGATGAAGGGTATGACATGAGTATCGTGTTGAGGCAGGGGGGGGGGGGGCGCAGATGAAGGGTATGACATGAGTATCGTGTTGAGGCAGGGGGGGGGGGGGGGGGGCGCAGATGAAGGGTATGACATGAGTATCGTGTTGAGGCAGGGGGGGGGGGGCGCAGATGAAGGGTATGACATGAGTATCGTGTTGAGGCATGGGGGGGGGGGGGGCGCAGATGAAGGGTATGACATGAGTATCGTGTTGAGGCAGGGGGGGGGCGCAGATGAAGGGTATGACATGAGTATCGTGTTGAGGCATGGGGGGGGGGGGGGCGCAGATGAAGGGTATGACATGAGTATCGTGTTGAGGCAGGGGGGGGGGGCAGAGGGGGGCGCAATGAAGGGTATGACATGAGTATCGTGTTGAGGCAGGGGGGGGGGGGGGGCAGAGGGGCGCAATGAAGGGTATGACATGAGTATCGTGTTGAGGCATGGGGGGGGGGGGGGGGGGCAGAGGGGCGCATGAAGGGTATGACATGAGTATCGTGTTGGGGCATAGGGGTGGGGGCAGAGGGGGCGCAATGAAGGGTATGACATGAGTATCGTGTTGAGGCATAGGGGGGGGCGAGGCGCAGTGAAGGGCTGACATGGTGGTGGGCGTATTGAGGCAGAGGGAGGTGAAGGGCGTGACATGGTGGTGGGTATCGTGTTGAGGCAGAGGGAGGTTGAGAGCGTGACTGGTGTTGTATCGGGTCAGAGGGGCGCAGATGAAGGGTGAGACGTGGTGGGATGTTGGGGCGTGATGAAGGGCGAGACGTGGTGGGCATGTTGGGGCGTGGATGAAGGGTACGACATGATGGGCATGTTGGGGGTGGATGAAGGGGTACGACATGATGGGCTGTTGGGCGTGGATGAAGGTGTGAGCGTGGTGGGCATGTTGGGGCGTGGATGAAGGGTACGACATGATGGGCATGTTGGGGCGTGGATGAAGGGACGACTGATGGGCATGTTGAGGGCGTGATGAAGGGTGGAGTGGTGGGCATGTTGGGGCGTGGATGAAGGGTACGAATGATGGGCATGTTGGGGCGTGGATGAAGGGTACGACATGATGGGCATGTTGGGGCGTGGATGAAGGGTACGACATGATGGGCATGTTGGGGCGTGGATGAAGGGTGAGACGTGGTGGGCATGTTGGGGCGTGGATGAAGGGTGAGACGTGGTGGGCATGTTGGGGCGTGGATGAAGGGTGAGACGTGGTGGGCATGTTGGGGCGTGGATGAAGGGTGAGACGTGGTGGGCATGTTGGGGCGTGGATGAAGGGTGAGACGTGGTGGGCATGTTGGGGCGTGGATGAAGGGTGAGACGTGGTGGGCATGTTGGGGCGTGGATGAAGGGTGAGACGTGGTGGGCATGTTGGGGCGTGGATGAAGGGTGAGACGTGGTGGGCGTTTCAGGGCAGAGGGAGCGCGGATGACGGGCTTGCCATGGTGGGCGTAATGGGCACAGGGATGCGGATGAAAGACGTGATACGATAGGTATATTGGCGCTCAGGGGGCACGGATTAAGGGCGTGACATGGGTATCTTATTGGGGCAGTGGGGCACAATTAAATGACCCGAAATGGTGAGTGTATTGGAGCAAAAGGACGCGGATGCAATGTGTGACATGGATGGGTGTATTAGGGCAGAGAGGGCGCCATTGCAAGCTTTGACATGGGAGAGGGAGGAGGGTGGGCGCGAATGCAGGGCGTACTGGGGGAGGGGGGAAGGGACGTATGCAGCGTAAGGAAGGGGGGGGGGGGAGGGCGGCGTTTATGCACATGGGTGGAGCTGCTCGGGGGTGAGAGTGTATGCAGGGCATGACATGGGTGGATGTCCGGCGGGCTGGGGTGGGGTGGGGGGAGTAAGGACGGATGCATTATGTGACATGAAGGCGAACGGAAAAGAGGGGAGGGAGGAGAGGCACCTACGCAGATCCCTACATGTATGGGCATACGTGTGTGTGTGTGTGGGGGGGGGGGGGGGGAGACGGAGGACGTGGATGCAGCGTATATAATGGGTATGGCGTCGTGGATGCAGCGTATACAATGGGTATGGCGTCGTGGATGCAGCGTATATCAATGGGTATGGCGTCGTGGATGCAGCGTATACAATGGGTATGGCGTCATGGATGCAGCGTATACAATGGGTATGGCGTCGTGGATGCAGCGTATACAATGGGTATGGCGTCGTGGATGCAGCGTATACAATGGGTATGGCGTCGTGGATGCAGCGTATACAATGGGTATGGCGTCGTGGATGCAGCGTTATATAATGGGTATGGCGTCGTGGATGCAGCGTATACAATGGGTTGGCGTCGTGGATGCAGCGTTATACAATGGGTATGGCGTCGTGGATGCAGCGTATACAATGGGTATGGCGTCGTGGATGCAGCGTATACAATGGGTATGGCGTGGATGCAGCGTATACAATGGGTATGGCGTCGTGGATGCAGCGTGTACAATGGGTATGGCGTCGTGGATGCAGCGTATTACAATGGGTATGGCGTCGTGGATGCCGTGTTTGACATGGAAGCGGGTATAGAGGATGTGGATGTAGCATATGACTTCGGTGGGGTACAGCAGTCGCGGTTACAGAGCATGCCATCGTGGGGGGTGGGGTGGTAGGTAGGACAGAGGGACGGAAGATGCAAATACAGGTGCGCGGATTGTGGGTGTGAATACAGGGCGTATCAAGCGTGGGGGTGCAGGGAGTGCGGATGCAGGTGCGGCATTGGTAGGAGTACACTGCGTGCAGATCTTGGGACTCCACATGGGTTGGGTCAGAGGGCGTAGATTTCAGATCATGATAAAGGGTGGTACACGTAAGGGGAGGGGACACAAAAGATGAAACATGTCAACTGAGATAAGACTTTGAATCTCTCGGGGGGGGGGGGGGGGGGGGGGGGGGGCAGCGTATACTGCAGACATGTGTGCGCTGGTGTGTGTTCATCAGTGGGGTGATCCCAGCATGTTAATTAGAGTGTCCATGGACATCATGAGTGTGCGAGCGTTGGTGTGTGAGTGTGTGCGGGAGAGAGTGAGTGAGAGAGAGAGAGAGAGAGTGTGTGTGTGTGTGTTCATCAGTGGGGTAATGCCAGCGTGTTAGAGTCCACAGACGTGTGTGGAAGCGTTGGCGTGTGTATGTATGTGTGTGTGCGTGCGTGCTTGTGTGTGTGCGCGCGTCTGTGTGTGCGTGGGATGTGTTTGACGGGGAGGAGTTGTGTGTGCGCGCGAGAGTGCACGTACACTTTTATGCTGTAATTGATGGTCTTGTTCTTGTTCCTAAGTCGTCTTCTGAACATTCACGCACGCAGTCACAACACACACACACGCACACGCACACACATACGAACATGTGTGCGTACGTTCGCTCGCTCTTACCCACACACATATACCATGTGTGCATGTGCACGTCCACACCGACACACGCGCGCACACACACGCATACACATATGCGCACAAATGCACACATACGCACATGCGCACACGCCCACATACAAAGACGCGTACATACACGCATATGTACACATATAGCCTGTATGCAGATACGTGTGCTCGCACAAACCCACGTATTACACACACACACACGCAGACACACACGCAGACACACTCGCATACACACACAAACAAGTGCGCACACATGCCTGCGCACACGCAGACACACACGCAGACACACTCGCATGCACACACAAACAAGTGCGCACACATGCCTGCGCACGTGCGCGCGTACACACACACGCACACACACACACACACACACACACACACACACACACACACGCACACACACATGCGCCCACGCACACACATGGGCACATGCCCACACATACACACACGTGTCCATCCACTACACACAAAACAAATAAAAATGGTAGGTAGGCACTCGAGGTCTGACCAGCGCGTTGGGCTAATGCGTAGGTCGGACATCTGCTGAGTCGTAGCCAAGAGACCCTCTTCTTCAGTTGTCTCATCTTTGTTGTAAATTCATTTATCCATCAGCTTGAAATCGTGCGTAGTGTGGTCTCAAAACTTAGCGGATGTCGTGTAGCTGATATGGACTAGTCCGCACGCAGTGACGCCTACTTGATGAAACTGAAACTGAAACGGAGGGAAGTGCGTCAATTTCAAGGCGAAGTTTTCAGTTCCTGTTTCAGGGCGTGACATGGATTTGGGTACTGGGGGCGCGGATTTTAGAGCCTGGTATAGATGGGGAGGATGCAGGGCGTGACATGGATTTGGGTACTGGGGGCGCGGATTTAGAGCCTGGTATAGATGGGGAGGATGCAGGGCGTGACATGGATTTGGGTACTGGGGGCGCGGATTTAGAGCCTGGTATAGATGGGGAGGATGCAGGGCGTGACATGGATTTGGATACTGGGGGCGCGGATTTAGAGCCTGGTATAGATGGGGAGGATGCAGGGCGTGACATGGATTTGGGTACTGGGGGTGCGGATTTAGAGCCTGGTATAGATGGGGAGGATGCAGGGCGTGACATGGATTTGGGTACTGGGGGCGCGGATTTAGAGCCTGGTATGATGGGGAGGATGCAGGGCGTGACATGGATTTGGGTACTGGGGGCGCGGATTTAGAGCATGGTATAGATGGGGAGGATGCAGGGCGTGACATGGATTTGGGTACTGGGGGCGCGGATTTAGAGCATGGTATAGATGGGGAGGATGCAGGGCGTGACATGGATTTGGGTACTGGGGGCGCGGATTTAGAGCCAGGCATAGATGGGGAGGATGCAGGGCGTGACATGGATTTGGGTATGGGGCGCGGATTTAGAGCATGGTATAGATGGGGAGGATGCAGGGCGTGACATGGATTTGGGTACTGGGGGCGCGGATTTAGAGCATGGTATAGATGGGGAGGATGCAGGGCGTGACATGGATTTGGGTACTGGGGGCGCGGATTTAGAGCATGGTATAGATGGGGAGGATGCAGGGCGTGACATGGATTTGGGTACTGGGGGCGCGGATTTAGAGCCAGGCATAGATGGGGAGGATGCAGGGCGTGACATGGATTTGGGTACTGGGGGCGCGGATTTAGAGCATGGTATAGATGGGGAGGATGCAGGGCGTGACATGGATTTGGGTACTGGGGGCGCGGATTTAGAGCCTGGTATAGATGGGGAGGATGCAGGGCGTGACATGGATTTGGGTACTGGGGGCGCGGATTTAGAGCCTGGTATAGATGGGGAGGATGCAGGGCGTGACATGGATTTGGGTACTGGGGGCGCGGATTTAGAGCATGGTATAGATGGGGAGGATGCAGGGCGTGACATGGATTTGGGTACTGGGGGCGCGGATTTTAGAGCATGGTATAGATGGGGAGGATGCAGGGCGTGACATGGATTTGGGTACTGGGGGCGCGGATTTAGAGCCTAGCATAGATGGGGAGGATGCAGGGCGTGACATGGATTGGGTATGGGGGCGCGGATTTAGAGCCTGGTATAGATGGGGAGGATGCAGGGCGTGACATGGATTTGGGTACTGGGGGCGCGGATTTAGAGCCTGGTATGATGGGGAGGATGCAGGGCGTGACATGGATTTGGGTACTGGGGGCGCGGATTTAGAGCATGGTATGATGGGGAGGATGCAGGGCGTGACATAGATGGGGAGGATGCAGGGTGACATGGATGGGGAGGATGCAGGGTGACATGGATGGGGAGGATGCAGGGTGTGACATGGATGGGGAGGATGCAGGGTGACATGGATGGGGAGGATGCAGGGTGACATGGATGGGGAGGATGCAGGGTGTGACATGGATGGGGAGGATGCAGGGTGTGACATGAATGGGGAGGATGCAGGGTGACATGGATGGGGAGGATGCAGGGCGTGACATGGATGGGGAGGATGCAGGGCGTGACATGGATGGGGAGGATTGAGGGCGTGACATGGATGGGGAGGATGCAGGGTGACATAGATGGGGAGGTGCAGGGCCGTGACATGGATGGGGAGGATGCAGGGCGTGACATGGATGGGGAGGATGCAGGGTGACATGGATGGGGAGGATGCAGGGCGACATGGGATGGGGAGGATGCAGGGCGACATGGATGGGGAGGATGCAGGGTAACATGGATGGGGAGGATGCAGGGTGACATGGATGGGGAGGATGCAGGGCGACATGGATGGGGAGGATGCAGGGCGCGACATGGATGGGGAGGATGCAGGGCGACATGGATGGGGAGGATGCAGGGCGACATGGATGGGGAGGATGCAGGGCGACATGGATGGGGAGGATGCAGGGCGACATGGATGGGGAGGATGCAGGGCGTGACATGGATGGGGAGGATGCAGGGCGTGACGTGGATGGGGAGGATGCAGGGTGACATAGATGGGGAGGATGCAGGGCGTGACATGGATGGGGAGGATGCAGGGCGACATGGATGGGGAGGATGCAGGGTGACATGGATAGGGAGGATGCAGGGCGACTGGATGGGGGGTGCAGGGCGTGCATGGAGGGGGAGGTGCGGGGTGACTGGATGGGGAGGAGCGGGGTTTGTGCTGGTGGGGAAAGAATGCACAGATTTTCAGGGCGTGAAAGATAAAGGTATAGCGAAACATGAGTGAGTGGGGTAAATGGAAGATTTCAGAGCCCGAGGGTGGGCATTTGGGGGAAAGGGAAGGGGTGGGTGGGGTGGGGGGGCGTCGTTGCAGGGTGTGTGACGCAAGGGGGGGCCGTTTCTTAGAAGGGGGGGCGGTGGAGGGGTGAGAGGGTAGCATTTGGGGGGAGAGGGGGGGCAAAAGGGGTGTGACGTCGGTGGGGGGTATTTATGCAGAGGGGGGATGATATCGGGGAGTGTGACGTCG
Source organism: Conus ventricosus (assembly GCA_018398815.1). Lineage (NCBI taxonomy): Eukaryota > Metazoa > Mollusca > Gastropoda > Neogastropoda > Conidae > Conus > Conus ventricosus. Next base: position 20,931,518 of record CM031605.1, read on the forward strand.
GTGGGGCGTATTGATGCAGAGGGGGCATGAATCAGGAAGTGACGTCGGTGGGGCGTTATTGATGCAGAGGGGGCATGAATCAGGGAGTGACGTCGGTGGGGCGTATTGATGCAGAGGGGGCATGAATCAGGGAGTGACGTCGGTGGGGCGTATTGATGCAGAGGGGGCATGAATCGGGGAAGTGGACGTCGGTTAGGGCGTATTTGATGCAGAGGGGGCATGAATCGGGGAGAGTGACGTCGGTGGGGCGTATTGATGCAGAGGGGGCATGAATTCAGGGCGTGACGTCGGTGGGGCGTATTGATGCATGAGGGGGCATGAATTCAGGGGCGTGACGTCGGTGGGGTTTGTATTGTGCAGAGGGAGCATGAATTCAGGGCGTGACACGGGTGTGCGTTATTAGGGCAGAGAGGGGCAGATGAAGGCATGTCATCGTTGGCGTTCTGGGCAGAGAGGACATGGATGAAGGGCGTGACGTGGGTAGGTGGTTTTTGGGAAGAGGGGGCCGGGGTGACAGGCGTGACATCGTGGGCGTATTGGGGCAGAGGGAGCGCAGATCACGGGCATGACATGGTGGGGCCAGTAGTGGGTGCGGATGAAGGTGGTGACGTGGGTGGGGGAATTGGGGCAGAGGGGGAGCAGATGAAGGGCGTGGGGTGGATGGGCGTGTTGGGGAAGAGGGGCTCGCGGACGAAGTGCGTGACGTGGGTGGGCAAACTAGAGGGGGTGGGGGGGGGGGGGGGGGGGGTGGAGCAGATGCAGCTGAGAATTGGATTGGCGGGGGATGGGGCATTAATACACATGGATGGGTGTAATGGGGAGGAGGGGAGCACGTAAACAGGGCGCTACAAGGATGTCAAGGTAGGGGGGGGGGGGGAGATAGAAAAACGCATGGACGGGTGTACATGGGAGGGTTTGGGGGAGCAAATGAAAGGTATGATGTGTGGGGATTACGGGAGGACGTAGATACAAAGTACAGAGGGGGGGAATGAATGATGGGCTTGACATGGTGGGAGTATTGGGACAGAGGGGAATGAATGATGGGCTTGACATGGTGGGAGTATTGGGACAGAGGGGTATATACAAAGTACAGAGGGGGGAATGAATGATGGGCTTGACATGGTGGGAGTATTGGGACAGAGGGGAATGAATGATGGGCTTGACATGGTGGGGTATTGGGACAGAGGGGTATATACAAAGTACAGAGGGGGAATGATATGATGGGCTTGACATGGTGGGAGTATTGGGACAGAGGGGTATGAATGAAGGGTGTGACGTGGGTGGGCGTATTGATGCAGTGGGGGCGCGAATGAAGGGCGTGATGTGAGCGGGTGAATTGAGGCAGGAGGCGCAGATAAATGGCTTAATATGGTATGCGTATTGGGATAGAGGAGGGCATGACATATGTGTGCTCGTTGGGGCAGAAGGGATGGATGTAGGGCATGACATGTTGGGCATATTGGGGCAGAGGGGGCGCGAATGAAAGGCGTGACATCGTGGGTGAATTTGAGGCAGTAGGATCTCGGATGACGAATGGCGTGACATAGTGGGAGTATAGGGGCAGATAAAGGACATGACGTGAATGTGTTACTGGAGTTGAGGGGGCCAGATAAGGACGTGACATGGAGAGAGTACTGGGCAGTGGGGGCGTGGATTAAGGGCGTGACGTGGGTGTCATTGGGTCAGAAAAAGGGCAGATGAAGAGCGTGACATGTGGGCTTATTGGCGCAGATGAAGCGCGTGACGTGGGTAGAGGTATTGGGGCAGAAGGGGCATGGATACAGGGCGTGACTTGGCGGGCGTTGTAGGGTAGAGCGGATGAGGGGCGTGACGACGGTAGGCTCATTGGGGCAGAGGGGCACAGATTCAGGGCGTAACACGCGTGGGCGGATTGGGGCAGCAGAGGCGCGAATGAAGGACGTGGCGTATTGGGAAGAGGGGGCGCGGATGAAGGGCGTGACGTGGGTGGTTGTATTGGGGCAGAAGGGACAGATGAATGGCTTGATATGGTGAGCGTTTTGGGGCGAGAGGGGGTTCGGGTGAAGGGCCTGACGTAGGTGGGTATATTGGGGGCAGAGAGGGCAAAATAAAGGGCGTGACGTGGATGGGCTGATTGAGGCAGACAGGGTGCAGGTGAAGAGCGTGACATGGTGGGTGTATTGGGTAAGAGGGAGCGTGGATGAAGGGAAAAACTGGAGATGGGTGGGGCAGAGCAGATGCACAATGAGAAATGGATGGGCATAATTATTATATGCGGGAGGGACGTTGGTGCGCATGGATGGGGTTAATAGGGAGGACGAAACTTGTAAGCAGGGCGTAATATGGATGGCCAAACAGGGGGTAGGGCGGTGGGGAGGGGGGGGGGGGAGGGGGGGGGAGTCGTACGGAAAAGCAGGGTGTGTTATGGATACGTGTACATGGGAAGTGGTGGGGCGCCAAGGGGGGCAAATGAAAAGTATGACGGGTTGGAGAGACGTGGATGCAGGTATGTTATGGGTATGGGGTTGCAGATGGACGGGACATGGGTAGGCGTATTTGGGCAGAGGGGTCACAGATGAAGAACTTGATGTGGATGGAGGTATTGGGGCAATCGGGGTGCAAATGAAGAGCGTGACATGTAAGGCGTATTGGGGCAGATTGGGCGTAGATGAAAGGCGTGAAGTGGGTGGACGAATTGGGCGGAGGGGACGCTGATAAAAGACGTGACGTGGGTGGGCGTATTGGGGCGGATCGGTCAAGTATGAAAGGCGTGACATGGTGGGTGTAATGAGGCAGATGTGGCGCTGACAAGGGGATGAGTGGGTGTCCTATTGGGGCGGAGGGGGCGCGCATGAAGGGCATAACATGGCGGGCGTATTGGGGCAGAAGGGGCACGCATAAAGGGCTTGACGTGGGAAAACGTGAGAAAACTTTAAAAAAAAAAAATGAGTGGGACAAACACACACACACACACACACACGTCAGTGCGCACAAGCACGCACACACAAACACATACACACACACACGCACGCTCACAAGCACGCACGCCCACACACACACAAAGTCAAAATCAGGCGCATACTTACCACATATTAATTTTTCACAGCTAACAAACCGTAACAATCTTTCCATTTGCTTTGACTTTAAAGTACACGTGAACTACATAAAACATCATTTCCATGCCAACATGTCCAAGTGAACATTGGCCGTCCAATTCATCAGGGCCTTAATGACGAACCTTTCCCAGGGGAGGGCTTGACGCTGATCAAGTCCTTCATTGACCAGTCTTCAAAGGCAGCATCAAGGGACGTCACTGACCTATGAGATCCAGGAAGAGGAGGTGGGGGAGACGGTAGGGTGAAAGGAGGAAGGGGGTTAGGGGACGAGATCTTCACCGGCAGAATTTGATTGTCACGAGTTTGCTCAGCGTGAGAAGCTTTTATTCTTGACTGGTGGGACTCGGCTACATTTATTTATACCCATCCCGAGTTTGCTCAGCGTGAGAAGCTTTTATTCTTGACTGGTGGGACTCGGCTGGATTTATTTATACCCCATCCCTCCTTTCTGTCTCTCTCTGTCTCTCTCTCTTCTCTCTCTCTCTCTCTCTCCTCTCTTCTGTATGTCCTGTCTATCTCCCTCTGTCTCTCTCCCCCCCCCCCTCTCTCTCTTTCTCTCTCTCTCTCTCCAACTTTCCCACCTCTCTTCCCCCAACACCCACACACCCACACACTCATCATCATCTTATTATTACTATTGCTGTTATCATTATTTTTATCATTATCATCACTATCATTATTATTATTACTATTATTATTTTCATCATCGTCATCATCTTTACCATCATGATGATGATCATCATTATCGTTGTCATCATTTTCATCATTTACTACTACTACTACTACTACTATTATCATTATTATACGGACGCACGCACACGCACGCACGCACACACACGCACGCACGCACACGCCACGCACGCACGCACCACACACACACACACACACACACCACACACACACACACACACACTGTGACTGCTCTAGTTATTTTTCAAAACCAGTTGTGCGGACTCGGCAGAGGCAAAATGGGTCGAAGGAAGACGGCGGATTGATCACAGCCATCAGTTAAAGTCACCTGCAACAGTCCATGTTCCACCGTCAATATTGGGAGAAAGAATGTCGGTCAAGCGAACAAAAAAATCAGTATACTGTAGCCTGCCGATTTTTTGTTCCTCTCTCTCTCTCTCTCTCTCTCTCTCTCTCTCTCTCAGTATTTTGTCATCTGAACCGGTCAATTTGCGAATCCCCTCCCTCCTCACCCAGATTGAAAACCAGAGACAGAGAAAAAGAGAGAGAGAGAGGAGGGGTGAGGGAGGGAAGGAGAGATAGAAAGCACTTGAACTCGCAAACCTAAAGGAGCAGATTATTCTCTTCTGGTCAGATCAAATCAGAATCTCACTCTCAGCTCTGTCATCAGAACATAATGATAATGATGGTGTGGAGGAAATCTAGCTTACTCTGAGACTTTATGACAAGGATTAAAAATAAAAAAAACATTCCACCGGTTGTACCAGTATATTCGCGGGACGGTGAAACAAACAGCAATATTGTGCTGACTTTTCAGTCTGGGCTTTGTGTCCATTTCACCACCCAGAGTTGTGGCAGTCCATTTACTTTGCTTTCCATTCCCTCCAGTCCCGGCACGTTTGAATGGAAGATCAAACAGATTAAAATGCCGTACAAACTATCGACCAATCACTAGCAATTGTGGTCGTACTCAGCTGATGGGGCAAGCTGATACAGTTATGCCCAAGGCAGTCCTGCATTTTCTCGTACAGCGCTTTCGCCCCGCATGAAACGACCCGATCATCACACTGATGCAGAGGTAGATGCAGAGTCACATTGTGGTGCGTGACCTTGCTTCAATCGCACGTTAACCTGATTGGACTTTGCCGAGAGTGCAGACTTTCACAGGCAAGTGTCCCAATAGAGATTTTTTCTGAGAGTAATGGTATGAACTTGTCAGATTTCGCACTGTAGCCGTTATCAGTAAACGGAAGCGAAGTGCTCCGACACCTCGATGAAGGAGGCTTCATGGTCAACACGGCTGATGATGGTCGCACACACCACACACACGCACACACGCACACACGCACGCATACACATGCATGTATGCATATGACACACACACACACACACTCAGACATTCACATACACACACACAATGCATGCACGCACACACGCGCACACATGCACACACAAAACACACATGCATGCATATACACGTATGCACACACCCTTACACCCACACACTTGCACATGCACGCACACACACACACGCTCTCACACACACACACAAACGAACAAATACACATGCATGCATATACAGACATGTATGCACACACCCTTACACCCACACACTTGCACATGCACGCGCACACACACGCTCGCACACACACACACGCACACAGTACACACACACACACACACAAACGCAACACAACACAGCCACACACATTCACACACACATGCACACACACGCGCGCGCGCGCACACACACGCACACACGCAACACAACACAAGCACACACACACACATTCACACACGCATTCACACACACATGCACACACACACGCGCGCGCGCACACACACACCACACAGTATATGCATACACATATGCACGCACGCACGCGCACACACACACACACACGCACGCATACACACATGTACACATACACCCCCTCCTTCCCTGGGCCCTCGCATGCACTCATACGTGCGCGCGCACACACTCGCACACCGAGTTCCTGTGTGCACTGGGAACCTAATGCAAATGACCTGCGTCCTGTGTGCACTAGGAACCTAATGCAAATGACCTGCGTCCTGTGTGCACTGGGAACCTAATGCAAATGACCTGCGTTCTGTGTGCACTGGGAACCTAATGCAAATGACCTGCGTCTGATCACTTCCCATGAGTATTTCAAGCTCAGTCTTGTCATTTGAATTATGATAATAATGATGATGTGGGGAAAAGATGACAATAACGGTGGCTTTGTGACACTAATACAAAAAAAACAAATGATAACGGGGGGAAAAAATGCTGGATAGTAAAATAAACAGGACGAAAATGAGAAAAACATCGAGTCTGATTTTCACCATCCAGCAAATTTAGCAGTCCTGTTTTCTGCTCCCTGCCATTCCTTCTGCTTTAACAGGTGTATCAACATGTGAAAAGCTCATAAAGAATGGACCAATCACAAGCCAAGACACTGTTGCTGTGCTCAGGCAAGGGAGTATCTCGACAACTTTATACCAAGGCAGTGCAAGAGTTTAGGGTCCCTTCCTTTGGGAACTGCTTGTCACCTCATCTGACTGTCAACGTGTTCAGTGTACTTGCAGACCTAGTTGATCTCTTTCTCTTTCTGTCGGTGAGTTCAGCTCTTCTTCTTTTTCCCAGTAAGTTCAGTATAGTTGTAGACCCAGCTTTCTTCTCTCTGTCAGCTGGTTCAGTCTAATCGGAGAACTACTTCTTTTCATCTTCTTTCTGACAGCGCGTTCAATGTAATTGAAGTTGCCCTTCACTTCATCTTTCTTTGGTGACTTCAGTATAGTTCTAGATCTCGCTGTCTTTTTCTTTCTGTAGGTGACTTCATTGTAGTTGTAGACCTCGCTGTCTTCTTTTTCTTTCTGTCAGTGACTTCATTGTAGTTGCAGACCTAGCTGTCTTCTTTTTCTTTTTGTCAGTGACTTCATTGTAGTTCTAGACCTCGCTGTCTTCTTTTTCTTTCTGTCAGTGACGTCATTGTAGTTCTAGACCTCGCTGTCTTCTTGTTCTTTCTGTCAGTGACTTCATTGTAGTTGTAGACCTCGCTGTCTTCTTGTTCTTTCTGTCAGTGACTTCATTGTAGTTGTAGACCTAGCTGTCTTCTTTTTCTTTTTGTCAGTGACTTCATTGTAGTTGTAGACCTCGCTGTCTTCTTGTTCTTTCTGTCAGTGACTTCATTGTAGTTGCAGACCTAGCTGTCTTCTTTTTCTTTTTGTCAGTGACTTCATTGTAGTTGTAGACCTCGCTGTCTTCTTGTTCTTTTTGTCAGTGACTTCATTGTAGTTGTAGACCTCGCTGTCTTCTTGTTCTTTTTGTCAGTGACTTCATTGTAGTTGTAGACCTCGCTGTCTTCTTTTTTGTCAGTGAGATCAGTGTAGTTATCGTCGTAGTTCTCTTCGTTCTGTCCATGAATTCATTGTATTTGTAGATCTAATTCTCTTCTTCATTCCCTCAATGAGTTCAATAAAGTTGTAAACCTTGCTCTTTCCTTCTTTATGCCAATAAGTTCAATGTAGTTGTAAACCTAGATTATTCTTTCTTCGATTTCAATGAAGTCGAAGACCAAGTTCTCTTCTTCTTCTTCTTTCATTCATTGAGTTAATTAAATGCAATTGTGCATTTAGGTCTGTTGTTCTTTCCCTCCATGTGTTGAATGTCATTGTAGTTTGCTTTTACTGGTGAATAAGTTCAGTATAGTTGTAATTCTCTTCTCTGTCTCTCTCTCTCTCTCTCTCTCTCTCTCTCTCTCTCTCTTCTCTCTCTCTCTCTCTCTCTCCGTTAATGAGTTCAATGTCAATTTGACCTGATTTACCTATTTTTCTGCCCACATACTTTGGCTGCAGCTCTAAGCTTCACCGTTGGTGAGGTTTTTGTGTCTGTGACCGTTTTTAAGGCTGCCATGAAGTTGATACGTTTCACATCCGGAGATGACAATTTAACATACAGAAATCTGCACGTGGCTTCATTTCTTGTGTTAACATTTCGATAGACACATGATGGACTACTCTCTACAGCAGCTAACCTGGGAATCAACATGCGTGGATTTTCTTAAACGACCCCATAGACACACAGAACCTGTGTGTAAAGTTTAAAGGAAAGGGAATGGAGGGGATTGGAGTTTGTTCTACTGGGTTACTGCCTGGGGGGAGTAGCCAACAGATCGCAGTGTTGCTCAGGACTAGTTCAACTGGATATTTTCCAGGGGAAATGGGGGGTGGGGGGTGGAGAATAAATAGCAGCGTTGCCCAGGTCTGGATCTTCTGCATACTGCCCATGGAGGTTGGGGGTGGGGTGGAGGACAGTAGATAGTAGTCTTGCACAGGACTAGTTCTACAGGGTGGTGACAAGGAGGGTTGAAGGGGGGTGGGGGATGGAGACAGTATACAGCAGTCTAGTGCAGGACCAGTTTTACTGGATACTGCCATGTGTGGGGGGTGGGGTGGAGGACAGTAGATAGTAGTCTTGCATAGGACTATTCTTCAGGATGCTGACAAGGAGGGTTGAAGGGGGGGGGGGGTGGAGACAGTATACAGCAGTCTAGTGCAGGACCAGTTTTACTGGATACTGCCATGTGTTGGGGGGTGGGGTGGAGGACAGTAGATAGTTGTCTTGCATAGGACTATTCTTCAGGATGCTGACAAGGAGGGTTTGAAGGGGGGGGGGGGGGGGGGTTGGAGGGACAGTATACAGCAGTCTAGTGCAGGACCAGTTTTACTGGATACTGCCATGTGTTGGGGGTGGGGTGGGGGTGGAGGACAGTCTTGCGCAGGACTAGTTCTACAGGGTGCTGACAATGAGAGGTGAAGGGGGGTGGGGGTGGGGGCAACATGCAGCAGTCTTGTGCAGGACTAGTTTCACTGAGTACTGCCATGTGTGTGTGTGTGTTGTGGGGGGGGGGGGGGGGTGGAGGACAGTCTTGCACAGGACTATTCTACAGAATGCTGCCAAGGAGGGTTGAGGGAGGGTGGGGTGGAGACGGTATACAGCAGTCTAGTAGTGTAGGACCAGTTTTACTGGATACTGCTATGTGTGGGGTGGGGGTGGAGGACAGTCTTGCGCAGGACTAGTTCTACAGGGTGCTGACAAGGAGGGTTGAGGGGGGGGGGGGGGGCAGCATACAGCAGTCTTATGCAGGACTAGTTTCACCGATTACTGCCATGTGTGGGGGGGTGGGGACAGTAGGTAGCAGTCTTGCACAGGACTAGTTTCACCGAGTACTGCCATGTGTGGGGGGTGGGGACAGTAGGTAGCAGTCTTGCACAGGACTAGTTTCACCGAGTACTGCCATGTGTGGGGGGTGGGGACAGTAGGTAGCAGTCTTGCACAGGACTAGTTTCACCGAGTACTGCCATGTGTGGGGGGTGGGGACAGTAGGTAGCAGTCTTGCACAGGACTAGTTTCACGAGTACTGCCATGTGTGGGGGGTGTGGGACAGTAGGTAGCAGTCTTGCACAGGACTAGTTTCACCGAGTACTGCCATGTGGGGGGTGGGGGGGTGGGGACAGTAGGTAGCAGTCTTGCACAGGACTAGTTTCACCGAGTACTGCCATGTGTGGGGGGTGGGGACAGTAGGTAGCAGTCTTGCACAGGACTAGTTTCACCGAGTACTACCATTGTGTGGGGGGTGGGGACAGTAGGTAGCAGTCTTGCACAGGACTAGTTTCACCGAGTACTGCCATGTGTGGGGGGTGGGGACAGTAGGTAGCAGTCTTGCACAGGACTAGTTTCACCGAGTACTGCCATGTGTGGGGGGGTGGGGGACAGTAGGTAGCAGTCTTGCACAGGACTAGTTTCACCGAGTACTACCATGGTGGGGGGTGGGGACAGTAGGTAGCAGTCTTGCACAGGACTAGTTTCACCGAGTACTGCCATGTGTGGGGGGTGGGGACAGTAGGTAGCAGTCTTGCACAGGACTAGTTTCACCGAGTACTGCTCAGAAGTGTGGGGGTGGATGGGGAGGGGGAGGGGGGGGGGGGGGCGCTGAGGGTGGGGGAGGGGAGGAAAGTGGGAAACTAGTCTTGACCAATACTAGTTCTACTGAGTCCTGCACAGGGAGAGGAGGGGTGGGGGTGGGGGTAGGATGTGGGAAGGAGGAGTGCAGGAGATGGCGGTCGAGAGTTGGGGTGGTGGGGTGGAAGTGGGGTGATGATGGGTTGGGGGTTGGGAAGGACGTGGTGGTGGTGGGGGGAGGGTTGGGAAGGATGTGGTCGGGGGTTCAAGTTAGAGGACAACTGTCAGCATCAGTTTCCCAGGATCCTTTGTTGATGATAGTCACAAATTTCTTATCTTGGGAAGAAATAGAACGAGGGACTGTGTCCATTTTTTGGTGCGTTAAAGTAACGCTTTTATGTATGGTGAGGTTAGGATTGTATAATATATATATTTATATATATATATTATTATATATATATTATATATATATATATATATATACAATAAACTAATAAATTCCAAGGATAAGTACCAAGCACCATTCCAGCAACTTACAGAGCAGCTTGGTGTTGCAATGACTGCAAGAAATATTCAATTATAAGCAAAGCTTGCTCTTATGTCTTATTTATTGCAGTCATTGCAACACCAAGCTGCTCTGTAAGTTGCTAGAACATAAGAGCAAGCTTTGTTTATAATTGAAACACACACACACACACACACACACACACACACACACACACACACACACATACATATATATATATAT
>CM031605.1:20947015-20957015 GCA_018398815.1 Conus ventricosus
AAAGACACGTGAAACCCATAAAACATCATTTCCATGCCGACATGTCCAAGTGAAACGTTGGCCGTCCAATTCATCAGACTGAGGCCCTTAATGACGAACCCTTCCCCGGGGACGCTGCTTGACGCTGATCAAGTCCTTCATTGGCCAGTCTTCAAAGGCAGCATCAAGGGACGTCACTGACGCACAAAAGATCCCGAAAAAGGAAATGGGGGTGATTGGGGGAGGGGTGTGTGATTGGGGGGGGTGGGGTCAGAGATAAGATCTTCACTGGGACAATTTGATTGTTTTTGAGTTTGTTCATGTGGACAACTTTATTCCTGACTCGTTAGGCTTTTTCCTGAATTTTTTTTATAACCCCCCCCCCCCCCCCCCCCCACCACACACACCACACACACCTCTGTCCTCTCTACAGTCTCTCTGCTGTCTCTCTCTCTCTCTTTCCCCTCCCTCTCTCTCTCGCTCCTCCCAGATAACAACTGTTTTCCTCAATGATAACAACTGTTTTCATCAACGATAACAACTTTTCCCCAAGGATTAACAACTGTTTTCGTCGAGGATAACAACTGTTTTCCTCAATGATAACAACTTTTCCCAAGGACAACAACTGTTTTCCCTGTTTTCCTCGAGGGTAACAACTGTTTTCCTCAAGCTAACAACTGTTTTCCCCAGGATAACTGTTTTCCCCAGGATAAACAAACTGTTTTTCCCCAGGATAACAACTGTTTTCCCCAGGATAACAACTGTTTTCCTCGACGATAACAACTGTTTTCCCCAGGATAACAACTTTTTCCCCATGATAATAACTGTTTCCCCCATGATAACAACTGTTTCCTCCTTTTCCCCTAAGATGATAGATGGTTTCCATACGAGGATAACTGTATTTCGTGTTTTTCTTCGAGATCACAGTTGTTTTCATGGTTTCCTTAGGATGCTAACTGTTTTCCCCGTTTCCCCGCCAGATTACAAACTGACTTCAGCGTTGTCGCTTATATGATGACCATAATTCCTGTTTATCATGCCTAGGAAAACGTCGATAACGGAGAAATCAGTCATGATTATCGTTCTCGCTTGCAAGCACATGTGCATTGGTATCATTAGTATCACCATGCCTACGAAGGGCTTGAATAGATATAACAAATGTGATTTCTATAGGATCACAAATGTTTTTTTTTCTTCTATTTTTGCTGTTGTCCTAAGTGATAATTACTGCTTTTCCCGGGAAATAAGAAGAACAGCTGTGATCTTTAGGTATAACATCGGTAGTAAATGTTCTCCTCGGGAAAACAGGCAGGACGGTTTTGATTCTTGGGGAAATTAAGGAAAACAATGATCGTCGTCAGGGATGGGCGCATTCACAGATTTCTTAAGGATACCAGTTCCTAGATCCTTGTGCAAGAAAAGAGGGACTACATGGGCTACCGCTTAGTTTTCCTAATTGCTGACTATCCTGCTAAAAAACGGGAAACAATGAACGAACCTTTGGAATGATCTGGAAAAAAAACTCGATCAGTAATTTTGTCTGCATTCACGTGAACTGACGGAAACAATTAAAACGATCAGCCACCTCTTTTTGTTGCAGAAATGTACACAAATGAACCCCATGTACTCGCACAAACCACCACCCCCAAAAAAGGAAGAAAACATGAGGCAACACACCACACACGCACGCACGCACGCACGCACACGCACACACACACAGACACAGACACAAGCGCGCGCTTGGTCAGACGAAAGCTGAATATTTGCCAGTGTCCTACATCTTTGTCAGGTTTCTGAACCAGTAAATCATCAGCAATTACCGTTTCACAGAGAGAGACAGAGACAGAGAACAAAGAATGAACGAACCGACCGACGACTTTTTTTTGCGTATGGTGGGGGGGGGGGGGGGGGGGGGGGGAGGGGCGAGGAGGGAGGGGGGTTCAATCGAGGGGAAAAGTAGAGTAAGCTTAAGGTGGCTTTTATTTTCAGCAGGTCCACAGAAAAGGAAAACATCGATGTATTACAACAACAACAACAACAACAAAAAAGCAGAACGATAATTTTTTTACATGGACATGAAAAGCGCAAGATGCACACATGAAATTGGAGGGGGAGAGAGAGAGAGAGAGAGAGGGAGAGAGAGAAAAGAGAGAGAGAGGAGAAAGAAGAGAGAGAGAGAGAGAGAGAGAGAGAGAGAGAGAGAAAATCAGTCCCAGCCAGTTATTGTTTTGTTTCCCTACTCGTCAACTATTCAAACCAGCCGTATGTTTTCAGCTGCCTGAACACAATGACACGTGAAATCCATTAAAAGCATCTGGATGCCGACACGCCTCGGTGACACGATGACCTCCTTGTCCATGACTGACATGATGACCTTAATGACGAACCTTTCCCAGGGGACGGCTTGACGCTGATCAAGTCGTTCACCGGCCAGTCTTCAAAGAAAGCCTCCAGGGACGGTCCCCTGGCCCACACAGAGCAAGGAAGAGGAGATGGTGGTGAGGGGTGGGGAAGGGGGGTGGTGGTGGTGGTAGAGAAAGGGGTCAGAGATAAGGTCTGCGGCTGCCTTTAATTTGATGCCATGAGTTTGCTAAATGTGGGAAGCTTTCATTGCGGACTTTTGAGGGTGTTTTTGCCAGATCTGTCTCTCTCTCTGTCTCTCTGTCTGTGTCTGTGTCTCTCTCTCTCTCTCGTTTTCTCTCTCTCTCTCCGTCTCTCTCTCTCTCTCTCTCTCTCTCTCTCTCTCTCTCTCTCTCTCTTGTCCCTCTCTCTCTCTCTCTGTCTGTCTGTCTGTCATATCCAACCTCTCTCCTCTAAAACACAGAAATCCACCACACACAATACTCTCTCTCGTTCTCTCTCTCTCTCTCTCTCTCTCTCTCTCTCTCTTCTCTCTCTCTCTCTCTCTCTCTCTCCTCTCCCTCCCTCTCTCCTTCTCTCTCTCTCTTCGTTCTCTTTCTCTCTCACACACACACATATGTATACATATACACACACGCGCGCATGCGCGCACGGACGCACGCACACATTCACACACAGATCAAAGAGTCTCTCTCTCTCTCTCTCTCTCTCTCTCTCTCTCTCTCACACACACACACACACACAAACACACACACACACACACACACACACACACACACACACCACACACACACACACGCACACACACACACACAAACATACACACTTTTTCTCTCTCCCTCTCTCAACGCGCGCACACACACCACACACACACACACACACACACAACACACACACACACACACACAACACACACACACAAGTGCTCCTGCTCAATCGCAGCTAAAGCAAATTACTCTCTTTTGGTAACCTCACAACAGTGCCTCGTTCTCAGCCTTATCGTGAGAACACCATCATAACGATGATGTGCTGCAAATTCTCTCCGGCCTGAAAACTTTGTAACAAAGACAAAGAAAAAAGTCTGTTGTATTAATTTACTTGCTGGACGGAGAAGAAAACGGGAAAAAAATGAAATAGTTAAGTGCGGTTTTACATTCCTTTTAATATCCACCAACACATTTCTTCCCTTTCCCTTTTGGTCACTCTGCTTCGGACATAACCATCATGTAAAATGCGCACGAAGTAATGACCAGTCGCAAGCCACTGTGGTCGTACTCGGCCATATGGTTTCAGTTTCAGTTTCATCAAGGAGGCATCACTGTGTGCGGACTAGTCCATGTACGCTACACCACATCCGCTAAGTTTTGAGAGCACATTACGCATGATTTGAAGCTGATGGATAAATGGATTAACAACTAAGATGAGAGAATTGAAGAAGAGGGTCTCGTGGCTACGACTCAGCGGATGTCTGACCTACGCATTAGCCCCAACGCGCTGATCAGACCTTGAGTGCCTTACCTACCATGATTTTTTTGGTCATTCCGAAATGTCTTCCGTCTGTCACTGAGGTCAATATACTTGTAAATCCAGTTCTTTTTGTCAGTGAGATCAATGTCGATGTAGACCCCACTTTTTTTCCCTGTGTTCTGCCAATGAATTGAAAGTAGCGTTACAGCTACTATTCGTCTTCTTCTCCCGTACACATTGGCTACAACTTCAAGCATCGCCATTGATAAGACTTGCAATGTTTCCGACCAGTTTTAATCTTCCCGTTCTTTGTCCACCTGCGTAGGCAGCCCCCCCCCCCCCCTCCTCCCAACACCTTTGGTGAAGGTAGAGATTGAGAAGAACTCAAAATGTTGTGGACAACTTGAAACGAAAATTTCTTAATGAATTGTTCTTATATTTGAGGGGAAAGATACGTTCCTCGAATGGTTGTGCTCTGACTGGCCGGTATTTGAATACGTTCCTCGAATGGTTATGCTCTGACTGGCCGGTATTTGAATACGTTCCTCGAATGGTTATGCTCTGACTGGCCGGTATTGGAATACTGTTTTCACACTCTCGTGGTTGCTTTATTTGCTAATTTCATCGCTTGTTGCAATTACTATGAAGGACCCAAAATGTACGTTCCTGCAGTGTTAGTCAGGAAATTCAAACAACACACTCAGAGGAAATGTATCGAATGGATAAGACACTAAATTTCATGAATAAAAGACGATTCAATATTGTATAGTCCCAGCCTTCCCATTGGAGCCGATAGTACCTGAGTAAGTGCAGAGTTCCTCAACTTCTCATTGGAGCCCACGTTCCACTGTGTGGTCAGTCTTCCCATTGAAGTCCACAGTCCACTGTGTGGTCAGTCTTCCCATTGAAGTCCACAGTCCACTGTGTGGTCAGTCTTCCCATTGAAGTCCACAGTCCACTGTGTGGTCAGTCTTCCCATTGAAGTCCACAGTCCACTGTGTGGTCAGTCTTCCCATTGAAGTCCACAGTCCACTGTGTGGTCAGTCTTCCCATTGAAGTCCACAGTTCACTGTGTGGTCAGTCTTCCCATTGAAGTCCACAGTTCACTGTGTGGTCAGTCTTCCCATTGAAGTCCACAGTCCACTGTGTGGTCAGTCTTCCCATTGAAGTCCACAGTTCACTGTGTGGTCAGTCTTCCCATTGAAGTCCACAGTCCACTGTGTGGTCAGTCTTCCCATTGGAGTCCACATTCCGCTGTGTGGTCAGTCTTCCCATCAGAGTACTCAACACCTCGTGTGGTTCCTGTCTTCCCATTGGAGCTCATAGAACACTATGTGGTTCCTGTCTTCCCATTAGAGCTCATAGAACACTATGTGGTTCCTGTCTTCCCATTGGAGCTCATAGAACACTATGTGGTTCCTGTCTTCCCATTGGAGCCCATAGCACACTGTGTGGTTTCCACTTTTGCCAATGGAGCCCAGAGCACACTGTGTGGTTCCTGTCTTCCCAGTGGAGCCCATAGCACACTGTGTGGTTTCACTTTTGCCAATAGAGCCCAGAGCACACTGTGTGGTTTCCACGTTTGCCAATGGAGCCCAGAGCACACTGTGTGGTTTTCACTTTTGCCAATAGAGCCCAGAGCATACTTGGCTCTGGCCGACGATCAAACCTTGAGGTCATTATCCTGGTAGGACATCGACAACATTGAGTTCCAGTAACCTAGAAGTTGTCAGTAACCAAGCAGACGATCGATTCCATCAGTGTGATATGTTTTGGAGATCTCCTGTCAACTAGAATTGTCCTCAGCACTATCCATATTTCATCATGTACACGTAGCGGTGCGGAGATAAAACAGTGCAGCGGTTCAGAGCACACACAGGCCTGACAGCCGAAGTTGAACACGATGGAGTGCAGTTTGGTGTCCTATCTTAAACACACCACCTCAGTCTGCTCGAATGTTAATGGATGCCTGTTACTCTTACGTCAGTGGGAAGATAAAGCCTGGAAGAAGAGGAGATAGGCACAGCTTCACAGAACTGTCCCGGGAGAAATTAAAGTGTTGATGTTTCCGTAACGACCACTAAGATTATGTGGCCATCTTCGTTTCTTTCGTTTGTGTTTTAACACAGGGATGCGTCACGGAAGGGACAACCCCCCTGAATTAGGCCACTAGTAGTTGTTTTAACACAGTGATGCGTCACGGAAGGGACAACCCCCCTGAATTAGGCCACTAGTAGGTAGTACAAATTCTATAGTGGCCGTCCATAAACGGAAATAATTCAAAAGAGAAACAGTGATATTGAGTTTTAACTATTTATGAAGCACACAGGGTATTAACGAATACATGATCTTTTTGTCATGTTGATAAAAAAAAAAACCAACAACATGCAGACCGGTAGTGTTTGAAATCAGCTGCGTATTCTGCAGGATTTGTTTACGTCCCGCGTTTCTGCGCGGAGAATATCCCTACGTCACATTAAGGCACGAAGTCTTCGCGCACTTGTAGTTTCTTCGAGTTCAAGATGTCATCAGTTCATCATACTTTCAAAACATTTCAAATCTTGTCCAAAATATTCCCAGGCATAGGATGGGATGGGAATGAGGGGGCGGGAGGACAGGACGAAGTAGATGGCAGTCTCCCCCTGGACTAGTTCCTCTGAGTCCTGCGCAGGTTGGGGAGTGCGAGGGAGGGGGGGGGGGAGTAGATAGCAATCTGCCCCTGGGCCGGGAGTCGGGTTGACCTGTCAGCTGACTCAGAGCCTGACACCTTGGCATGAGCAAATAGCAGAAACGTCCATAGTATCGTCGTCTGGTGATGCGAAATCGGCAGGCTGTACCTCAGTTCTCGGCAAAACATCAATAGCCCTGGACTTGTTTCACTAGGCGATGCTCAGAGGGACGTGTGTATGTGTGTGTGTGCGTGCGTGCGTGCGTGCGTGCGTGCGTGTGTGTGTGCGTGCGTGCGTGTGTGTGTGTGTGTGTGTGTGTGTGTGTGTGTGTGTGTGTGTGTGTGTGTGGAGGGGTATCACAGTAGACAGCCGTCTACCCCTTGACTAGTTCCTCTAAGTCCTAAGCAGGGGAGGAGGGTGGAGGCACGGTGGATAGCTGTCTACTC
Source organism: Conus ventricosus (assembly GCA_018398815.1). Taxonomy (NCBI): domain Eukaryota; kingdom Metazoa; phylum Mollusca; class Gastropoda; order Neogastropoda; family Conidae; genus Conus; species Conus ventricosus. Next base: position 20,953,938 of record CM031605.1, read on the forward strand.
CAGAACTAGTACCTCTAGGTCTGGCGAGGAGGGTGGAGGCACGGTGGATAGCTGTCTACTCCAGAACTAGTACCTCTAGGTCCGGCGAGGAGGGTGGAGGCACGGTGGATAGCTGTCTACTCCAGAACTAGTACCTCTAGGTCCGGCGAGGAGGGGCCGGGGCACGGTGAATAGCAGTCTTCCCCTGGGTTAGTTCCACAGGATCCTGCTCGTGGAAGGGGAGAGGCGGGGTAGGGGATGGTGGTAGAGAAAGCAGTGTTCTCCTGGATTGGTATCACTGGGTTCTGCCAGAAGGGTGGAGGGGTGGCAGTAGACAGCATTCCTGCTGATGTTGTGGCAGGTGATGGGGGTGGGGGTGGATATCTCTGTTTTATCCTTCACCATCCCCTTTATTATGTGATCTGGATGTGACAGATCATGCAGTTCAAAATTCAAGCCCCAACTCAGGTCTTCATTTCTTGGGGTAGTTGGGCGTGGAACCCTGCATGTATAACACACAGAGAGATACACGGACACAGACAGCCAGACAGACACTCGCACGCACACATACGCATGCACGCACGCGCGCGCACGCACGCACGCACGCACGCACGCACGCACGCACGCGCGCGCGCGCGCGCGCGCCCGCCCACACTCTCACACACACACACACACACACACACACACACACACACACACACACACACACACACACACACACTTTTCTTTTGGGGGTGTCTCTGTGTTAAGCGTAAGTTTAAGCGCTGACTGTGTTCGGAACTATAGAACAAAGTTTTATTTCTGTCTGAGCAAATTTCCGCTCTGTGCATGGTTAATGCTTTCTCCACACGGGTGGTCTAGCTCCTAAGATTTGTTTTTCACTGCCTGTCAATATGTCAATGTTATCAGCGGAAGGCACGTTGAACAGAGCCAGCTCTCAGAGGAGTTAAGATCATAAAGCGTTTCTTGCATTATAGTTTTAAAGTTGTTGCTGAACAGAAAAGAACAGACGATGCAGCCTTGGGGTATCCCACCAGTCACTCGTGAGGTTCTTTAGAAGAGGGCTGTTGGGCATCTATGTAGAGTGCAGCTATAACTGGGACAGAGGATATTATCAAACTTGCAGTTCCTCCTCACTTGGTCACAACCTTCATGCCTGGAACAGTCAAAAGCCTTTTTGAAGTCCATCATTTGTTGTAAAGACTGGTATTAAACATCTATTCAGACATGTTGCTTTTCAGCATGAACCATGCTTGCTCTTCCACAAAGATTTTTGACTCTCAACATCATTTTACTGGGGTCCTGTAAGCTTTGACATAGTCACAGGCTTCCTCCCTTGCGAAGAGAGAGCATTAGGGCTGTGTGCCTTTTTTCTTTTAGCCATCGTTTTGCTTTCCGGTTTGTCAGAGCCTCGAGGACTCCACAAGTCAAAATCGCTACTTCAGAGGCACACCGGTTCATCTCCAAAATGGCAGATTTGAGAAATGCCCACTTGAAGTTTTTAAACAATGGCAGAAGTCACACGAGTACTTCTATAGTCACATAACTCACAATGGTTCAAGTTCAAGTTGTAATGTATAAGTGCTGTTAGCAGCATCAAATAGTATTCAACAGAAAACATAAAAACACACATTTACAAAAAATAGTCATTCCTTGCTTGAAAACTGCCTCGCAGGGCTCTTCATAATTTGGAGCAAACCAGACTTCTAGTAGTAAGCCTGGTGTAGCGCGCTCTTATCTGACGGTCCTAGCCTCTCCCCTCCCACATGGCAGAGCAGGCCATAAATCAGTGTAATGAGGAAGGCAGACGTTTTCGCTCTCCTGCTGCCAGCATATTTCACAGCAGGGAAGAGTATCAGCCAAGTGTACAGAGGTAGCCTACCCTCCCTTCCTTTCCTTAACATATCCTCTTTCTCAGCACAGTTGGTTAAAGCCGGATGTTCCGCTGTTGCTCCAAACACATAGGTAATCTTGCTCTGTGCCACAAGTGTTTTTTTCGCTTTATCTCTGCTATTATGCAACATCACATCACCAGGTTTGGAGCTCTTGATAAGACCATGAAAAGACACACAATGCACCAAAAAACGCAAAACCCAAAATTTGGAGGTAATCTGGTGTGGCTCTAATGTAGCGAAATCAGAACCACGTGCTCTAATCATACAGAAACAAACTCAACGCTGACTGTGTTTACAATGATTTAGCCGGAGGCACTGCTATAGCAATGCCTAATGGGTTGATAAAATGGCGCTGATTCTTATGAGCCACGACACAGATAAACACACTAAACAGTGACAATGAAGCTTATGTGTAGAGTACGCAGGGGTACGATTGTTTTGTAATTTGCATATGCCATGTGCATATGAATTGCAAACAAATGTATGATTGAATGTAAGTCATAATGTGATGTCACACAACTCGATGAGTAGGTATCTGGAACATGCACAAAACTAATATCAGACATCATTGCTATTATCATTGGCATCATTCTGATAATGATGATGATGCTGATGATGATGATGATGACGGTGGTGGTGGTGATGGTGGTGAGTCAATGAATGTCTGATGCACAAAACGAATCTCTGACATCATTACTATTATCATTAGCTCGATGACGGTGATGATGACCACGACGACGACAACGACGATGACGACAACGACGACAACAGCGACGACGACTTCGAAGACGACTACGACGACGACGACGACTATGACGACGACGATGATGATGATGATGATGACGTCGACGACGACGGCGTCGACGACGATAATGATGATGACAACGACGACGACGACGACGATGATGATTATGATGATGATGATGATGATGAATGATGGTAATAATAATGTTAATGATGACGACGACAACGATCTGTATTGTGCAATACATGATACGAAACAGACAAGTGAATTTTCATCTTCTTTAGACGCTACAGATAACAGAAAAACAACAACAAAACAAAACAAAAATCAAAACGATACTGCCCAGGTGACCGTTGGCAGGAGAATGGACCACTGACCTGTTTTCCCAGTTACCTTCTTTCTCTTTCTTTCTCTTTCTTTCTTTCTGTGTACGCAGGCTGATACTCCTGCGGACACTGC